>WAAF01000951.1:0-26160 GCA_013400475.1 Tricholaema leucomelas
GGACTCTGCCCATCTGTCCAGGCGGTCATTTGCTCCATAGTTGTGACCATCTGGGCTAAGACACTTACTAATATAGTTCCCTTTCAATCTCAGTGCCTGAGTTTATACAATGTACGTGAGGACACAGATAAAGCACATGGAGGGATAATGCACTGATGTGGCATTTCAGAACAAATTCACATTGTAGCTGAGGTGTGCACCAAATACCAATGCTTGGAAAATCACTCCAGGTCCCATTGTATAGATCTAACACAAAAGGGCACTACACTTTCATATAAACCACTCAAGAGTGGGCAACTATCACATTTTCTAATTTTCAGGACACATTGGAGAATAAATCTGTGACTTTTATTGCCAGATAATTATTGAAAGCTACAATTGTACTATGTACCATCACAGTCTTGAACTTTGGTGAATTTAAAATTATCTATTACCTTTTGTAAGACCACCCTTTTAGTTAATCAGAGGAAGTTTCCTGTCAAAGAAAAAAAAAAAAATATATATATATATAAATATATCTGTATCTAAGAAACTACAAAGCATCCTAGGTAAAAATATGCTTTTGAGTCTCAATTATATCTTCTGTTTTGTAGATACACTTGCAGGGGTTAGAGGTACTAAAGCCAGGGAAAAAATATTCAGAAAGTTAAAAGAAAACATTTGTTAGATGATCTGGATGAGGGCATGGAGTCAGTCATCAGCAAGTTTGCAGATGACACTAAGCTGGGGGCAGATGTGACTGAGTTGGAGGGCAGAAGGGCTCTGCAGCGGGACCTTGACCGCCTGGACAGATGGGCAGAGTCCAATGGGATGGCATTCAATAGCTCCAAGTGCCAGGTGCTGCACTTTGGCCACAACAACCCCATGCAGAGATACAGGCTGGGGTCNGTTGTGGCCAGGGGGAGGTTGCTCTCTTCTCTCAGATGGCCAGCGCCAGAACAAGAGGACACAGCCTCAAGCTGCGCCAGGGGAAGTTTAGGCTCGAGGTGAGGAGAAAGTTCTTCACTGAGAGAGTCATTGGACACTGGAATGGGCTGCCTGGGGAGGTGGTGGAGTCGCCATCCCTGGGGCTGTTCAAGGCAAGGTTGGACGTGGCACTTGGTGCCATGGTCTAGCCTTGAGCTCTGTGGTGAAAGGTTGGACTTGATGATCTGTGAGGTCTCTTCCAACCTTGGTGATACTGTGAGACTGTGATACTGTGATATTCCAGTGGAAAATATTTGTAGGACAAAGTAACATTTTCCGACAATTATATATGGAAGAAAACACTTTGAACTCTCCAGCTTGAACTCTAGTGGAAAACTTCTCTAATAAAAAAGGCTGATAAAAGCAACTAAGAAAATCATGGTGCTACCTTCCATAGATATCTTAGGAATAATACCATGAATAAAGTAATCTGCTGAACATAATAAAACCATTTAAAAAGAAGAAAATTTCCCTGGAACAAGAAAATCGTATTGTTGATCACTGGCAATAATTTTCCTGATGCTTTGTTTTGTTTATTTTGGTAGTTTTTTTTCTCTAAATCTATTTATTATCAATATTAGAGCTACCTAAAAACAAAACTGTAAGAGGTTTTCTAATGTGAATGGGAATTATGTGTTCATTTTGTGAGGAGAGGCTGAGGGAGCTGGGGGTGTTTAGCCTGGAGAAGAGGAGGCTCAGGGGTGAACCTCATTGCTGTCTACAACTACCTGTAGGGAGACTGTAGCCAGGTGGGGTTGGTCTCTTTTCCCAGGCAACCAGCAGTAGAACAAGGAGACACAGTCTCATGGATGCTAGGAGGAAGTTCTTGCCAGAGAGAGTGATTTGCCATTGGAATGGGCTGCACAGGGAGGTGGTGGAGTCACCGTCCCTGGAGGTGTTGAAGAAAAGCCTGGATGAGACACTTAGTGCCATGATCTAGTTGACTGGACAGGGCTGGGTGCTAGGTTGGACTGGATGATCTTGGAAGTCTCTTCCAACCTGGCTGATTCTGTGATTCTATGATTTTCTTTTCTGAACTGAATGGAAAAAAAAAAATCAAAACCAAATACTCAAACCAAAGATAAATCAAAGAAAAAAATAAACAACTCCAACATGTTTAGAGGTTTATTACAAACAGAGATCACACATGGAAAATTAAATTCTGGAAAAGTTATAATTTTTTTTCTGAGTTATGCATAATTTGAAATTAATATTGAAACAGACCTTTATATGGAGGTGAGTATGGAACCATATCTCAACACTCGTATCTCAATTCTATTGCTATATACAAAAAATCATCTATGACATTAACATTTTCATTTGCTTTTAAATCAATATAAATGGAAAACATACAACAGCCCAAATTCAATACTCTGAGACGATATGTTTTTGGAATTCCCTGAATACAAGATTAACAGCTATGAGATAATTGGGTCAGGACAGGATCAACTTGCTGTATATTTTAAATCTTTAATAGCAGAGTATCTGAAATAAAAAAAAAGTGAAAGCAAAGGGAAGAAGTAGACTAAGAAGCAACAGAGAGGATAAAGTAACTTTAAAATTCTAGTCCAAATTAAGACAGTGATAAATCTCTTCCAGGGTCAGATTTTTTCCCGTATTTCTTTGACTGTTGGTGAACACTTTGAAATAAGAGTTTTCAGAAGAACATTACATCAATGTTCTGGTGGCAAATGGTGCCATATCCAGTTGGCAGCCACTAACTAGTGGTGTCCCCCAGGGATAAGTGCTAGGCCCAGTCCTGTTCAATGTCTTTATTGATGATCTGGACCAGAGGATTGAGTCCAGCATCAGTAAGTTTGCAGATGACACCAAGCTAGGAGCAGGTGTCAATCTGTTGGAGGGTAGGAGAGTCCTGCAGAAGGAACTCAGTAGTGCTGAGACATTCATTGGACTTGAAACCAGTGGATGGAGTCCCCTTACAGTAGTACTGTTAACTGTCAAAATGTGTTTGCTTCGTTCAGACTGTCTACACAAATGGAACCTGGCCTGTGCTAACTGGGAGTGTTGAAGGATCACAGATTTGTCTGACAAAAGAGTGTCTGAATAGCATGGCCAGCTATGTTTCAGTGCATGAGCCATTCACTCTTCACCAGTACAGGTAGAGCAAATACATCTCAATACACCTGTACTTACAGAACAATAATCTTTTAATGGCATTGAACTGGAGCAGGTTGTTCTAGGTCACCTGCTTTTCCTTTTTCAGTGGTATTAGAGCGGTCTCACTGATCTTGGAGCTGTATTCTCCACCCTTTTCTTAGTCTGTCTACAACCTTCACGTGTCCTGGACAGGCAGCTGTTTTTCTTTAAAATTTTTCAACTTCTTTGTTTTTCCCTGTCACAACTCCTATCTTACTGCAGTATTTTGCCCTCATTAACCTCATTCATTAACCTCTGAATGATCTCTCTTTTCTCCTGAATAACTCTATAGCTGACAGCCTGCAGGTGCTGGCTGCAATGACCTAGGTCATTCTGAAGATATTGTCAGGTAGAGCATATTCTTTTTCCAAATTTAATGAGTCCTCTGTAAGAAAAGATAATAAAAATAGAGGAATACACAGCAGATGTCACTGCTTGTCTCATGAATTTTTCTCATTATATCCAAGCCAATGTGACTTCGGGGTCAGTATCCCCAGTAAGTTACTCTCACTCTCAAAGCACTGTGAACCACCATGACAAATCACTTGATGCAATATTTCAGATAAATAGCAGCATAAGCTGCACATTTAGACCAATCAACAGATTTAATTTAGACCAATTGACAGATTTAATTTTCAAACAAAATTTATTAAAATCAACCTGGTTTCCATTTACTTATAAAGTTAATTTATTAACAGGAAATTACAATTTCTTTGAAGTTAATCAATGTTTGAACTGTTTGTCTTGGTAAGGCATAAATCCTGCCAGGCCAGTTTAGCCCTTGCGCTCCTCCTCCTGTTTCGGGTCTGGGAAGTTGAGTCAGATGAGCAAAGCCTTGAGGGCTAGGGGCTTAGCACCACATGTCAGGTGTTTTGTGCTGCCCCTCAACGTGCCTGTATGGTCAAATGAGGTATGAAGCTTTGGTCAGAACAATGGTGCTAGTGCCTATTGGCCAGTTTGTGCTAGTTTGAAGCTGGCTAGAATGTTTTGGTGAGAAGGACTAGATGGTAGACTGTGAAATGAAAACCATGGTGATATCTACTTCCCTCATAGTCTCACTGAGATGTATTAGAATAAAAAGCAAAACATAGATAAAGTCACTTTGCTCTGGACTTTGCTCTTGGCTCTTTGCCTGCTGGGGAGCTTGGGGCTGTTGGCTGAACTCCATCTTACTCTCTTACCTCACTCTCCATTTGCTTTGGCTGATCCACCTTGCTTCTTAACCCCCCTGGCCAAACCTCCGTCTTCCTTGGGACTGGGGTAAGGTTGAGAGGGATAGGGGGAAGGTGAGGGGGTGGTTGAGAGCCCCTCCTGGGGACTCAGGTTTCTGGGAGGGGAGTTGTGCTTTTGTATTACCTTTTTACCTCATGTATTTCTGTATATATAACTGTATATACTGTAAATATCTGCTTGTAAATTGTGCCAGCTGTAAATATAAGCTTCATTCAAATTTCCAGAGCTGGCTGAGTCTAGTCTGGGTGATTTCTAAAGTGTGGGGGGGCAGGTACTTAAGTGTTTAAAGGGGGGTGATTTGGAAACTGTGCCTTTCTGCTTTCCTGCCTTTCTGCATTCAGCCTTTCTGTCTTTCCTCATTCACAGCTCATTGGCTGGGAATCAGGGTGGCCATATGTGTGCAGCCTGCCCTAGTAGCTCAGCAGCAGCATCTCTTCTTTCCTTCACTCTGCCTGGAATAGATTGTAGTTTGCCTCAGGATCATTATCATGAGTTTGAAAGTGTCTTTGGTATAGGAGACTTACTCAGGGACCAGAAAGCATCATGAGTACATATGCTGGAGTTAATGCCAAGACTCCATAAGCATAGTTAGAATTTTTCTTGGTTTTGCATTCCTATTTTCCAAGTTCTGATTGTTTAATTTTTTTTTGTATTCTGTGCAACTACTTCCTGTTGACTGAAAACCCAAAGAATATCAGGGAATTTCCCCCAATTTTTGAATATTAGTAATGAAATTAATATTCAGGAATTAACATTCATACTTCATAACCTATTACTAATTTTCAATACAGCATTTAGGGAACATTTAATGCTTAGATTTAAGTGCTTACACTGATTTCTAATAACACACATCCAACGTGTTTGGTTTGGTGAGCATTGTCAAATTTACATACAATTTGAATTATGCACTAAGTAAAGGACAATGCACTCAGTGCATTTTCCTAGGCTCAAGGTGCCATGTAAGAAAATAGAGCTTATGTATTTTAATGCAAATTTATATACTTACGATATTCAGTGTGTGCTTATGTATGTTAAATACAGAACCTACATATTTTCTATATGTACAGAAGTTGTTTTATGCATGCATAATTATATTTATATGTATATATATACACACTCACATATATTGTGTAAATGCACTTCTCTGCTCTTGGAGGTCTCTTCCAACCTGGTTGATTCTATGATATACATAACATATATGCAAATATATGCAAAAATACATGCATAAATGCTTACAGGTACACATCTTCATTTTGCTGCTGGTTGTGATGATTCACTATAATGCTTGATTTATTTCCAGTGTTCACACAGATCAGAGAATGACAATTGAACATAACAGACACATCTACTTACCCATCTAGCCACCTATCTGCTTCCCTTTGTTCTCGGTTGTGACTGTGGTGATTAATCTGCTCACTCCTTATACTGCAGTTAACAAAGCAAGGAATAAGAAAATGGAAACATCCCAGAAGGATGTCATGATCATAAAATAAAAATCCTGTAAACCTCTTAGAAGATTTTTTTAATAGTTCCCTTGATCTGCAATGATTATTTAAAACACATAACTTTTGTGAAGAGGCATAAGATGAGACAGAAATTATGCTAAGTCCATTACTGACCCTGTTCAGACTGAATCTGGATATGCTTCTGGTGAAATCAAGCCTCCATCTTCAGAGGAAAAGAGGTTTGTAACTCACTGTATCATAAACCAGTATCTTGTCTGCTTCTAAAGCCATGTGTTTCTCACCCAGCACAAAAATCACAGAGCAATATGTTTTCCCAAAATCAAGCACTGATTTTAAAATTACACCCTTTTGCGAGATCCTAACTCAGTGAGTGAAAGGATGCCTTTACAAGCAAATGTTCTAACTGCTTATTTAGCCTAAAAATGCAAAAACAAATGTGGTTTTTCCCATTTCATTAAAATGGGATATTTTCAGACTTTCTAGTTTAATCATGGGATATTAGGGGCTGGAAGGGACCCAAGGAGATCATCGAGTCCAACCCCCCTTCCAGAGCAGGACCACACAGTTGTGAGAGTCTAAAGCCTCTGGCTTGTTCATCAACAAAGATAAAGATGGCATCTCCTCTCACTTGTTCATCAAAGATAAAGATTGCCTTTGTTGGTTTCCGGGACTCAGACTCGGTGCTTGGCCTAAAGCTCAGAGATGCAAATCAACAGACAACACCTTCGAAACTCCTGCCCTTCAGCCTGGCTGGAATGCCCAGGAGGCCTACGGCTTATCTCAGCTACCCCAAAGGGAAAAGGCCTGTGTGTATTCAGGGTATGGACAGGTATAGCCAGGGAGGGGGCAGAGGTCCTCTCCCCAGTGGCGCCAGACCCCTGCGAATGTACGAGAATACACAGGAAGATTTCCTGGGGAGCTGCAGCTGGACACGGGCAGAAAACTGTATAAAAGGCAGGAGGGAATGCCTGCCAAAGTGTGGCACTCTCAACACAGCATCGTGTGGCACCTCCACCGGACCACCAAGGGCGGACCTCCACCAGACCACCAGTGAGACCAGCAGCAGACCACCAGCGGCACCTCTGCCAAACCACCACAGGCGGAATTCCACCAGACCACCAGAAGGACCCCTGACGGACTCCGCAGAAGATCATCCCTGGGCCACATGCACCCCACCCGTCTTTCTCTTCCCTCCCCCCCCAACCTGTGACTGAGGATAATATGATTACAGCCCTTTTCCTTCCCTGCTTCTCCTTCTCTCTTCTTCTCCATCGTTCTCTTTATCCCTCTCTCTCTCTCTCTCTCCCCCTTCCCCCTCTCTCTCCCTCTGTTTTGTCCAACCTTATCCTTTAATAAATAGTTTCGTGGTGATATATGGTCTCGTTTGCACCTTAATTTCACAACTTGGAAATCCATAAGAACAGGTCTTGCTCCTCAGGACAGAGATACTGTTAATCCCCGTTCCCTGGACCTTGACAACAGTCTAGCACAGATCACAGAGGAGCACATCCAGACAGGCCTTGAAAGTCTCCAGAGAAGGAGATTCCAGAACATCTGTGGGGAGCCTGTTTCAGTGTTCTGTGGCGCTTGCAACATGTGTTGAGATAGATCCTCTTGTGCTGCAACTTACATCCATTGCTGTTTGTCCTATCACAGGGAGAACTGAGAAGAGCCTGCCTCCCACCTCCTGACCAGCCCTCAGTTGTTTATAAACATTTATTAAATCCCCTCTCGGTCTTCTCTTCTCCAGACTAAAAAGTCCTAAGTCACTCATCCTCTCCTCCTAAGCCATGCCCTCCATAGTCCTCATAGCCGGCTGCTGAACCTTCTCCAGCAGATCCCTGTCCCTCTTAAACTGGGGAGCACAAAACTGGTTCAAGATGAGGTCTCACCAGGGCAGAGCAGAGGGGAAGGAGTACCTCCCTTTGGACATCTGTCCCAGATTGAGGCTATAGGGTTAAAAAAAAGTTTTCTGGGGACTAGATGATTGTTATTCAATCCCATAATTCTGCTATCTTGGTAAAAACTCACAACAAGGTCAGTTCATTCTCCTTTCCTCCTCCTCCTGCCCTGGGTGTGTGGCAGGAGTCACTTTATTGGGAACATGTAAGCAGTAGGCCTCTTGGCTGGTTGGAGGCATTGGTTGGGGTGGGAGGACTGCAGCACTGGGGAAGTGTGGATTTAGTTTTTTGGGGGAATGGGGAATACTTCAAGGGGGTTTGCCATGGATGGGGAAATTGCTCTGTAAGATCAATTGCTGCATCTCTTTCTCTCTAAATACAATTCTGTATTTTCTCTCCAATTTGATCTGAGAGTTTAATTTCTGTCGCCTAACTTTAGTAAACCCACAACAACATCATAGCAGAACTCTTCTAAAAGCAGAAAAGATATTTGAAAACACATGAATAAAACACTCTTTATTGATAAGTATATACTATCCTTATATTGAAAACTTAGAGATTATTTAATATCCCTGAGGAGCCAGAAGCCTTTCTACTAAGAAAAACAAAAGTCACAAAACTTTTGAATTTGCCCCCATCTCTAGTGTGTATAACTGTAGTACTCTGAGCTATGGGAAAAGGATTTTTTTTAACTTGATATTTTGATTCATTTTCTCAAGTATATTTTCCATCTTGTAACGCAGAGCAGATTTCTGGAAGCATTACAGCTGCAACAATATTTTTATGCCATAGAAATTAGAAAAATAAATTCTTCACCACCGAATACTCCTGCTAAACTATGCTCTGCTTCTTCCCAAACTTTTATTTTCTTCTGCTGTCTTGCACAGGTTTTAGAATCTTCTTGTTCGTCTCTGCAGTTCTGTGGTGCATGATATTTCATTTGCTTTTCCCTAAGAAAGACCTAACATCTCTTGGTGATTTCAGTTTACCATTAAGCTGAATTTAACATTAAAATTTCACTCTTTAAACCCATCAGCCTGATTTATTATAATTAAAACAAGAATATTGGGTGTGCTCAAGACATTTGCAAAATTTATGTGGGTGCATACAGAACACATCCAATTAGAAATAAATTGTGCTGAATCTCAAAGGGGGTTAAAAAAACATGCCCTAATGTTCTGTTCATGTAGATTTTCTGATAACATTGGTGCCCCTTGATACACTGGCATAAACATATATTTGTAGTTGCATGCTGTATTAGTTTAAAAGTTATCTTTAGTCCAATAAATAACATTTTATACACTCAGAGACTTCATAATGTAGAATATGCAGTGTAAGTTTAGAGAAATCTTAGGGAAAAAAATCTATTGAACACAGGAGATTTCTTGACCTAAAAATTGGCTCAGGATGTATTTTTACAGGGAAAAGGGAAGAGCTTCCATTGGTTTTCTTGCAGTTTGGTAGAGGCAATATGATTTTGTTATCGCTGACACTTGTGGCAGTAATTTCTTCTCTCCATAACAGAGTGGCGTAACTTGAAGAATTAGAAAGTCTGAACTTGAAGTTGCATGAATTTGATACAAACTCCTCTATGCCAAATGAGAGGGTGCAATGTGTCAACAATGGAACTTTTGTTGTGAAAGAGAAAGAGGCAGCAGTCACATCTGCAGCTGTTAAAATCAGATAGTTTGGGTCTACATGGCAGCTCCATGACTTTCCAAAATCTTCCCTGTATGCAACCAAAGATTAAGACTTCAGCAGAGTTGCCTTGAAATATGATCACTGTAAAGTGGATATGTAATGCCTCATTTCTTTGAGTAAAATCTTAGGAACTGCATTTTCTCATACAAGAACTCTACAAGCCATAATAAAATTCCACATTCCATTCCAAATTACTTTTGTCCTTATTTATAGTCTTCTATCTTGTGATATCATTTAGAGAGGAAAAAAATATAATGTGCTTCATTTTGCCACAAATTAACTGGAAAATTAGGGCAAAATTCATCTCCCTTTCTGTAATTCTCTAAAACTTTAATTTACACTGACTGCTTAAGCTTCCTCTACTATCATAGAAAGGCTTGGGCTTGAGAAATGGATATTTAGATAGGTGGAGTGACTTCTAAGTGCCACATTTTCTTTCACTGGGAAGAGTGACTAATTCACAAAGATGTGTCTGATGAACCTTTTGTACAGAGGAAGGAAATTTGTAACCAAAACAATCAGCAGCATAAATGACCCAATGTATCACATCTTCTGAAAGTAGTTTAACAGAGTATCCCAGCCAGGTTTACAGATGTTTGAATATTTTAAGGAAGTTGTTTGTAGAGCATAGTGTTCACTTAGGAAATTGAAATACTTAAATGTTATCATCGTTAGGGTTACGATCAACAGCACAGAGACGAGTTCATAGAATCATAGAATCAGCCAGGTTGGAAGAGGCCTCCAAGATCATCCAGTCCAACCTAGCACCCAGCCCTGTCCAATCAGCTAGACCATGGCACTGAGTGCCTCATCCAGGCTTTTCTTGACGGCAACTTCACCACCTCTCTGGGCAGTCCCTTCCAGTGGCAAATCACTCTCTCTGGGAGGAACTTCCTCCTAACATCCAGACTATACATTCCCCAGCACACTTTGAGACTGAGTCCCCTTGTTCTGTTGCTGGTTGCCTGGCAGAAGAGACCAATCCCACCTGGCTACAACCTCCCTTCAGGTATCATAGACAGCAGTGAGCACCCCTGAGCCTCCTCTTCTCCAGGCTAAACAACCACAGCTCCCTCAGCCTCACCTTGCAGGGCTGTGTTCCAGGCCTCTCACCAGCTTTGTTGCCCTTCTCTGGATACCTTCCAGTATCTCAACATCTCTCTTGAATTGAGGAGCCCAGAACTGGACACAGTACTCAAGGTGTGGCCCGACCAGTGTTGCGTACAGGGGAAGAATAGCCTCCCTTGTTCTACTGGCCACACTGTTCTTGATACAGGCCAGGATAGTATTTTCTAGAGTCAGTACTGAATCCAGCCTTGTTCAACATCCTAATGATGTGGATGAACGGACAGAGTGTACCGTCACTAAGTTTGCTGATGACATAAAGCTGGGAGGAATGGCTGACGTGCCAGTAGGGTGTGCTGCCATTTAATGTGACCTGGACAGCCTGGAGAGTTGAGCAGACCTGAATTTAAGTCCATTTAACAAGGGCCTACCATGCCAGAGAGTGCTACAAAGATGATGAGGGAACTGGAGCATCTCTTACAAGTCTGAGACACCTGGAGGTGTCTAGCCTGGAGAAGAGAGAACTTAGAAGGGATCTCCTCAATGTTTATCAATATTTAAAGGATAAATGTCAAGAAGCAGGATCAGACTCTTTTCACTGATTCTCAGTGACAGAACAAGGGTCAATGGTCACAAACTGAAACACTGAAAGTTCCGTCAGAACAGGGAAGAGAACATCTTTTTTTTAGGGGGTAACGGAACAATGGAACAGACTGTCTGGAGGAGTTGTGCAGTCTCTTTCTCTGGAGACTCTCAAAACCTGCCTGGACTCAAAGCTATACAAACTGCTCTAGGTGAACGTGCAGAAGCGTTGAACAAGATGATGCCCAGAGGTGCTTTTGAATCCCTACTATGCTGTAATTCTGCAATTCTGGCGTTATTATTACTACTACCAATAAAACACAATTGTAACATGAAGATCATTCAATTATGTACTTGTATTACTAATGTATTTGGAAGCTTCATTGCACAGTGAACATGAAACCTAGAGATCCTTAGCTGGAAGAATGTATAAACATGAAAATATCTTTTCATTATTAATAATCTGCATTTGTCAAATTCCCTATTAAGGCTCCAATCTAGACCATAAGACTTAATAGTTCTTTAAACATCAGTTATCTGCATGGCACCAGGGGCTGCTTTCCTTTTCAGTAGCGTTTTGCAAACTTTATGACTCTCTTCTGTCATGTCCTTAAACAGCAAAGCTTGCTGACACAGACCACTTTTTCACGTGCTTAAGTACACCATAGATTTTCAGATCGCTTATGTCAAGTCTCAAATCTTAACTTTATGAGCCATTCCCTATGAGCTCTATTCTCTTCCCAGATAGATGCAATCTCTGGTTTGTTTGGTTTATTTCTTGTAGCGTGTTTGCAAAGATTGATGAATCTTGCAAAAGTCTTGTGAAAGATACCTCATGACTGTAGTTTTAACAGAGCAGTAATAGCAGGCAGGGGCTAAACAATTACCTTGGACTACATGTAGTCCGTACACTATCTCAGATCATCTCTGCAGCAACGTGCTGAATAACTTTCTTCATCATGACATCTCAGGGGAAGTGTGAGATGCCTTTCTTATTAGCCACCAAGTGATAGAGAAAATAGACACCAAATTCAAAAAATGAAAGTTAATTTGGCCAAAAGTATTCTTAGAGATCTCAATCCTAGTAAGTTTTTGATTTCTTCTTTAGGTGATGTGGTTGAGTCAGTGACCAGGAGGAAAAAAAAAGTGTGACAAGTAGCTACAGGCTGGGCAACTGTTAATTCTGATCAAAAGATTGGTCATCAGTGGAAAATTACATCTTCAAAAATAATCACTCAGCCACTGATCACTCTTAGAGAGAGCTACTAAAACTTTGGGAAGGTCAGCCTGAGAACTCCAACACATTGGTCTTGTGGAGATCAAATCATGAGCTTGATAAAGTTATATTTTTATCACATAGTTCTTCTTACTTGCTCCCTGTGATAGGACAAGGAGCAATAGAGGTAAGCAGCAGCACAGGAGGTTCCACCTCAACACAAGAGGGAACTTCTTTACTGTAAGGGTCACAGAGCACTGGAACAGGCTCTCTCAGGAGGTTGTGGAGTCTCCTTCTCTGCAGACTTTCAAGACCTGTCTGGATGCGTTCCTCTGTGACCTGTGCTAGATTGCATGGTCCTGCTCTGGCAGGGGGGTTGGACTCGATGATCTCCTTGGGTCCCTTCCAACCCTGTAATATCCTTCTACGTCTGGATTCATGTATGTATGCTCTGGATTCTGTTCTTTTATATATGTTAGAAAGAGTCCTGCTCCCTTTGTCACTCTCCCCTTATTTAAATCTTTCCCACTTCAGGTGTTAAATGTATTTTTTTCCTCTCAATAATCTAACTTACAAACTCCATAAAAATATCAAAACCTGACACCCAGGCCTGAAGTTTGTTGGTTTTCTTTCAGACTTGAAGAAATTCTTGCTGTGCCAGAAAACTCAGATTACCTTAAAGAGTAACCTGCTATTTATCATGTCCAAATTTAATCAGTGAGCAAAACGATTGTATTTCTTAGTTTTCTTCTTTTGTCCTAGTTAATTTCTCTTCTCTGCCAGTGTTGCTTCAGCTGAGTTTTCAAATCTACATGCTCTTAGGTAAGGAGTAAAATAAGAAAAAAATGCAGACAGTAAGTGGTCATAAATGCATTTCCTTTTGAATCCAAATTGAGTCAGATTACACAAAATCACAGTGTCAAGGACGGGAAGGGACCTTGAAAGATCATCCAGTTCAACCACCCTGCCAGAGCAGGATCCGCAGGAACATGTCCACGCAGGTTTTGAACATTTTCAGAGAGGGAGACTCCACAACCCCCTTGGCAGCCTGTTCCAGTGTTCTGTCACCCTCAGTGTGAAAAAATACCTCCTCTGTAAATTATATTCTGATACTCTGTGAGTTTGTGATTACGAGTGCTGATAACACCGAAAAGTACTGTCATGACTCAAAAAGAAGTCAAGAGCACTCGGAACTTCGATGGATCATTGACCTAAGCAGAGCTGAAGTACAATAGAAAATGTTATTTAAAACAATATCTGCCATCTCATGTATTGTTAAAAAAAATAGTGAAATGGAAAGAAGTGTGAAAGAGCAACTCAGACAATGGAAGAACAGTGGGTGAAAGCAACCTCTGGGTTTTTGAACATTGTAGTGGCTGAATGGAGGAATCTGGCTGAGCAAATACGTACTCTGTTCAGCAGTGAGAATGTGCACTGCAGCAAAACCAGGGCTCAGGCAATTCTCTATGGTAGAGATGCAATGCCTTAGGCAAGCTCCAAGCAATGGTTCTGACCTCATATAATTATTCAGGTAAAGGATGTTCTAAGTGAGGCATGAACAGTCAGAGCTATGATTAGCAATGGAAGTAAGTTTATATGCAGTAATTTTCAGGAGTACAAGAGGGTGCAACAAAGACAATTTACATAAAAAGGAGGGGGGAAGAGGATGAGAGAAATACAATATTTTGTTCCCCTTAATGTCAGTAATTAAGCAACACTAAGATAAATAAAATAATTAAAAGTATTAAGATTCCCTATTTGTCCTAATGCAGTTGTTTAGAAATCTTTTAAGCAGTAAGTACTAGAATGAGGAAGAAAATTGGTGATAATGCTGGACTGTTCAATGTATGAGGAATTAGTTGGATAGATGCATCCAGAGGGTAATGGTTAATGGCTCAATATTCAGGTGGATATTAGTGACAAGAGGTCATTCAGGGGTCTGCACTGGGACCAGAGCTTAACATCTGGGAATAGTCTGATATCTTCAGTGATACAGACAATAGGATTGAGAACACCCTCAGCAAGTTTAGTCAACACGAATCTGAGTCGTGCAGCAGACATGCCTAAGAGATGGGATGCCATCCAGCAGAACATGGACAAGCTTGAGGACTTGGCTTGAGTTAACCTCATGAGGTTCAACAAGGCTGAGTGCAAGGTCCTGCACCCGGGTCCTGCACCTGGGTCCTGCGCCAGTATCAGTACAGGCTGGGGTACAAATGTGTTGAGAGCAACCATGTGGAAAAGGACATGAGGTATGGTATATGAGAAGATGGGTATGAAGTGTCAATGTGTCTTCATGGCCCAGAAGGCCAACCATACCCTGGGCTGCATCAAAAGAAGTGTGTCCAGCAGGTTTAGGAAGGTGATTCTGCCTGTCTGCTCTGCTCTGCTGAGACCCCCACCTTGAGTGGTTTTTGGTGTTAGAACTGACATTTACAGTCTTTTAGGGCAGCATAAAATCAGGAAGGCATTTGAACTTCTGGCAACTGAGGAAAAGTCTAGTTGCAATAGTGTGAAGTTGCAAATTGCAAGAATATATATTCTGATAAATAATTGAACCACTAAGATCCATACACAGTGGCTGTGACCTGGAAAAATATGTTGTTATGCTTCATTTTCTGTAAAAAGCCACAATTATGTTTTTCCATGTGGATGGGTTGTTCAAGTGGAAGAAGTGATTCACAGACCATGAGGGTAAGACAGATCCTTTTCATAGTCTGAGACACCAATCAATGCAGACCCTTTAGACACAATAGACAATTGGCTACCAAAGTACAAGAGAGACAAAACTGCAGAGGAGACTGGAGAGGAAAACATGGGTTTGTAGAGATTAGATTAGATGACTACAAGAGCTGTCATATGTCATAACATTAGTCCTGTGGCAAAAATAGTGTCTTGTGATTCACAGTTTCCAAATTGTAGCTCATTAGCTGCATACTTGAGCATGCATTACTGCATTAGTGGCTTCATCAGATCCTTATGCAAAGCTTGTTCATTTTAACTAGTACACTTATAACACTAGTCCACTTGTGCCAGCTATATCTGTTTTCTCTCTACTGGTTTCCTGGCTGATCAGTTTCTCCCATTGCTTGCTCATAGTGATTGATTACAATATGGTCATATCTAAACCCACTGATCAGTTCTAGTATCCTATCAGCACTGCTGTCAGAAGGCCAGTGACGTCTTTCTCCATCTCTACAGCCTCTTCCTGGTGTTGATACATAGTGTTCATACATACATAGTTCCAGGCCCCTCAATTCAAGAGAGATGTTGGGGTGCTGGAATGTGTCCAGAAAAGGGCAATGAAGCTGGTGAGAGGCCTGGAACACAAACCCTATAAGGAGAGGCGGAGGGAGCTGGGGGTGTTTAGCCTGGAGAAGAGGAAGCTCAGGGCTGACCTCATTGCTGTCTACAACTACCTGAAGGGAGGTTGNATTTGAACAGCCAGCAATTAAAATCTGTACAAACACTTGCCATTAAAATCTAAGACCTGGATTTTTAAAGTCAGTGAGCCCCTGAATAAGCAGTTAAACATGTAGGCATCTTTTGAAAATGCAGTTAGATTCTTCCTTTCATCTCTCTGAGATCAAACATGTTTCACATTCCAACCTTTAGTCTCTTAGTATTCAAAATTTAAGCTTTAACTTTTGCCATTTCTGTTCATCCTGCCTAGAGCCCAGCAGACAAAATCTAAATGGCAACAGGAGTGTTTGCCAATACTCTTCAATGTACCGTATGTGAAATTGATACTCTCAGAGTTATTTCATGATTTATTTCATTTCATGATTTATTTTATTTTGTTTTGTTTCGTTTTATTTCATTATTTTATTTTCCAAAGGTTTTCAGCTATCTTTATAGCTATAGCATTTTGTTACAAATTGTTTAGATCACTCAGTCATGGCACATAACATTGTACTGGAGCCTGTCAAATTTTAGAGTCCATCACAATAAATCTTATGTCACATTACACTGAACTGTGTCATCTAGGGACTAGAGTATAGCATGAATGTCAGGTTGTCATCTATGATTACACTTCCTAATGGAAGTAGTGGAAGCCTCATTGTTAGAATAATTTAAAATAAGACTGAGCAAACTATTGGGGAGCAACTTGGGCAGGAAGGAAGAAACAGTGGGAAGAAATGTCTGTCTTTGACTTTTGTTAAATTACAAGACATGGTGTGGGAGGTTTGGGTTTGGGTGTATGTTATACACTGTTTAGTAGATCTGCACTGTGCTGTGTAGAGCCATCACTAGCAATTTACACAATTTATGATTCCAGACAGATCACCTTTTGTTTTTCTGAAAGGGATTATTATCAAATGATAAAACTCTTTGCCTTATTTCCCCTAGCGCTGTCTTATTTTCTTAGCTATTGAGGCTTAACTACAAAATTAAGCAAACAAAACTTGAGAAGAAGACAGAAAATGATCAAGTATTTCAAAACTTACTTGAAAATCTTGTCATCTGCGACAGCCTTTTATTGATAGTCAAATTAAATGTCAGAATTGTAATGTAAATCAGCATGACAATGCAAATGATAATGAACAATGGAAAAAAATAATGCCTGTTATCAAATCCTAATTTTTATTGTTCTGCCATTATTAAATGCAGCCTCTAAATATGCAGATAAAAATGTAAACATGGATGTGATCTATCTGGAATTCTGCAAGGCCTTTTGACACTGTCCCCTCAAGACATCCTACTCACCAAGCTGGAGAGATGTGGACTTGAAGGGTGGACTGTTCAGGAACTGGTTGGGTGGTTGCACCCATAGGGTACTGCTCAATGGCTTGAAGTCCGTATGGAAAGCAGTGACAAATGGTGTCCTTCAGAGGTCCATACTGGGACCTGTACTGTTTAATATTTTTATCAATGATACAGACAGTTGGATTGAGTGCACCATCAACAAATGTGCAGATGACAGCAAGCTGAGTGGTGGTGTTGGTAAGCCAGAAGGATAGGATATCATCCAGAGGGACCTGGACAGGCTTCAGAGGTGGGTCCAGGTGAACCTCATGAGGTTCAACATGAGCAAGTGCAAGGTTCAGCATCTGGGCCAGAATAGACCTCACTATCAATACAGACTGAGGAATGAGGTGATAGAAAGCATCCCTGTGGAAGAGGACTTGGAGATGTTGACAGACGAGAAGCTGGACATGAGCAGACAGTGTGTGCTTGCAGCCCAGGAGGCAAACCACATCCTAGCTTGCGTCAAAAGATGTGTGGCCAGCAGATCCAGAGAGGTGATTCTGCCACTTTGCTCTGCTCTGGTGAGACCTCACCTGCAGTAAGCATCCAGATCTGGAACTCTCAGTAGCAGAAGACGTGGACCTGCTAGGGTGGGTCCAGAGGAAGGCCATGGAAATGATCAGAGGATTGGAGCACCTCTGCTACAAAGACAAGCTGAGGGATCTGGGGTTCAGCCTGGAGAAGAGAAGCCTCCAGGAAGACCTAATAGTGACCTTCCAATACCTGAAGGGGGCCTACAAGAAGGATAGAGAGAGACTGTTTACTAAGGCCTGTGGTGATAGGATGAGGGCAATGGTTTCAAACTAGAGAAGAGCAGATTGAGATTGGATGTTAGGAACAAGTTCTTTACCATGAGGGTGGTGGAACCCTGGAACAAGTTGTCCAGGGAAGCACTTGGGGCCTTTTCCCTGAAGATATTCGAGGTCAGGCTCAACAGGGCTCTGAGCAACCTGATCTGATTGAGGATGCCCCTGCAGAATTTGGAGGGTGTAGGACTAGATGAGCTTTGGAGATCTTTTCCAACCCAGAGCATCCTATGATTCTATGCTAAAAGTCCAGAAAATAAACAAGTCAATTTTAAAAGTGTATCTGTCAATGTATATGCAAAGTGTGGAATGCATATATAAACACAGGACAGAAATAACTATTTATTATATATATGCATAAGACATCAATTAGTTCCTATATAATACATACAATATGAATACATAGATTTGAATATTAAGTGTAGGTAATACGTGTTCAAAATGCAATAATGATCTGGGTAGTCCAAAATTACCTTATTTAAATGCAAAATCATTGTTGTAATTGCAGTGTGTCCCAGAGCAGGTAACTGCTCCACAGGTATGTTAAAGGTCACTGGTTAAAAGATAGTCCTGATTTCTGAGATTGCAAGGACTCAATCAGTGGTTTTACTAATTTGATATGCTTGTAGATTAATGTAGAGTTGTGTCTTTAAGGAGGCAAACTGAGTTGTTGCCCAGAACAGCAGACTACCAGAAATGAAGAGAATGACCCAGATAAGAGGCATGCATGCAGTTAATTTCCACTTTCTGTTGAGTAATTGAATATAAGGAGCTTAGCTGTTCTTTCTACTGATGCCTCTGAGGTTTGGGGTGTGCAAGATGGTAATTAATTTTACAGGAATTGTTCTCCCACAGTGGCAGTCACTTCTGTGTGTAGTACCAAACAGCATAACTCCCATTTCTCTAAATACTCATCTCACCCTTGAGATAGCACAGGTCATCTTTATCTATACTGAAGAGCCTTAAGATGGCTCTGTATCACACTGCTGTTTCAAAACAGATCTTGAAAGGTGAGTAAAACCCAAACACATACACCAGGCTTTGGGGAAACATGTTTTGGAAACTACAGAAAGCAGAAATAGAGGAATCAAGCATGTTCCTTTTCCCAGTCCTTGTACTGTCGTAGTTCCCACAGAAATTCCATGCTATACAACAGGCTTTACAAGTCTTCCCTTGCATTCCTGTTTTCAATAAGATGCCAGGTTACTTCCCACTGTCCCTTAGGAGTAGGAAGTGAGTTTTGTAGTTTTTTACAGACATCTTGGCTTATTAGAGTTTGTGTGTAATTTGCCTGCCTTGACGGAGTGCTGAGAGTAATGCAGAGAGGATGATTGAAATTTATTTCAAGTGAGTCGTAAGGTTGACTGAGGAAATAGTAAGGAACAGAGTTTGGCATGGATAGGTTGTAAAGATTGGTTCAGGGGAACTATAGATAATTTCAAAGGTATATGTGGATTGTGAAAGAATCTGAATGTGCACAAGTCCATGGGGCCTGACAAGATCCACCCACGGGTCCTGAGGGAACGGGCGGATGAAGTTGCTAAACCATTGTCCACCGTGTTTGAAAGGCCATGGCAGACTGATAGGGGTCCTGTTGACTGGAAAAGGGGAAACACAATGCCTATCTTCAAGAAGGGAAAAAAGGATGACCCAAGGAACTGCAGACCAGTCAGTCTCACCTCTGTGCCTGGCAAGATCATCGAGCAAATCCTCCTGAAGGCTCTGCTAAGGCAAATGGAAAACAAAGCTGAGGTGATTGGTAGTAACCAGCAATGGCTTCACCAAGGGCAGATCATGCCTGACAAATGTAGTGATGATGAAGTCACAGCAACAGTGGACAAGAGAAGGGCAACTGACATCATCTACCTGGACCTGAGTGTAAGGCATTTGACTCTGTCCCACATGACATCCTGGTCACCAATCTGGAAAAACACAGACTAGATGGGTGGAGCACTGCTGGGTAAGGAATTGGCTGGATGGTGACACACAAAGAGTGGTGATCAATGGCACAATGCCCACCTGGAGACCAGTGACAAGTGGTGTCCCTAAGGGGTCAGTGCTGGGACCAGTGCTGGTTAACATCTTTGTCAGTAATACAGACAGAGGAATTGAGTGCACCCTCAGCAAGTTTGCAGATGACACCAAGCTGTGTGGCACAGTTGACTTGCTGGAGTGTAGGGATGACATCTAGAGGGACCTGGACAGGCTGGAGAGGTGGGCCCAGGCCAACCTCATGACATTCAAAAAGGCCAATGTGAGGTCCTGCACCTCACACTTGGCAGTGCAATCCCAGGCACAGATACAGGCTGGCTGGTAAATGGCTGGAGAGCAGCCCTGAGGAGAAGGCCCTGGGGGTCTGGGTCGACGAGAAGCTCAACATGAGCCGGCAGTGTGCACATGCAGCCCAGACAGCCAACCGAGTGCTGGGCTGCATCAAGAGAAGTGTGGCCAGCAGGGCAAGGGAGGGGATTCTCCCCCTTTACTCTGCTCTCATCAGGCCCCACCTGGAGTACTGTGTGCAGTTCTGGAGCCCCCAACACAAGAAGGACATGGAACTGCTGGAGCCAGTCCAGAGGAGAGCCACGAAGATGATCAGAGGGCTGCAGCAGCTCTGCTATGAGGACAGGCTGAGAGAGTTGGGGCTCTTCAGCCTGGAGAAGAGAAGGCTTCGAGGAGACCTTAGAGTGGCTTTCCAGTATCTGAAGGGAGCCTACAGGAAGGCTGGGGAGGGACTATTTATAAGGTCTTGTAATGACAGGACAAGGAGCAATGGGTTTAAACTGGAAGAGGGGAGATTTAAACTAGATGCTGGGAAGTTCTTTACAGTGAGGGTGGTAAGACACTGGAACGGGTTGCCCAGGGAGGTTGTGGCTGCTCAATCCCTGGAGGTGTTCAAGGCCAGGCTGGATGAGGCCTTGAGCAACCTGCTCTAGTGGGAGGTGTCCCTGCCTGTGGCGGGGGGGGGTTGGAACTAGATGATCTTTGAGGTCTCTTCCAACCTAAACCACTCTATCATTCTGTGATTCTATTGATAGAAGCTAGAAATAGGTGCTGCTCTGCAGGTAGTGGCAATTAGAGCTTTCAAAGGGTCCCTGCCTCTTTTTTTCTATTGCAGTTATTGTGTGAAAAACTCATGAAGAATTTTTAGGCCTCTCCTGCTGTGCTATTGTCAGGAAGATGCTAAGTGAACAGGGACCATTTTGTTAACTTTAAAAAGCTGTGAAGTAAGGAATCATGCTTCAGACGCAGGGGTGAGAGCTGGATAAAGCAAAGTGTTGGAAGTCTATTGACCTTTACATTTGCCAGAAACAATAGTTTGGGGACAGTTGCAATGAATAAACCCATAATTCATACTGAGTCAACTAAGGCTCAAAGATCAAATTCACACTCTGGTCCCAGGGGTACAAACCCTAACAGGAATGCAGGTACATTACATGAAGAAAGCAAAAGTTCTTTAACTCCTTCTTTTCTTGTAGGGTATCAGGCCACAGAACACCGCAAACTCTTCTTTTGTCCTTTCTATTCACAGTATGATGATTTTTTTCCACAAATTGTGAAAAAGTTTGCTCTGTGTCATCATTTATGATGAGAGGACATTGTCCTGCTGCTGCTTACTTAATCAGATTTCTTCTCATGTCCAAAGCTTGTTCAGAACCTAATGAAAACATTAATATGTCTGATTATATTTTCCTGTTACTTAGTTTTCCTCAGATGAGTGACTGGGTCCTCAGAAGCATCGTGTGGTTGGATTAACATAAGCTTTCATTCCTTGGTGTGGAAAAGTTTAGAATGATTTGGCATTATTCACTGCTGATGAGGGTTGATTATAACTCCTCTTTGGGTCCATACTTGGCAAGCTTAATTTCTGAGCTACTCCAGAGCCAGCCCAGCCCGCAGTGGTGTGACAGATCTCAGCACACAGTGGCTTTTCATGAGGTAGGGAAATGACAAGTAAGCCCAAAAAAACCACCAGGAGCTACCAGCTCTTGTGAGAGCAGCTGATGAGGCATGAGCAGGGCCAGAACACTTGCAGCCAACCTCACATCTATAAAACACAGCCTGCAGAGTGTGAGCAACCAGGACCATGAGGAAACAGAGCAGACAAACAATGTGACACATCAGCCAGGGCATAGCATGGCAATCTGTGTGGCAGTTTAGACAGAAGGCACACCAGGAAGGTGTAGTGATTGGTCATTGAGAGAAAAATAAGGATAGAAGAAAAAAACCCACATCATCAGTTAAGAAAAGGACATATTTCATTCTTCAGTTTAAATTAAAATGGAAGAGCTGACAGGAACAAATTCTCAAAAGCATAATCTGCCCGGAGAATCTGTGGCAATTGATTAAGCCCTGTGAGTAGTGAAATACATTATTGATCCATAAACTAGGATTTCTGTTGAGAGTGGGTAAGCAAATTCCATACTTCAAAATAGCCATCAAGTCTAACTGGCTTTTTAACCTAGCAACTCAAAAGTCTCGGAGCTAAAATAATTTCTCCTGTTGCCACATTTTCTTGTAGATTTAGCCCATATATGTTTTCACAGGGGGAAAGAAATGCTTGCTGTAAACAGTGAACTGGAATAAAATTAAGCTGTAACTGGCCTGCTTCATGTGAAGTGACTATAGCACTCACAGTATCACACAGTATTACCAAGGTTGGAAGAGACCTCATAGATCATCAAGTCCAACCTGTTACCACAGAGCTCAAGGCTAGACCATGGCACCAAGTGCCACGTCCAATCCTGCCTTGAACAGCTCCAGGAACAGCGACTCCACCACCTCCCTGGGCAGCTCCATACAGCCAGATCTGTTTTTCAAGGTAAAGAAATAAACATAAAATATACATGAAAGTTATCTACTATCAGAAAAACAGATCCTGGTATTCATTTTCAGTGACTGATTGCTTGATACTTAAGCCAATGTAATTGAACTTAATGAAATTTCACTGGAACTTAATGGAGTAGTTATCATCTGTTAACATTCATAGCAAATACCTCTGCTCTAACCAAAAGCCACCCTTCTCATCAAAACTTGTCTGGCTCATTCCTTTTATTGATGTCAAGACCTTCATCTGTCAAGTCACTATAAGCAAAGTAATTTATCTGAAGTTATTTGCAATGCCTGCTAAATGTACTGTTCCTCCTAACTTGTTAATTATGAAAGAGCTGTCAGACCAAATTTTCACAGAATTCAGTAACAAGAACAGAAAATTTGTCAAAGATCCTGTGTGAATTCCATTTGAAGGCAAGCAGTTAAGCCTTGTTGAATAGGAGATTTTGCTTATTTGGTTCTGTTCCCCCTAGTAAAATAACCAAATCTAGTTTCCTGTGCCTATTCATATCCTCACAGGCCATTATATGATTCTTTACACTGTTTTTTTGAGGGGAAAAAGGTGTACTTTTAAATGTGAAAGAATGCATAATGGCATTCCAAATAGACACAAATTCAAGTGTATGCCTTACTTTTGGAACAGGACACATCCTAGAAACATAGAATCAGTCAGGGTTGGAAGGGACCACAAGGATCAGCTAGTTCCAACTTCCCTGCCATGGGCAGGGACACCTTACCCTAGAGCAGGCTGGCCACAGCCTCATCCAGCCTGGCCTTAAATACCCTCAGTGATGGGGCCTCAACCACCTCCCTGGGCAACCCATTCCAGGCTCTCACCTCTCTCATGCTGAACAACTTCCTCCTCACGTCCAGTCTGAATCTACCCATCCCCAGCTTTGCTCCATTCCTCCTAATCCTATCACTCTCTGACAGCCTAAAAAGTCCCTTCCCAGCTTTTCTGTAGGTCCCTTTCAGATACTGGGAGGCCACAAGTAGGTCACCTCAGAGCCTCCTCTTCTCCAAACTGAGCAGCCCCAACTCTTTCAGTCTGTCCTCATAGGAGAGCTGCTCCAGCCCTCTGATCATCCTCGTGGCCCTTCTCTAGACACAATCCAGCATGTCCACATCCTTCTTGTAATGGGAGCTCCAGAACTGGATGCAGTCCTTCAGGTAGGGTGTCACCAGGCTGTTAATTTCAGCCTATCTGGAAAGAGTTCTGAAAAGTGTTAATGCAGTGTCATTTGTAAAAATAATCTTGTAGTTGCTCCTTATGATTTAAGTAATCTAAATTATTTCATGTAAGATGCATCTACTTGCTAAGAACTTTTAGCTGTTAGTCCTGATTATTAATAGAATAGAATAGAATCAACCAGGTTGGAAGAGACCTCCAAGATCATCCAGTCCAACCTAGCACCCAGCCCTATCCAGTCTTCTAGACCACGGCACTAAGTGCCTCGTCCAGTCTTTTCCTGAACACCCCCAGGGATGGTGACTCCACCACCTCCCTGGGCAGCTGATTCCAATGGCAAATCACTCTCTCTGGCAAGAACTTCCTCCTAACATCCAGCCTAGACCTCCCCCGGCATAACTTGAGGCTGTGTCCCCTTGTTCTGTTGCTGGTTGCCTGGGAGAAGAGACCAACCTCCACCTGGCTACAACCTCACTTCAGGTAGTTGTAGACAGCAATAAGGTCTGAGTAGTAGTGGATAGAATTATGCTTTCCATTCCCTCTATCAGTGAATTGTTTGAAAGAGTTTGTATTATTAGGAATTATCATTATGTCCATTCTCACACGAATAGTGAGGCATTGTGAGTTCAAAGTAGTCGTTTGCATCTACCGACAGACAAATGGGAAAGCAATTGAATAAAATCTGCATTTAAAGTCAGAGTTCAATAGCCTGCCCTGTCTCTGACAGGCCTTTGAAGTAATATTCCTGCAAATCCATCACCCCTGCTTTTTCAGCCTGAAAGATGTCAGATGGTTCCGGCATTCCACTTAGAGAATGAATAGCAATAGAGGTTAACCATGCTCATGAGCGAAAGCTTAGTCTCCAAATGGGAGGTTAGAGATCTATTCATTGTGGTTTAACCTTGGCTGGCATCTCAGTCCCACACAGCCACACACACTTTTCCCTACAGCAAGATGAGGGAAAGAATCTGAAGAGTAAAACTGTGAGAACTAATTGTGATGGTTTGGGTGTCCCCCGCCCCCCACACTTTTAGAAATCACCCAGACTAGACTCAGCCGGCTCTGGAAATTTGAATGAAGCTTATATTTACAGCTGGCACAATTTACAAGCAGATATTTACAGTATATACAGTTATAGACAGAAATATACAAGGTAAAAAAGGTAATACAAACACAATTCCCCTCCCAGAAACCTGAGTCCCCAGGAGGGGCTCTCAACCACCCCTCACCTTCCCCCTACCCCTCTCAACCTTACCCCAGTCCTAAGGAAGAATGGAGGTTCGGCCAAAAGGGTTAAAAAGCAAGGTGAAGCAGCCAAGCAAAAGGAGGGTGAGGTTAGAAAGCAAGATGGAGTCCAGCCAGCAGCCTCAGCTTCTCCCCAGCAGGCAAAGCTCCCCAGCGAAGAGAAGCAGCAAGTGCAGTAATCTTCGTTTTGCCTTTCTTCTTTACACATCCCAGCAAGACTGTGAGGGAAGTAGACCTCACCATTGGTTTCATTTTACAGCCTATCATCTAGTTCTTCTCACCAAAACATGCTAGCTAGGCTCAAACTAGCACACTAATACAGTTTAACAGGTAAATAAAAATTGTGCTTGCAAGCAGTGATAAAGAATTCATTCACTGCTTCTCATTGGCAGTCAGATATTCATCCACCTCCAGGAAAACAGAATTCTATCACATGAAGTGTTTACTTGGGAAAATAAATGTCACAGCTCCAATCACTCCCTTTTCCTCCTTCTTCCCTCAGCTTTGATTACAGAGTGTGACATATGGTGTTGGATATCCCTTTAGTTGGTTGGTGTAAGTTGTCCTAGCTATGTCCTTTCCCAAATTATTGTGCACCTTTAGTCTGCTGGCTGGGAGAGTAACATGGTAATCAGAGAAGACCCTGACACTATGGAAGGACTGCTCAGCAATAACTAAAGTATCAGTGTGCTATTGACACTGTTTTCATCACAATTTCTAAACGTGGCACCATGTGAGCTACTATCATGAAAATTAACTCTATACCAGGAAGAAAACACCTGTACATTGCATAATGGGGCAAAGAGCAAAGCCATCTACAATCAAACAGATGACAGTAATAGTGTTTAAAGTGGGGGTTTTAGCCCAGTTGGAAGGAAATGCTTACTGAAATATTTTAGCAATTTCATAGAATCATAGAATCATAGAATGGTTTAGGTTGGAAGGGACCTCAAGGATCATCCAGCTCCAACCCCCTGCCATAGGCAGGGACACCTCCCACTAGAGCAGGTTGCTCAAGGCCTCATCCAGCCTGGCCTTAAACACCTCCAGGGAG
>WAAF01000952.1:575-22495 GCA_013400475.1 Tricholaema leucomelas
GCTTTGCTTGACCACCCCCAGGGACAGCGACTCCACCACCTCCCTGGGCAGCCCATTCCAATGGCAAATCACTCTCTCTGGGAAGAATTTCCTCCTAACATCCTCCCTGGAAGGGACCAGAAGGATCATCTAGTTCCAACTCCCCTGCCATGCCCAGGGACACCCTACCATAGATCAGGCTGGCCACAGCCTCAGCCAGCCTGGCTTGAAACACCTCCAGCCATGGGGCCTCAACCACCTCCCTGGGCAACCCAGTCCAGGCTCTCACCACTCTAATGCTCAACAACTTCTTCCTCATGTCCAAGCTGAACCTTCCCATCTCCAGCTTTGCTCCATTCCCCCTAATCCTGTCACTCTCTGATATCCTGAAAAGTCCCTCCCCAGTCACCTTCAGATCCTGGATGGCCACAAGAAGGTCAGCTGGAAGCCTCCTCTTCTCCAGACTGAACAGCCCCAAAAGTCAGTGAGACTTTTCTAGAGTTCAGGACGAGCATCACTAAGGTAATATTACTTCTATTATAAAAATCTTGTCCTTAATGCTTCTAAGTAGCTTTTAAAGCCTGAAGAGAGAAAGACCTTTAGAAGTGCCAAATGACTCCGTTATCATATTGAGGCTGATCTGCTTTTCTTTAAAGCTCCTTGAAAGAAATCCTCTTTCCAATGGACTGAAAGAGCTAAGGAAGAGCAGAAGAAATAAAGTTTAATTTCAGAGTCAGAGGTTGATATTCCTGGGTTTAGAGAAAACAGGCTTGCACACATCACTCTTTATTTTGCAAACAAAAGGGAAACATATCCTGATAGAATCTTCTGAGTAGAAGCAGTCCTCGTTCTTTCCTTGCCCAAGTCAGTCGTTTACATCACCAAGATCCTTTCACACCTTGAGTACTGTGTCCAGTTCTGGGTTCCTCAATTCAAGAGAGATGTTGAGGTGCTGGAAGGTGTCCAGAAAAAGGCAAAAAGGTTGGTGAGGGGCCTGGAACACAAACCCTCTGAGGAGAGGCTGAGGGAGCTGGGGGTGTGCAGCCTGCCGAAGACGAGGCTCAGGGTAGACCTCATTGCTGTCTACAACTACCTGAAGGGTGGTTGTAGCCAGGTGGGGTTGGGCTCTTCTCCCAGACAACCAGCAACAGAACAAGGGGACACAGCCTCAAGTTGTACCACGGGAGGTATAGGCTGGATGTTAGGAGGAAGTTGTTGGCTGAGAGAGTGATTGGCATTGGAATGGGCTGCCCAGGGAGGTGGTGGAGTCACCGTCCCTAGAGGTGTTGAAGGCAAGCCTGGATGAGGCACTTAGTGCCATGGTCTGGTTGATTGGCTAGGGCTGGGTGCTAGGTTGGACTGGATGATCTTGGAGGTCTCTTCCAACCTGGTTGATTCTATTCTATTCTATTTTTCTGAGTAGAAGCAGTCCTCATTCTTTCCTTACCCAAGTTGTTTACATCACCAAGATCCTTTCCTTTTCTTCCTGTCAAGCTCTCACTAATGGCACAAAGAGGATCTGGAATAAATGCCATGCTGTAATTTCAAGGCTGATCAGAACAAAGTTAGTATTAATATACTAAGCTGACAAACACCATTTGGATTCCTGCAAGTTGTCTGAAGAAAGCAGGAGGAACAGGCTGAGAGAGTTGGGGCTCTGCAGCCTGGAGAAGAGAAGGCTTCGAGGAGACCTTAGAGTGGCTTTGCAGGATCTGAAGGGAGCCTACAGGAAGGCTGGGGAGGGACTATTGACAAGGTCTGGGAATGTCAGGACCAGGGGGAATGGGTTTGAAGTGGCAGAGGGGAGATTTAGACTGGATGTTAGGAGGAAGTTCTTTAGAGTGAGGGTGGTGAGACACTGGCACAGGTTGCCCAGGGAGGTTGTGGATGCTTCCTCCCTGGAGGTGTTTAAGGCCAGACTGGATGAGGCCTTGAGCAGCCTGCTCTAGTGGGAGGTGTCCCTGCCTATGGCAGGGGGTTGGAGCTGGATGATCCTTGAGGTCCCTTCCAACCTAAACCATTCTGTGATTCTATGATACTTAGAGAAAGAATTGAAAGAAATCTGGTTGAAGGTGGCTAAAGTTCAAAAGAAATTAAACCCAGAGCTGTGAGATGCTGCAGGTTCATGTGAGTGAATAATAAAAGTCTTCCAAACATAAGGAAAAACAAATGCTCATCTGAGGTGCACTTTCTGGGCTTATTAAAAAGCCTTAGATGATGTCCATCACAAGATTCCTATCTTTATATAGCCATATGTATTCTATTCATTTATATCCACTGGCAAATTTCTGTTTGCTGATAGGATAGCCATGAAGAAAGGGACCTGAAGGTGCTGGTAGACAGTAGATGAACATGAGATAACAGTGTGTCCAGGTGGGCAGAACAGCAATGGCATCCTGGCCTGGCTCAGGAGCAGTGTGGCCAGCAAGACAAGGGAGGATCTTCTGCCCCTGGGCTCGGCACTGCTCCGGCCACACTTTGAGTGCTGTGTCCAGTTCTGGGCTCCTCCATTCAAGAGAGATGTTGAGGTGCTGGAAGGTGTCCAGAGAAAAGCAGCAAGGCTGGGGAGGGGCCTGGAGCAGAGCCCTGTGAGGAGAGGCTGAGGGAGCTGGGGGTGTGCAGCCTGCAGAAGAGGAGGCTCAGGGCAGAGCTCATTGCTGTCTACAACTACCCAAAGGGAGATTGCAGCCAGGTGGGGTTGGACAAAACCGATGGTCACATTGCTGTCTACAACTACCCAAAGGTTGGTTGCAGTCAGGTTGGAAGAGACCTCCAAGCTCATCCAGTCCAACCTAGCACCCAGCCCTATCCAGTCAACCAGACCATGGCACCAAGTGCCTCATCCAGGCTTCTCTTGAATTCCTTCAGGGACTGCCACTCCACCACCTCCCTGGGCAGCCCATTCCAATGCCAATCACTCTCTCTGCCAACAACTTCCTCCTAACATCCAGCCTAGACCTCCCTTGGCACAGCTTGAGACTGTGTCCCCTTGTTCTGTTGCTGGGTGCCTGGGAGAAGAGACCAAATCCCTACCTGGCTACAGCCTCCCTTTCAGGTGGTGGTAGACAGCAATGAGGTCTGCCCTGAGCCTCCTCTTTTGAAGGTTGGACTTGGTAATTTTGCAGGTCTTTCCTAGGCTTAACAATTCACTGATATTCAGTACCTACTTGTGAGTCTAAATGTCCCCAAGTTGTTGTAAGCAGATGTTTAGTCCTGTTCATTTCACAGAGATGAAGGGAGGGAGGGGAAAACCCAACTAGGATGTCCAAGTTCAGCACATTGTTGAACCAGGAAATCATTTTGGCAGCACCCAAACCAACCTAATAGCTTCTCCTTGCCTAAGTTAAGAAGTTCCACGTTTATTTTAATCTGAATTATCTTTTTCTGCAGTAATCCTAGAGATTACCTCACCTCTGCCACCTTGGCAAGCACTTCAGTAACAAAGCAGAGGATCAATTAGATCTAAGTGCTACACTGAACCTGTCCTTTGAGGAAGCAAAATCCTATTGAAGAGCAATTCCTCCAATACAAAGGGAATGGAAAATTGATTTACAGTCCAAACCTGTCAGCTCTTCTAGATAGAGTCATAAGGAGGGTCTATGGGATGTCAGATAAAGGAACAGAGGGGACTGAATGGGAGAAGAGATAACACTGCAGCATAAATAAAGCATAATTGTTCAATCAATAGTTTGCTTTAAAGATTTAGGTAAGATTTCATCAGACATCGATCAAAGAGGTATCACAGAGAGCAGTGAGCACTGAGTTTATGGTGGGGAAACACTTAGAGAAGTTAAAAGGATTTAAAGCCTTGGTCTGGTTGATTAGATAGGGCTGGGTGCTAGGTTGGACTGGATGAGCTTGGAGGTCTCTTCCAACCTGCTTGAGTCTATGATTCTATGATTCTAAAATAAAGGTATTAGCACCAGATGTTTTATGAACTATATCAAAAGTAGATATTGAGATGAGAATTTGACTCTCACATCATTCTGTCTGCTTGATTCTATGAAAGCCACTAAAGTACCCTGAAGCAGATCATGCTAATGAATAGTTTTTAACACTAGAATCGTAGAATGGGTTAGGTTGGAAGGGACCTCAAAGATCATCCAGTTCCAAACCCCCTGCCACAGGCAGGGACACTTCCCACTAGAACAGGCTGCTCAAGGCCTCATCCAACCTCACCTTGAATACCTCCAGGGAGGAACCATCCACAACCTCCCTGGGCAACCTGAGCCAGTGTCTCACCACCCTCACTGCAAACAACTTCTTCCTAACATCCAGTTTGAATCTCCCCTCTGCCAGTTCAAACCCATTACTCATCATCCTGTCATTATAAGACCTTGTCAATAGGCCCTCCCCAGCCTTTCTGTAGGTCCCCTTCAGATACTGGAAGGCCACTCCAAGGTCTCCTTCTCTTCTCCAGGCTGCAGAGCCCCAACTCTCTCAGCCTGTCTTCATATCAGAGCTGCTGCAGCTCTCTCAGCATCTTGGTGGCCTCCTCTGGACTGGCTCTGACAGTTTGATGTTGTTCTTGTGTTGGTGGCTCCAGAGCTGTACACAGTACTCCTGATGTTGTTCCTGTGTTGGAGGCTCCAGAACTGCACACAGTACTCCAGGTGGGGTCTGAGGAGAGCAGAGTAAAGGGGCAGAATTCCCTCCCTTGCCCTGCTGCCCACACTGCTCTTGCTGCAGCCCAGCACACTGCTGGCTCACATTGAGCTTTTCATCAACCCAAAACTTCCAGGTCCTCTTCCTCAGGGCTGCTCTCAGCCATTTGCCACCTAGTCTGGATCTGTGCTTGGGATCACACAAGCTAAAGAGTATCCCCCATCTTTTTTTTTCTCTCCCAATCCCCACCCTGCTTCTTTGTCAGCACAGCCACTGAAGGGTAAGCTGGTTGCTGTAAGGAGCTTTCCACCTCTGGGTGTTCTTGCAACAGGGCAAGTGCCATTGTTCAGGTATGAAGCAGCTACTGCTACTTGCATCAAATGAGTACCACAGCATTCAGTTTCAAAGCACTTCATACAAATAGCTGTTTGCCTAAAGCATCCTTCCCACGGTATTGACACAACCAATTTTAAGCTGGTTTAAGCAGCCCTTCTCCCAGTTCACAACCAGGCAGCAGCAGCAGCAAGACCCTGTGAAGTGCAGTACATTAGGAAAATGCATCAAGAGCAGTGTGGGCAGCAGGGCAAGGGAGGGGATTCTGCCCCTTGGCTCTGCTCTCCTCAGACCCCACCTGCAGTACTGTGTGCAGTTCTGGAGCCCCCAGCACAAGAAGGACATGGAACTGCTGGAGCCAGTCCAGAGGAGAGCCACAAAGATGCTGAGAGGGCNTCCTCAAACAAATAGTGGGAAGAGACATGATTGCTGTCTATAAATAACTCATGAGTGAGCAGGGTAGCAGAATGCCCAGAAGGAGAAAGAGCTGTTTGAGCTGAAGGACAATGTTGGCTATTGGCAATGAATAAGTTTAGACTGGAAATTAGATTTCTAACTACAACAGAAGAGTTAAGAGTATGGAACAAATTCCCAGAGGGAGTAGTGAAGGAAAAAATATCAACTGGCTTTCAGGATACATCCATAAAGGTTTGTGAAAGGGATTGCAGGATGGGGCTAGTTGATCCAGACCATTTCCAGTGACATGTCACACCTTAGTAATCATGATGAAGAGGTGCAGAGTGATACAAATCTCCTTCAGTTGGCTGGCAATGTCTTATTAACTGGGGAAAATTCCTGTGTTATAATTAGTTGCACACAGTCTGAAAACCTGAAGATTTCCCAGGCATACTAATCAAGTACTTGAGAAAAGGATAGAGAAATGAATGGAAGCTTACAACTGCTCCTCTGGATAGGTAAATATAACTTGGTCATGGCCAAAGAACCACATAAGCCCTTGAGAGTATCCCTACAGAAAGTATACACAGACCACCCAGTTCAAGAGGGACATAGAACTGCTTGAGAGAGTCCTGCTCAGAGCCACAAGGATGATGAAGAGAGTGGAACTTCTCTCTTATGGGGAGAGCCTGAGGGAGCTGGGGCTGTGCTTCTTGGAGAAGAGGAGACTGAGAGGTGACCTCATCAATGGTCATCAATATGTAAAGGTTGGAGGCTGGAGCCAGGCTCTGCTGAGTGATGCCCAATGACAAGAGGCAATAGGTGGAAGATGATGCATAGAAGTTTCATGCAAACAGGAGGAATTTTTTCCCTGTGAGGGTGACAGAACTCTGGAACAGGCTGCCCAGGGTGAGTCTGTGGAGTCTTCCTCTCTGGAGATATTCAAACCCTGTCTGCCTTCCTGTGTGATCTGATCTAGGTGATCTTGCTCTGGCAGGGGGGTTGCAGTGGATGAGCTTTGGAGGTCCCTTCCAGCACCTGACATTCTGTGATTCTGTGTGTGACTAATCCCCCTGAGCATCCTTATTTTGCAGAAGTTCTCTATAAAGCAATTGCAAAACATGGATTAGAAATCCTGACACTGACTTCAGTCACTCCTGGAACGTCCAAAGACCTGAATGGAGTCTCCATCCCACTTGGAGTTTCTCAGTGCTGCTACCTAACTGTGTGTGAAGTTCCTCCAGCTGTCGAAGCAAGTCTTTGCAAACTGACTCAAGAGCTGTGTAACACTGTGCTAGAAGTACTGGTCTAAAAGTCAGGCCCTCTTTATTCAGCTCATTTAGGTTTCAAAACAGGCATGTTCTATATAGGCTGGATCATAGGATCATAGAACCATAGAATCAACCAGGTTGGAAGAGACCTCCAAGCTCATCCAGTCCAACCTAGCACCCAGCCCTGTCCAGTCAACCAGACCATGGCACTAAGTGCCTCATCCAGGCTTTGCTTCAACACCTCCAGGGACGGCGACTCCACCACCTCCCTGGGCAGCCCATTCCAATGCCAATCACTCTCTCTGCCCACAACTTCCTCCTGACAGCCAGCCTAGACCTGCCCTACCACAGCTTAAGGCTGTGGTAGGCTTCTTCTGCTGCTGGCTGCCTGGCAGCAGAGCCCAACCCCACCTGGCTACAGCCTCCCTGCAGGTAGCTGCAGACAGCAATGAGCTCTGCCCTGAGCCTCCTCTTCTCCAGGCTAAACACCCCCAGCTCCCTCAGCCTCTCCTCACAGGGCTGTGCTCCAGGCCCCTCACCATCTTTTTCACCCTTCTCTGGACATCTTCCCTGTATCTCAACATCTCTCTTGAATTGAGGAGGCCAGAACTGGACACAGCACTCAAGGTGTGGCCTGACCAGTGATGAGCACAGGGGCAGAATAACCTCCCTTGTCCTGCTGGCCACACTGCTCCTGGTACACACCAGGATGCCATTGGCTCTCCTGGCCACTTGGGCACACTGCTGCCTCATGTTGAGCTGCTATCTATCAGTATCCCCAGATCCCTCTATCCTGGCTGCCCTCCAGCCACTCTGTCCCCAGCCTGTAGAGTTGCTCGGGGTTGTTGTGGCCAAAGTGCAGGACCTTGCACTTGGCCTTGTTAAAGGAGGAAGTTGTTGGCAGAGAGAGTGATTGGCACTGGAATGGGCTGCCCAGGGAGGTGGTGGAGTCACCATCCCTGGAAGTGTTCAAGAAAAGCCTGGCTGGGACACTTAGTGCCATGGTCTGGTTGAGTGGATAGGGCTGGGTGCTAGGTTGGACTGGATGAGCTTGGAGCTGTCTTCCAACCTGGTTGATTCCATTCTACAGGAGCAATCACCAGAATCAGAAGGAACAAAGAAGAAATCAGAAGTGTTAACTTTGGAAATCAGCCAGACTGGACTCAGCCAGCTCTGGAAATTGAATGAAGCTTACATTTACAGCTAGCACAATATACAAGCAGAGATTTACAGTGTATACAGTTATAGATAGAGACATACAAGGTTAAAGGTAATACAGAAACACAACAGCCCTCCCAGAAACCTGAGTCCCCAGGAGGGGCTCCCAACAGCCCTTCCATCTTCTCCCACCCCTCTACCTTACCCCAGACATTGTCCTGTGCCCCAAGGAAGAATGGAGGTCAGCCAGGGGGGTTAGGAAGCAAGTGGATTAATCAGAGAGACGGAGGGTGAGGTTAGAGAAATACAGCTCAGAGCTCAGGCTGTGCTGAATGCCTGAATCCCTTAGGTATGGTTACACACTTGTTCTTATACATCTCAGCAAGCCTATGAGTCAAGTAGACATCACCATTTGTTTCTCTTTCACAGCCTGTGGTCTAGTCCTTCTCACCAAAACATTCTAGCTAGCTTCAAACTAGCAGACTTACACACAGAATCACAGAATCACAGAATCAACCAGGTTGGAAAAGACCTTTGAGATCCTCGAGTCCAACCTATCAACCAACACCTTCTAACAGACTAACCCATGGCCCTGAGTGCCTCATCCAGCCTCCTTTTAAACACCTCCAGGCATGGGAGCTCCACCACTCCCCCAGGCAGCCCATTCCAGTGCCAATCACTCTTTGCATGAAGAACTTCTTCCTAACACTCATCCTGAACCTGCCCTGGCACAGCTTGAGCTGTGCCCTCTTGTTCTGTCACTGCTTGCCTGGGAGAAGAGCCCAACCCCACCTGGCCAGAAACCTCCCTTCAGGTAGCTGTAGAGAGCAATGAGCTCTGCCCTGAGCCTCCTCTTCTGCAGGCTGCACACCCCCAGCTCCCTCAGCCTCTCCTCACAGGGCTGTGCTCCAGCCCCCTCCCCAGCCTTGCTGCCCTTCTCTGGGCACCTTCCAGCACCTCAACATCTTTCTTAAACTGAAGGGCCCAGAACTGGACACAGCACTCAAGGTGTGGCCTAACCAATGCCAGTACAGGGGCAGAATTGACTTCCCTGGTCCTACTGGCCACACTACTCCTGGTACAGGCCACTTACCAGTTCTTAGGGTTGATAGCTGCAAATGCAGTTTGGCCAATAGTCCATCACCCAATGGTGCTGCTCTGAAGTAGAAAAAGTACCTCCAGTGTGCTAGTTTGAGCCTAGCTAGCATGTTTTGGTGAGAAGAACTAGATGATAGGCTGTAAAATGAAAACAATGGTGTTAATCCAGCATAGTGGATTAAAATCTATCACTAATTAAATCATTATTATGTGCTTTGGAGAAAAATGCCAATAACTGATCTCAAAGTCATTTCACTGACAGGCAGTGCAACAAAGAGCATCGATGTTGTAATTGCTCATTGGCATTTCCTTTAAAATGCTTTGAGACACTACAATAAACCTGACTAGAAGGACACTTTATCTGAATCTTGGAGATTACTTCTCAGTGGCAGTAAAGCTTTGCTTAATTACCATTTTCCCCCAAAATAGATAATGCTGTTATTAATGTCTGTTAGTAAAATCCAAATAAGGAGTGAAAAGGGTTTGGTTGTCATTGTGCTTCGTGCAGTACTGGCACCAAATTCTGCCCAAGCAGTTGTGGACAGAGAGGACAAAAATAAAGGGATATATTTTTTTTTTACCTTACCTAGAGTTAGAATAGAATAGAATAGAATGGAATAGAATAGAATGGAATAGAATAGAATGGAATAGAATAGAATAGAATAGAATAGAATAGAATAGAATAGAATAGAATAGAATCGAATCGAATCGAATCGAATCGAATCAAGCAGGTTGGAAGAGACCTCCAAGCTCATCCAGTCCAACCTAGCACCCAGCCCTATCCAGTCAACTAAACCATGGCACTAAGTGCCTCATCCAGGCTTTTCCTGAACACCCCCAGGGATGGTGACTCCACCACCTCCCTGGGCAGCCCATTCCAATGCCAATCACTCTCTCTGTGAAGAACTTCCTCCTGACACCCAGCCTATACTTCCCCCAGCACAACTTGAGGCTGTGTCCCCTTGTTCTGTTGCTGGTTGTCTGGGAGAAGAGACCAACCCCACCTGGCTACAACCTCCTAATCATTATCTAAAGAAGACACAAGAGTTTGCTTCTCTCTGTAATTGACTCCTTACCATCTTTGATGTATTTGACATTGTTTCTTGAGTGAGGTTTGTATTAAACGCACAAATTCTTACCCAGGGCAGGACAGAAGGAGAGATTGTGCTCAAATTACAGCTTCTAGAAGCCACTTCCCTTCTTCTCAAGTAAGGCACATTAATGGTCTCTTATACACTTTATCATAGACTTTATCATAGAATCAACCAGGTTGGAAGAGATGTCCAAGCTCATCCAGTCCAACCTAGCACCCAGCCCTGGCCAGTCAACCAGACCATGGCACTAAGTGCCCCAGCCAGGTTTGGCTTCAACACCTCCAGGGACAGTGACTCCACCACCTCCCTTGGGCAGCCCATTCCAATGCCAATCACTCTCTCTGCCAACAACTTCCTCCTAACATCCAGCCTAGACCTCCCCCAGCACAACTTGGGACTGTGTCCCCTTGTTCTATTGCTGGTTTCCTGGGAGAAAAGACCAACCCCACCTGGCTACAGCCTCCTTTCAGGTAGTTGTAGACAGATACACTGAGTTACAGCTGCCAGAGTATTTAATTCAGATCTGAATACAACTCATTTATACAGCAAATTATACAGCAGATAATTATGTTTTTGCAGAGAATTTCATCCTATCACCATCTGTTACATATTTAAGAGCAGGTTTTTGAGTCCAGAAGGTGATTTTATTGGGAGTGATGAAAAAAAACATTCTGTGCCTTTATTACAGGCCATAATAATTGCATTCCAGCCTTAACAGGTTAGACTGTCCTATAATGGCAAAGTCTTCACTCTTGATTACACCAAACTCATGCTGGCTTCAAGTTCTTTACATCCAAAATGCCTCTGGAAGCCACACCCTGCATGTATTGCATGACATGTCAGAGTACTGCAAGCACAATCTGGTCCTAGGAAACTTCATCTGGAAGATATCCTTAAGGATAGTAATGGACTGTGAAAACAGGAGTTTGAAGATCAAGTAAGAAACTTAATGACTGCATCAGCTGGTTTAAGGCTTCCAGAGAGTTTGGGTTTAAAGAAATGTGTTTCCCTTTATCCACCTTGAGTCTGTGGTGTTATGGATGCAATGTTGCTTGTCTCTGCTGATTTATCTGTTTGCTTATGACCTATCAAGGAATGTTGATTGTAGTCCAGCTGTTGTCTGTAGGATAGAAATCCCATTCTTCTCTATCATCTTTCTGCCTCTTGCAGAAGACAATACTCAGGAAAACACAATTCCCAGACACAGAGCCACAGAACTGTAGCAGCTGGAAGGGACCTCAAGGATCATCCAGTTCCAATGCCCTGCCATAGGCAGGAACACTTTCCACTATGCCAGGTTTAAGCCTGGCCTTATGAACATCCAGGGATGGGACTTCCATCACCTCCCTGGACAACCTGTGCCAGAGTCTCACCACCCTTATAGTGAAGAACTTCTTCCTTAACATGTAAACTAAATCTCCCCTCCTCTTGCTTGAGTCCATTCCCTCAAGTCCTATCACTACCTGACACCCTGAGAAGTCCCTCCCAGCTTCCTTGTAGCCCCCTTCAGATACTGGGAGGCCACAGTAAAGCTCTCCTTGGAGCCTTCTCTTCTCCAAACTGAACAACCCTTAGCCTGTCTTCACAGGAGAGGTGCTTCAGCCCTTCATAAACCCCACTTTCAACTCCAGTCTAACAAAGACACCATATTGCCGCCTCACTCACTTTGACCTCTTTCTGTTACCTAAAAAGTCTCCTTATACATCTCCCAAAAAGTCACTTTTCTTGGATTCAAAGCAGGCTTTAGTTAATTCTAATGTAAAACTCATTTTACACTTACTTGGTGCTTCTGAAAAGGCTTTATGATTTGAGAAAAAAAAATGCTGGTTATTTTCAGAGTGGAAAAGTATCACAGGACTCTGAAATCTCCTCTAGAAATTTCCTCAGGCTGGGAATTTAAATCCCAGCCTTATAAAAATGTCAAAGTCTTGAAGCTCCATATTTAGAAATTTGACCAAAAGCATAACATTAGAAGCTTTGCTTCTGTACATGTAGAGTCATAGAATCAACCAGGTTGGAAGAGACCTCCAGGATCATCCAGTCCAACCTAGCACCCAGCCCTATCCAGTCAACCAGAGCATGGCACTAAGTGCCCCATCCAGGCTTTGCTTCAACACCTCCAGGGATGGTGACTCCACCACCTCCCTGGGCAGCCCATTCCAATGCCAATCACTCTCTCTGCCAACAACTTCCTCCTAACACCCAGCCTAGACCTTCCCTGGCACAACTTGAGGCTGTGTCCCCTTGTTCTGTTGCTGGTTGTCTGGGGGAAGAGCCCAACCCCACCTGGCTACAGCCTCCCTTCAGGTAGTTGTAGACAACAATGAGGTCACCCCTGAGCCTCCTCTTCTCCAAGTTCAACACTCCCAGCTCCCTCAGTATCTCCTCACAGGGCTGTGCTCCAGACAACACAGATTTATTTGAAAGTGAGAAGATCTAACACTTGTGGTATTGTTGTTTTTGAAAAAGCATTTAATGAGGTGTTGAAGCAAAGCCTGGATGGGGCACTTAGTGCCATGCTCTGGTTGACTGGATAGGGCTGGGTGCTAGGTTGGACTGGATGAGCTTGGAGGTCTCTTCCAACCTGATTGATTCTACGACTATGTGATTCTATGATTTAAGGAAAGCCTGGATGAGGCACTTAGTGCCATGGTCTACCTGATTGGACAGGGCTGGGTGCTAGGTTGGACTGGATGAGCTTGGAGGTCTCTTCCAACCTGGTTGATTCTGTGACTCTGTGATTCTATGATTTAAGGAAAGCCTGGATGAGGCACTTAGTGCCATGGTCTGGTTGATTGGACAGGGCTGGGTGCTAGGTTGGACTGGATGACCTTGGAGGTCTCTTCCCACCTGGTTGATTCTATGATTCTATGAATGGCTGTGCTGGCCATTTGGGATAGCTGGAGTGAGGAGGAATCAGTTTGTGTGCCTCATTCTCCTGTGTAATTTTGGTATCAATTTCTCTACAGCTTTTCTAGATGTTTGGGGCTAGATCTAAGAGTTCATAGAATCAGTCAGGGTTGGAAGGGACCACAAGGATCATCTAGTTCCAACCCCCCTGCCATGTCCAGGGACATCCTACCCTAGATCAGGTTGGCCACAGCCTCATCCAGCCTTATCCAGGTTCTCTCAGACTGAAACTGTTCCCTGCTTCAAGCTGAGGAAGCACTACTGTACTGCTCAGAAAGGAATCCTGCCATCCAATCTTGTACCAGAGAGAATTGTCCTTTGAAGGACAACTCTAGCCAGAATGTAGATTATTTTAGGCATTACAGGTACTTGTATTCTGGTCAACTTGTGAAACTCTTTGCTTAAAAAAGTTCTGAGAGGCTTTTAATTAAAAAGGAGAAAGGATAATCCTAATTGAGACTGATAAGGCCCCAGGTCTTTATCAGCTACATTGCTGGTAGAGAGATTTGGGATGGAAAGGATTAACTCACCTGCTTCACTTCAAGCAAGCTAAGCCTACAGAAGAGCTCTCTAGAGAATCTGCTGACATCACTGAGGGTCTAACATCCTTTCAGGGCAGGACTTGTATCAGCAGTGTCACATCTGTCAGGCACCTGCAGTTTACATCCAGGCAGGACAGCAGGTATCAAATGGTTTCTTGTGCAGATTATATGTCAACATGTCCTGCTCTAAGCCTCTGCCAAGCATCTCAGGGGCACTGATCCTGCATTCTGGAGATGTGGTTTTCCTCCTCATTGAAGATACATCTAACAGCCTGCATTGTTTCCTGAGCACATATCACTGCACACAGACAATCATAGAATCAGTCAGGATTGAAAGCCCCCTGCCATGCCCAGGGACACCCTACCCTAGAGCAGGCTACCCACAGTTTCAACCAGCCTGGCCTTAAACACCTCCAGCCATGGAGCTTCAACCACCTCCCTGGGCAACCCATTCCAGCCTCTCACCACTCTCCTGCTCAACAACTTCCTCCTCACCTCCAGCCTGAACCTACCCATCTCCAGCTTTGCTCCATTCCCCCCAGTGCTGTCACTACCTGACCTGTATTTACCAAAGACAGAGCAGGCTGCAAAACAAGGCCAAATATGATGTCTGTGATAGTCTGAGAGGTGCCAAGGCTTTAGACTGCTTTCCTGCTTCTTCCACACAAGAAGAAGGCAGGGGGGAACAAAGTGAGTACTCAGGCAGGTGTTTAGAACATGTCTTGGTTATGTATTCTAGGTATAATTTGGACCTTCCACTACAGCAGCCCAAGGAGCTCTGCAAACCCAGATCTGGAGCTCCCATTACAAGAAGGATGTGGAGATGCTGGAGAGTGTCCAGAGCAGGGCCAGGAGGATGCTGAGAGGGCTGCAGCAGCTCTGCTGTGAGCACAGACTGAAAGAGTTGGGGCTGTGCAGGCTGGAGAAGAGGAGGCTCCCAGGTGACCTTCTTGTGGCCTTCCAGGATCTGAAGAGGGATACAAAAAAGCTGGGGAGGGACTTTTGAGGCTGTCAGGGAGTGACAGGACTGGGGGGAATGGAACAAAGCTGGAGGTGGAGAGATTCAGCCTGGAGGTGAGGAGGAAGTTGTTGAGCAGGAGAGTGGTGAGAGGCTGGAATGGGTTGCCCAGGGAGGTGGTTGAGGCCCCATGGCTGGAGGTGTTTGAAGCCAGGCTGGCTGAGGCTCTGTGCAGGCTGATCTAGGGTGGGGTGTCCCTGTCCATGGCAGAGGGGTTGGAACTAGATGATCATTGTGGTCTCTTCCAACCCTGACTGCCTCTAAGATTCCATGAAATTAGTAATAAAGAACATCAGGCCACACAGCTAAACTCTGCTCCATCCACTTTCCTGTTCCTATCTCTAAACCAGTCACCAATCCACTCAGTGAAGAACTACTTCAGTCAGATGTTTCTGTTTCCCCCCTCCATGTTCTTCTCATCTCTTGTAATAAATAATGAAACTTATTCCTTCTCTCTCTGGAGCCTTGTTTCTTTCACCAAGACTCTCTGTAGGGACCTTGCTCTATTTCTCATTCTCCCATTTGGATTATTTGCCTCTTTCTGCTTGGCTTTCAATATCTGAATCACCCAGAGAGTGCTACTGCAGAAAAAAGGGATGAAAATATTAGCTATTTATGAGGAATTTTGTAGGAATATGCTCTACAAAGCATAGAATCATAGAATGGTTTAGGTTGGAAGGGACCCCAAGAATCATCCAGCTCCAACCCCCTGCCATAGGCAGGGACACCTCCCACTGGAGCAGCTTGCTCAAGGCCTCAGTGACATGGACAGAGGAATTGAGTGCACCCTCAGCAGGTTTGCAGATGGCACCAAGCTGTGTGGCACAGTTGACTTGCTGGAGGGCAGGGATGCCATCCAGAGGGACCTGGACAGGCTGCAGAGGTGGGCCCAGGCCAACCTCATGACGTTTAACAAGGCCAAGTGTAAGGTCCTGCACCTGGGTCGGTGCAATCCCAGGCACAGCTCCAGGCTGGGTGGGGAATGGCTGAGAGCAGCCCTGAGGAGAAGGACCTGGGGGTCTGGGCTGATGAAAAGCTCAACATGAGCCTGCAGTGTGCACATGCAGCCCAGACAGCAACCCTGTGCTGGGCTGCAGCAAGAGCAGTGTGGGCAGCAGGGCAAGGGAGGGGATTCTGCCCCTTTGCTCTGCTCTCCTCAGACCCCACCTGCAGTCCTGTGTGCAGTTCTGGAGCCCCCAGCACAAGAAGGACATGGAACTGCTGGAGCCAGTCCAGAGGAGAGCCACGAAGATGCTCAGAGGGCTGCAGCAGCTCTGCTATGAGGACAGGCTGAGAGAGTTGGGGCTCTGCAGCCTGGAGAAGAGAAGGCTTCGAGGAGACCTTAGAGTGGCTTTGCAGTATCTGAAGGGAGCCTACAGGAAGGCTGGGGAGGGACTATTGACAAGGTCTGGTAATGTCAGGACGAGGGGGAATGGGTTTAAGCTGGAAGAGGGGAGATTTAGACTGGATGTTAGGAGGAAGTTCTTTACAGTGAGGGTGGTGAGACACTGGCACAGGTTGCCCAGGGAGGTTGTGGATGCTTCCTCCCTGGAGGTGTTTAAGGCCAGGCTGGATGAGGCCTTGAGCAGCCTGCTCTAGTGGGAGGTGTCCCTGCCTATGGCAGGGGGTTGGAGCTGGATGAGCCTTGAGGTCCCTTCCAACCTAAACCATTCTATGACTCTATGATTCATCCAGCCTGGCCTTAAACACCTCCAGGGAGGAAGCATCCACAACCTCCCTGGACAACCTGTGCCAGTGTCTCACCACCCTTTCCATACAGTAATATGACAACACATCCACTTATTTTCATAGAGATCATGCAGCAGATCTGATACAGTGTGACTGGAAAGTGAGAATAAAAGTAGATGTGTCTGGATTACTTTTTTCTTCCACAAAGTGTATTATTAAAAGACCTACAAGCCTCAGTGCTGAAAGCCAATATAGAATCATGGAATCAAGCAGGGTGGAAGCTACCTCCAAGCTCATCCAGTCCAATCTAGCACCCAGACCTCTGCAATCAACTAGGCTATGGCACTAAGTGCCTCATCCAGGCTTTTCTTCAACACCTCCCTGGGCAGTCCATTCCAGTGGCAAAATATTTACGTGGATATTAAAAGTAGTTATGAATAGTTCAGTTTTTGGCAATGTTTTTTATCATCTTCTGTAGTAACACCAAATGTTCACCAAACTATTACCTGCTGTGACTCTGACTCTTGACACTTTGAATGCTTCTGCATATCATAAATTGCCTTGTTTGTGTTGTAACATTTTTTTGCCCTTTCCCTTCAACAAGGAAAAGGTTTAGCAAGAAATTATTAGCACCATAGCTTTCAACGTCACTTTTCTGAAGAGGAAACAAACTTAAACTGCTGCAAGCTTTTCTTTGTTCCACAAGATGGAGCTCAGTCACTGTACTACAGCTCTGCAGCACCTTGAGAGATGATTGCTGTCATTTGGACATCCTCTTGCACCAATTATCAGCTGCCAGGATGAAGAGGGGTTGATGCAATAGTCCTGTCTTTATGGATGACAGAAGTGGCTATAGATAATACTGCTTGGATCCTAGCGTGATGCATCCACAACCAGGATGCAAGTTCTAAACCTGGCATTTCCTGGGCTGCATCAAAAGGTGCTCAGCACACCCAGGGAGCTGATTCTGCCACTTTCCTCTTATGCGACCTCACCCGGAGTGTGCTGTGTGCAGCTCTGGAGTCTTCAACAAAGGAAGGACATGGACCTGATGGAGAGGGTCCAGAGGAAGTGACCAGAAGTTTGTCGTGGTTTTTAAAAGATAGTCAACAGAAATTAAACTCTGAAATCATAGAATCATAGAATCATAGAATGGTTTAGGTTGGAAGGGACCTCAAAGATCATCCAGCTCCAACCCCCTGCCATAGGCAGGGACACCTCCCACTAGAGCAGGCTGCTCAAGGCCTCATCCAGCCTGGCCTTAAACACCTCCAGGGAGGAAGTAGCCACAACCTCCCTGGGCAACCTGTGCCAGTGTCTCACCACCCTCACTGTAAAGAACTTCCTCCTAACATCCAGTCTAAATCTCCCCTCTTCCAGCTTAAACCCATTCCCCCTCGTCCTGACATTACCAGACCTTGTCAATAGTCCCTCCCCAGCCTTCCTGTAGGCTCCCTTCAGATACTGCAAAGCCACTCTAAGGTCTCCTCGAAGCCTTCTCTTCTCCAGGCTGCAGAGCCCCAACTCTCTCAGCCTGTCCTCATAGCAGAGCTGCTGCAGCCCTCTGAGCATCTTCGTGGCTCTCCTCTGGACTGGCTCCAGCAGTTCCATGTCCTTCTTGTGCTGGGGGCTCCAGAACTGCACACAGGACTGCAGGTGGGGTCTGAGGAGAGCAGAGCCAAGGGGCAGAATCCCCTCCCTTGCCCTGCTGCCCACACTGCTCTTGCTGCAGCCCAGCACAGGGTTGCTGTCTGGGCTGCATGTGCACACTGCAGGCTCATGTTGAGCTTTTCATCACCCCAGACCCCCAGGTCCTTCTCCTCAGGGCTGCTCTCAGCCATTCCCCACCCAGCCTGGAGCTGTGCCTGGGATTGCACCGACCCAGGTGCAGGACCTTACACTTGGCCTTGTTAAACGTCATGAGGTTGGCCTGGGCCCACCTCTCCAGCCTGTCCAGGTCCCTCTGGATGGCATCCCTGCCCTCCAGCAAGTCAACTGTGCCACACAGCTTGGTGCCATCTGCAGACTTGCTGAGGGTGCACTCAATTCCTCTGTCCATGTCACTGACAAAGATGTTAAAGAATTAACAGGATTGAAAGGGACCTCTACAGGTCTTCTACTCCAACCCTCTTGCTGTCAGCAAGGACATTCTCAAATAGATCAGGTCACCCAGACACCTGTCAAGCCTCACCTTGAATATCTTTAGGCATGGAGCCTCAATCACCTCTTTGGCAACCAGTTCTCAACCACCCTCATGTGATATGAGAAAAGGACTAGAGAACATAGAGTGTAGAAACTTGGTTAAATCATTAACTATGTGAGCATTAATATTAAGCATCACCAATCAGATAAACACAAGGGAAGGGGGTTAAGCTTGAGAGGGTCTTGAAACACTCTTATGGAGAAGAAGAATACTGTATTCAAAGACAGAATAGAATAGAATAGAATAGAATAGAATAGAATAGAATNTTGCAGACAGCAATAAGGTCACCCCTGAGCCTCCTCTTCTCCAGGCTAAACAACCCCAGCTCCCTCAGCCTCCAGCCAAGAATGTGACCCACAACTGATGCCAGGTAGACAAAAGGTAGAGGTCAGAGTGAGGAAGACTCAACCTTCCTCCCAAAGACCCCAAAAGACGACCACCAGGTGGCAATGAGCATGCGTGAAGAGTTGGGACAGGATGGAAATGAGTTCCAGGAATTAATTGTAATATCTCCTCCTATTCCCAGAACTAATTGTACTAACCCTACCCCTGTACTGAATGTGCATGATTTTGTGGCTTAAATATTCTACCTGAACCAGGTGAAGTTGTGCAAGGACATTGAGGAGGACCTCACCTTGTCATCCAGCACCGATTAAAACATATCTTTGCTGGTAACACTCTGAGTGTTGTGAGGTCTCATTTTCTGCACATGTTTAAAAGGAGGGTGGATGAGGCACTCAGTGCCATGGTTCAGTTAATTAGAAGGGTTAGGTGATAGGTTGGACACAATGATCTCAAAGGTCTTTTCCAACCTGGTTAACTCTGTGATGAGCTTCTCAGGCTATCCTACCACACTCATTTTCTTTATGTCCTTTTTATTTTCCCCTCTTTGCTTTATTGTTCTCTTTCAAGCAAGTGAAAGAAAAAACCCAAAACCAAAAAACCAAACCCAGATCTAACATTCATAGTTCTGCAATCAGTCTTCTGACACTGTATTCCCTTACTGCTGCCACTCTGCATGCCTGCTGTTCTCACCCCACTTATCTACCCTCCTCAGAACCTCCACTACTTGTGTGCTGGCTTTGTGATTTCTTTGGCCATTGCTGTTGTTCTCTTTCTCCTTTCTCTGCAATGTTTCCTCAACCCACAGAATAAATCAAAATGCAATGGAACAAAAATGCAGTCCTTCACCACACTTTTGCTGCCATTCATCCTTCTGACTTACAGACACCTGAATCATTTCATCTTTGCACCTACCCATTGCAGACCGGAGCAGACTGCTGGAGTTGAGACTTTTCATTTGTTGCAGTCCCTCTCATTTTTCTCCTTCACTTTTGAGACTTGCAGGAAGCCTTTTTTCTTTAGAGCTGCTGCTACATCCTACCTCTGCAAGTCATATAGCCACAGCTCAGATCCACACCCTACCTCTACAAGTCCTTATTGCTGTCTACAACTACCTGAGGGGTGGTTGTAGCCAGGAGGAGGTTGCTCTCTTCTCTCAGGCAGCCAGCACCAGAACAAGAGGACACAGCCTCAAGCTGTGCCAGGGGAAATTTAGGCTTGAGGTGAGGAGAAAGTTCTTCAGTGAGAGAGTCATTGGCTACTGGAATGGGCTGCCCAGGGAGGTGGTGGAGTCACCGTCCCTGGAGCTGTTCAAGGCAGGATTGGACGTGGCACTTGGTGCCATGGTCTAGCCTTGAGCTCTGTGGTGAAGGGTTGGACTTGATGATCTGTGAGGTCTCTTCCAACCTTGGTGATACTGTGAGACTGTGAAGTCATAGCACCACAGCTCAGATGTCCTCTCTAATTTCACCTTAACTCTCTCTCCCTCAGCATCTTGCACTTTTCCTTGGCTTCTTTTTTAATGATCCATGTGATCCCTTTCATTGCTGGCTCTGTCTTCCTTTGACTTGATGCTTTACCTCAGCTTTCTGACTTGCCAAAGTACACATCCTTTAACATTTCCTGCTTTCACTGAGCTTCACTCTCCTTTTCTGCCTGATTTCCCTCTGGCTGAGCTTTCCTCATTACAGCTATCAGCTCGTCTCTCCCTCATCACTGATCATCAGGCTTCCCTGTCTTCCCTTGTGACATGGCAGAGAAATTACTTTTCACAGCACTGATAAATGCCTGATGATTGCACACTGTTGGATATTTCTATATATATTTAATCATTTTCTGGGATGGAACTGATGGAGATAGTTCAATTCTGGTTAATCATAGAATCATAGAATGAATCGCAGAATGGTTTAGGTTGGAAGGGACCTCAAGGCTCATCCAGCTCCAACCCCCTGCCATAGGCAGGGACACCTCCCACTAGAGCAGGTTGCTCAAGGCCTCATCCAGCCTGGCCTTAAACACCTCCAGGGAGGAAGCATCCACAACCTCCCTGGGCAACCTGTGCCAGTGTCTCACCACCCTCACTGGAAAGAACTTCCTCCTAACATCCAGTCTAAATCTCCCCTCTGCCAGTTCAAACCCATTCCCCCTCGTCCTGACATTGCCAGACCTTGTCAATAGTCCCTCCCCAGCCTTCCTGTAGGCTCCCTTCAGATACTGCAAAGCCACTCTAAGGTCTCCTGGAAGCCTTCTCTTCTCCAGGCTGCAGAGCCCCAACTCTCTCAGCCTGTCCTCAGAGCAGAGCTGCTGCAGCCCTCTCAGCATCTTCGTGGCTCTCCTCTGGACCCGCTCCAGCAGTTCCATGTCCTGCTTGTGCTGGGGGCTCCAGAACTGCACACAGGACTCCAGGTGGGGTGTTAATCAGTTTGGCTTTGCAAGACAGAGCTCAGGAATGAGTCTGTTCAGCTGCATTACCTGAAATTTCCACACACCCCCCGCCCAGTTTCTCCTCTTTGATTTTTATGTTGAGCCTTCTTCTCTCCATGCCTCAGCGTCTAGATCCCAAAAGGGGTAGCATTTTCAATTCTAAATTTCTACAGTTCCAAATTTCTAACTGCCTAAAACCAGAAATTTCTACATTTCCAGATTCTTACTTCTCTAAATATCGAAGTTACTACATTTCTGCACCTCTTAATTTCTAAATCTCTAAATTTCTACACTTCTAAACTACTCAAACACTGTTTCTAAACATCTAAAATGCTAAATCTCTAAATTTCTAACTCTTTACATTTCTAAATCTCTAAATTTCCAACTCTCTACATTTCTAAATCTCTACATTTCTAACTCTCTAATTTCTAAATCTCTAAATTTCCAACTCTCTACATTTCTAAATCTCTACATTTCTAACTCTCTAATTTCTAAATCTCTAAATTTCCAACTCTCTACATTTCTAAATCTCTACATTTCTAAATCTCTAAATTTCCAACTCTCTACATTTCTAAATCTCTACATTTCCAACTCTTTACATTTCTAAATCTCTACATTTCTAAATCTCTACATTTCTAAATCTCTACGTTTCTAAATCTCTACATTTCCAACTCTCTACATTTCTAAATCTCCAAATTTCCAACTCTCTAATTTCTAAATCTCTAAATTTCTAAAATACTAAATCAGTAAGTTGCTGAATTTGTAAAATACTAAATTTGTTTCTAAGTCTCTACATTTCTAACTTTTTGAATATCTGAATTTCTACCTTTCTAAATCTCTCCATTTCTAAAATACTCA
>WAAF01000956.1:1617-35428 GCA_013400475.1 Tricholaema leucomelas
GGTCCCTTCCAACCCCTAACATCCTGTGAGCCTGTGATATATAATGTATTCTATTTATATTAATATATATATAGTGTGTTATATTTATAATAAGATATATATTTCTAATAAGATATATATTATATTATATTTATAATATAATATATACTGTATTATATTTATATGTTGTGGCTGTTCAATCTGGAGAAGAGGAGGCTCCCAGGTGACCTTCTTGGGGCCTTCCAGGATCTGAAGGGGGCCTACAAAAAAGCTGGGCAGGACTTTTGAGGCTACCAGGTAGTGACAGGACTAGGGGGAGTGGAGCAAAGCTGGAGATGGGTAGGTTGAAACTGGACATGAGGAGGAAGCTGTTCAGCATGAGAGTGGTGAGAACCTGGAATGGGTTGCCCAGGGAGGTGGTTGAGGCCCCATCCCTGAAGATGTTTAAGGCCAGGCTGGATGAGGTTGTGTCCAGGCTGCTCTAGGGTAGGGTATCCCTGCCCATGGCAGGTGGGTTGGAACTAGATGATCCTTGTGGTGCCTTGCAACCCTGACTGATTTTAGGATTCTATTCTATGATTCTATATTAAATACATACATATTATTGTTGGAGGCACCATGCCACTTACAGATATGTACTTATGGTTAACTTTTACAGGTTATGAAACTTGTCAACAACTCTGTGTGTGATGGTTTGAGTGTTCCCCGCCCCCCCACACTCCAGAAAATCACCCAGACTAGACTCAGCCTAGTTGGAAATTAAGGAATGAAGCTTTATAGTCACATCTTAGCACAATATCCGAGCAGGTATTTACAATAGATACAGCTATAGACAGAAATAGACAAGTTAAAAGGTAATACAGAAACACAACAGCCCAGGAGGGGCTCCCAACGACCCTTCCACCTCCTTTTTACCCCTCTACCTCTACCTTATCCCAGACTTTGCCTTACGATCAAGGTGAGTTTGGAGGATCAGCCAGGTGGGTTAGAAAGCAGATGGATTAGTTAGACAGTAAGTTAGGAAGAGAAGTGCATGCAGCCAGTGCCAAAGAGCAGCTTTCTTATCTTAGAATCATAGAATCAATCAGGGTTGGAAGGGACCACAAGGATCATCTAGTTCCAACCCACCTGCCATGGGCAGGGACACCTTACCCTAGATCAGGCTGTGTTCTTGTTTTTATACATTTCAACAACCCTATGAGTGCAGCAGACATCACCACTGTTTCCTTTTCACAGCCTATCCTCACCAAAATATTCTAGCTAGCTCCAAACTAGCATCTTGTGCTATGGAAATATGATTCGTAAGGCATCCTGAGTCCAGAACATTGAGGAAAACAAGGAGAGACAAAATCTTACTTAAATTAGCAACTGTTTAGAAAAGCAAATAGAATTGAATGCTTTCTTCATTCTGTAGCTCAAATACCCACTTTTCTGTCAATGTCTTTCTGTAAATGTGATTCCAATTTAAATTTGCTTGTTTCCTCTAGTCCACTTATGGCTTTAGCATTTTTAGGTGCAGTTTGTTTCAGCAGTCACACAGAGTATGACCAAAGACTGCAGGAGAGAAAAACAATTTGATGCAAGTTGTTCTTGTTGGATTTTCACCCAGAAACACAAAGCAGATGTGAAGTTATTCTTACCTGTCAAATACACTGCCTTGAATTCCGTCATCACTCTTTGATATTAAGTTAGAAGCTGGAAACAAATGGAAGATAATTGTTGATTTTAGGAAGACCTGAGGAACGTGTTTATGCACTGGCTTCCAAAGCGCTGAAATTTGAAGCCTGAAACGTTAAAGAGAGGTCAGTGGTAACTTTGCATCTGAATGTCTTTGGGAATCGGGGCTTTGGTAAAAATGGAGCTTTTCATTCTCAAGGTGGGCCTGAGGCCACTGTCCTGATTTAAAGATAGCCCCAGCTCCCTTATCGGCCTTCATGTCTGTCTGCTAGCACAGGCTGCGACTTCACAGCAGCTCTGATTTTGAAGCTAATAAAGCGCTGTGGATGCCAGAATGCAGGTTTAAGGACCAACTGCACTTACCACTCTTTGAAAACGTTGGTATTTTCATTCTGTTTCTGAAATACCATCTCTATTAGAGGCAGTGGGTAGTATGGGAGCTCATGAACTCTGCTTTTTTTCCCCTCCAACTTGAACCTTGTGTTGTGAAACACAATCAGTCTGGCCATGGTCTACATAGCGGAGCTTTGCTTAGGCACAGGAGATTCCCCTGAAGGCAACAATCACTTAAGATGATGTAAGGGGGTTTCTGACCCCCGTGGGTAATATTGGCAGACAAAATGAGGACTGAGAAGTATGTTTACCTTTTCTGATCTTCCAGAAAGCCAGGAGGAAAAGTCTAGTGGAACAAAGTCCTGACACAAATACATTTAACATGCAAGCCCTTGTACTATATTGCTATCTCTTAAGATACTCTTCTGCTGAGTGTGGTGTACTTCTGAGTGTACTTCTGAGTGTACAGCATATAAGGTAAAGGTAGCATCTTCTCATAACCAAGCATGTCTAGCTGGGACTTTGTTGTCTCGAGCAGTTTCATGCAACGATTTCAGCTTGTGCAGTTGGCTCTCTGTCAGCTTCGATCTGTACCTCCTTCTCCGGGTACTAATAGCAACCCTGCCATTACGGCACACAACACAGCATGAGCTAACTACCCAAGTATTTTGTCAGCTTTTTAATCAGCCTTTGCACCTTGCCCCAAGTTCTTTGTTGCCACAGCTACATTGCTAGCTTTGCCCGAGCTAATGAGCAGCTCTGGTATGTTTACCTGAGCTTTAGCCGCTGAGAGTTATCCTCCGTGTGTCCTTTCCTCATCTTACTCGTGTTGTGCAGAGGCCCTGGCAGGCACGCAGCTCAGCTAGGTGGTGACAAAAGGAAGAGCAATAGTCTTCTCTGTCCCCTGGTGGTGGGACTTCGGCAGCTGTAAGCTCTTGCTCCAAAAAATGTCACTCAAGCCCAACTTGGCTTGGGTTTGTGCTGTGAAGTGTGAACTTCAGGATAGGGAGGACAGTCTCAACAATCTGCCTTTACGGACAAAGTAGCTGCTTATCTTCAAGTGCCCCAAACAAGTCTTGAACAAGCTCATTAGACCAGAGTTAGACTGTTTACTGCTATTATATTCCTGCACAGCAGTCCTGTGATTAGACACCATCCAGTCCTCACAGATTTACCTTGAACAATGTTTTACTACATATGTTGTTTCCCTGGACAATGTCAATGTATTACTAAGAGAGAGAAATCCTGGCTTTGACAGGAAACCACATCCTTATCAATTACTCCTTTAAACAATTTTGAAATGACTGCATAAGCAGAGCTATCCTATAACTAAGGGAGAGAAGGTACCATCTCACCATGACTGGAACTACAGGATCTTACATGGGACTTGTGAGTATAGGCATTCTTGAAGTACTACTGGAAGCGCTGGTGCAAGCTCCACAAAACCTGTTTCAAATATTTCTAGGGAAAGGATCTAGACTATCTTCAGTAGAGAGGACCAAGTGAATTTGTCTCCTACATAGAGACTAAAACTCATACCTGTACCTGCAGCTGCCTTCATGTTGGCTACCATGATTTTACATGACCAGATATCCAGAGGAGAAAAGGGAAGCACTAAAGGAGGAAAGAAGGGACTGACAGTCTTGGTGAAGTTTTCTTCTGGGCACAACTGAGCCAGTGTGATCCAACTGCTACAGGTATGAAGTACCATCAGAAATACTTGTGGGTCAGCAAGAAACTTGCTGTAAGTAACTCAGCCTCTAGGGGTGGAGCTGGAATATAAAGTGTAAAAGGGGATGGTACTTTGCTCCTGGAAGGGAGAAGCAGAGGAGAACAGGCACCGTGTGAAACCTACTAGAAGGCTCTGTAATGTCTTCCCAAGTAGTTAACTGCACATGGGGTGTATACCATTTTGCTGCTTGTTTTCAGTGCCCCACATTCTGCATTGCACTGGAGTTAATGAGTCCAACAGTGGTATCATTAACATCTCATTTCCCTCTAATGTGATTCAGGTACCTTGCACAAATCCTTAAAAGTCCTGTTCTTACTAACAGCAAAGTAATATCCTCCAGATATCCAACCACACTTGTTTCATCTCCATGGTACACCAACACCTTCATGTCTTCTGGAAGTATTATTTTAGCTGTCTTTTCTCACAGTACAAGGAAAGAGGTAATCCTCAAGGTAAACACTTGTCAAGCCTTTCAGGAGTTTGTAGGTCAGAAACAACACCATCGAGTCTGAAACAAGGAAGTTGTGATTACAGGTCTACTTAGAGGAAATGCCAGAATTAATAAGGGGACTACTCAGAAAAAAAAAATCAGCAGACTTAGCTTTGAGAGGTTACAGGAACAAGTAATTTTTAATCTGCAAGGAATGTGCTGCAGCCTCTTTCTCACCTTGAGGACACAAAGCAATGGTGATTCTCCTAATTGACCAGAGAAAGACAAATAGGGTATTGTGAGTGAGACAACCGTAAAAGGTAGAAAGTTTTTACAGTTGTCTAGAAAATCACCACCTTCTTCACTGCATCTGCAAGAGTGAAGGTTGGTCAGATGCAGAATGTGGGTTAACTCAGAACACGATGCCACCTAGAACTGAAATCAGTTCACCTGCCTTTATTTCTTGCAAACTTTAGACGAGCAGCAGGTTATGTACCCCTGGGTGTCATTGAGTCATTTTCACTCTGATGAGCATCCTGCTAAAGATGCTGACAAGATGCTTCCCTTGTCTACTGTGCTTTTGGAACTACCAAGGACTGTGTCAGAGCACTTCAGAGTTAAAGGGTTATTTTCTCTTCTTCCTGACTCACTGACACATGTTCTAGATGTGTTTCATAACTCTGCCTAGGCCACAGTAAAACAGACTCTTGCTGTTTTCTTCTTCCTGAAAAGTAGGGTCACTGACATATGTTCAAAATGTGTTGAATAAGTTCTGCCTAGGCCATGGTAAAACAGACTCTTCCCTTTCTGAGTAGAAATCTTGTAGAATGTCAGTTTGTTGCTAATGAGTAGTATTAATATCTCCTTATGTGAGAACAAGTCATCTAATACCCTAAAGCTAGAGAGAGTTAGGTTCTTGCATGAGAGACCATATCATTCTGCTATCATTTCCATCTGGGAAGCAAATACAAAGAGGTAGAATGAAAACAGTGAATTAATTATAAATCTTGATTGCAATTCTTAACCTCATTAAAAATTTGCAGACAGGACTGAATCATGTGGCAACCTTGGTTATTTATTTCTCATTAATGGAGATCAGACTTTCATATCTGAAACCCTCTGGATGGAAGCACCGACAGTCTCAGGCTACCCGTTGGTACTGGACACAAATCCAGTTCTGGAGCTCCCATTACAAGAAGGATGTGGACGTGCTGGAGCATGTCCAGAGAAGGGCCACAAGGATGATCAGAGGGCTGCAGCATCTCTCTTATGAGGACAGACTGAAAGAGTTGGGGCTGTTGAGTCTGGAGAAGGGGAGGCTTCCAGGTGACCTTCCTGTGGCCTTCCAGTATCTGAAGGAGGCCTACAAAAAAGCTGGGCAGGGACTTTTTAGGCTATCAGATAGTGACAGGACTGGGGGAAATGGAGCAAAGCTGGAAATGGGTAGGTTCAGGCTGGACGTGAGGAAGTTGTTGAGCATGAGAGTGGTGAGAGCCTGGCATGGGTTGCCCAGGGAGGTAGTTGAGGCCCCATCCCTGGAGGTGTTTAAGGCCAGGCTGGATGAGGCTGTGTGCAGGCTGATTTAGGGTAGAGTGTCCCTGCCCATGGCAGGGGTATTGGAACTAGATGATAGTTGTGGTCCCTTCCAACTCTGACTGATTCTATGACTCTTTGAAATGTGCCCATCCTGCCATGTCCACACATCGACTGTATTGGTGTGAGATTCCTTCTCCCTCCTGTTCTGTTTTCGGTGTTTTCAGGTGACTGTCACTCAGTGCAAGTGAATCCCTATATTCGTCCTGTAGCTTTTGTGTTTCCAGTGCGAAGTGGTTAAATGACTACTTGAGAAAAGTAGTTAAATGGGTGGCAGGAGTTTGGTACTCTTAATGAAGCTCATTAGGAGTGCTCTGTGCGGTGCTCTGACAGTAATAAACAAGTTTTGAGAGCAGAAATAGAATCTGCATGCTTTCACGTACCTTCTGGCTTTATTTCTTTGCCTTTTTAGCCTAAATTTGGATACAACGTGTATGTAGCAGATCCATGAGCTTCACAAAGCAAGATTTCTGTGTATTAATTATAACACCTTTATCATTTCCTGGATATTAACTTTGAATTCTTAAAATGTCATCTGAATGCCAAACACAATTCAAGATGTAGTAAATTTCAGGAAGACTCCTATCTTGTGTTACAGAAATTGTGCTTTTTTTCTCTAAGGCAAACAGTTATTGCTGGAGTCATTTACAAGTGGATTTTTTTTTTTGGTTGCCTTAATCAAGGCTTTTTTAATATACATGCAAATAGTAGCAGCAAAATATTTGGATACATAAATGTAAGAAATAAGTATACATACTGCATTTCTTCCTAGATATCCTGTAAAGGCACTGGGAATGCTTTTGCAAATATGAGCATAAACTGCACACTCAGATGTGGTTGGTAAGTTGAGTTAGGACTTAAAACCTCGTTCAAAGACAAAGGAAAGTGAAGGCTAAAAGCACTGAAGAGCTGGGCATTAAACAATGGTGTTAAATGTTCACCAAAAAAAAGGACATTTTGTGAGTTCTTGTTTTGAATCTTAATGTGGGTGGAATCCTGGCTCTGCTGCAGTCAATGGGGATTTTGGCATTGACTTCAATAGGCCTGAGTTTCACCCTGTATTTTTAGGATAATTCTTCAAGGGATTTATGAGATACAATTTTAAATCATAACAGAAAACACCCACTAAGGAAGCTACTAAATATTGTTTTGGGAAGAACAAATAACTTTAAGATGGGAGCAACTTGAGATACTCTTCCAACTATTTTTCATTTGCCCTTCGTGTTTAATGCAGCCTGAGGTTTATAGCATGACAAGAAAAAAAGAAGAGTCATACTGGAGAACTTTGCTCTTGTGAGACTTCTAGAAAAGCTGCAGCAGGGTTTTTTTTGTTGTTGTTCTTGTTGTTTTATATTTGATGAACTTTAGGTCACTTGATACCTTTGTCTATTAGATAAGAACCACATCACTTCTCATCATTAGTCAGACAGGTAATTAAGGGTTGGGACTGCTGAAGTAAAAGCTGATAGTAATCAACCCTGCCATGGTCTGTTTGTTATGGTGAAGCAATTCACATAGGACAAGCTGACAGCAAAATATGGAAGAAATAGAAAAGCCATCCCTGCAGATTTTTTTGTTCCTGTGAATGGCATTTTGAGTTGGTGAACATCATCTGACACAAAGCAGGTAGCCAAGTGCTTTCAAAGGCTGCTTCAACGTCTGTGGCAGACAAATAGGAGCCTTTATGTTGACTTCCGTGTGCTTTGAAGTCACTAATGAGTATGTTTTTGAATAACATATAGTGTGAAATCTCAGCTGGAGCAGTAAATACATTAGCAGTAGGGTAATTATTTTCGTTCTTCCTCTTTCCCTCTATTTCCTATTCTTGTGGGTTTCTGGTGTTACCTCTTGTCTGTGATTACAGTGTAAGCTCTTTGAGACAGGAAGACTGTCTGCTTATGTACATAGGTGTATCAGTAGGCCTGCTTCTCTATGTGACATCTCATCTCTTCCAGGCCTGCTTCTCTATGTGACATCTCATCTCTTCCAAGCTCTTTGCACACTTGTGTGCAAGAATCTCCCAAAGTGCGGTTACATGGTCCTGGCAACAGTACCCACTACAGCTCGTCAGTTATAAATCTGCCTTTGGTTTGTTTGTTAATTACTCAGGGACTGTATTTTGGTTAAAAATTTTGTTACAATGTAAATCTTCTCTGCTATCTAAGATCAAGGTAACTTTCAAGGAAGTGCTTTCTTAAGGGTCACATACTCACACCAGGAAACAAATGCAGTAAAGAGTTCAGACCATCTTCTTCAACTGTTTAATAATACCATCCCTCTGCAGCTTTTGCCAGAGGGGTCTGTTCATTGAGGTCAACATTTTCAACCCAAGAATTAAATTTAGATTCTTCAGTCTATATTTATCTATCTAAATATAAATGGTTTCATTTTCAAAGGTGCAGATTACACCGAACTGGTGCTGACAGCATCTATTCCCATCTTCCCTGGTAGAATTATTAACAGGCATCTCATGCTGTGCTATGCCAAGTGGGGATTCCTGACATGCAAACACATGTAAATATCATGAGTGCCATCTGCAAACGTAAAAGTACCAGGATGAGGAAGGTTGTATGGAGGCACTTCAGGAGGAATGAGTAAGTAAGCACACAAGCCACAAGCTTGGGAAGATCAGAGTGAAGACTGATTGTTGGCTTGATTTTTATATATATATATATATATATATATATAAATGCAATGAAGATCTGGTTAGACTGCAAGTGAAAATGAATCAGTTGATCCAAACTAAATCTTGAATACTGAAGTATGTAATTAATGAATCATCTTTTTAAGAACTGTTTGTTCACATCAGAGAAAAGCTGTAAAATGCAGTAGAGTTTGTTGACTTCAGTCTAGAAGTGCAAAGAGCTGATTGCCCATCTTGTGTTTTATTGATGCATTTGCACAAGGATAAGTACAAAGCATCAGAACTAATTGGAACTGCTCATCCTTTCCTTTTGTGGTGCAAGTTGGTGACAACCAAAAATCAGAAAAAATGTACTAAAAAGACTATGCAATATAAGTCAGGTGTCTTCTAACTGAAGTGATTTCACTGTCTTTAAACAGAATAAATAACATTTATGTAGTTCATCTTGAGAGAGCTTAACTTTATATGTACCTAAGTATATAAGACATACTATTTCCAGGATTTTTTTTCATGCAAACAGTAACTGACAATAAGCAAATGCAACAAGATATCAATTCTCAAAAGGAAGTTGACCACTGGAAGTGGTAAAAAACACTTACAGCTCTAAATTCCTGTGTGTATGTATTGCACAGACTCACAGGTATTTTTATTATCAAGAATCTTTGTACCATGATGTCTCTTCTTTCATAGAATCATAGAATCAACCAGGTCGGAAGAGACCTCCAAGATCATCCAGTCCAACCTAGCACCCAGCCCTATCCAATCAACTAGACCATGGCACTAAGTGCCTCAGTCAGGCTTTGCTGGAACACCTCCAGGGACGGTGACTCCACCACCTCCCTGGGCAGCCCATTACGATGCCAATCACTCTCTCTGGCAACAACTTCCTCCTAACATCCAGCCAAACCTCCCCTGGCACAACTTGAGACTGCATCCCCTTGTTCTGTTGCTGGTTGCCTGAGAGAAGAGCCCAACCCCACCTGGCTACAGCCTCTCTTCAGGTAGTTGTAGACAGCAATGAGATCACCTCTGAGCCTCCTCCTCTCCGGGCTAAACAACCCCAGCTCCCTCCTGCCACTACTGCCTAGTGTAAGTTTCTTTGTAAAGATAAATTATAATACTTTACCACCACCACCAATTTTCTATAATTAAAAAAACAGTGCACATTCACAATTCAGATCAGAAGTTACCTGAAAAAAATGCTAGAGGTCTTGTAGTCTTTGAGGGTATTTGGAACAAACCATACCTGTTTGCAGACTAATTGTTTGGTGAGAATAAGGCAAGCTACCTTAATGACAGCTTGTGAAATAACAATCTATGATATAGTACTTGGATGTAGCAACAACTGTGTTTCAAGCCAAGTGAAAAAAAACACACACACACACAAAAAAAACAACTGTCAGTATCTTGTGCGTGAGAAGCTTGTATATACCCTGAGGTGGCTTCATATAATTCTAAACCAGCAGGTAGCTTCTTGCATAGCTAATCATGGCATCAGTGCCTGGAGCAAGTGGAGGTGGTTGACAATGTACTTTAGCTTTAGATTAATTCAGCTTCTTTTGAATATCACTTTAATTCCCCGTTCCAGTTTCTAAAGTAGGCATTTACATGCTCCATTTTGCAAAATACATGAGGTAACCTTGGTGAAGGGAAAACATCATTTATGTTGGAAATGAAAGCCAGCAACCCCCCAAAAAAAAAACCAAAACCAAACCAAAACCCAAACTACTCCGATTTGGGGAACTCTAATTAATGTCTTGCAGAGCTGGAAGGACAACTCCTAGGAAATAGTCCAAAAAATATCTTTCTCTCTCTCTGTCAAATATCTCTAAAATACTTCTCAGAAAGCTTTCATGTAAGCCAGTCGAGCGTATGGGTTACCCATAAGCTACTTAAACTCTGTACACCTCGAACTGTTCGTTAGAAACTGTTTAGATTGTTTAACTGTTTGTGTGGTATATTAATATAGAATCATAGAGTCACTCAGGGTTGGAAGGGACCACAAGGATCATCCAGTTCCAGCACCCCTGCCATGGGCAGGGACACCCTACCCTACATCAGCCTGTACACAGCCTCATCCAGCCTGGCCTTAAAGACCTCCAGGCATGGGGCCTCAACCACCTCCTTGGGCAACCCAGTCCAGGTTCTCACCACTCTCATGCTCAACAACTTCCTCACGTCCAGCCTGAACCTACTCACCCCCAGCTTTGCTCCATTCCCCCTAGTCCTGTCACTCCCTGAGAGCCTAAAAAGTGCCTCCCCAGCTTTTTTTGTAGGGCCCCTTCAGATCCTGGAAGGCCAGAGGAAGGTCACCTGGGTGGGCACAAGCCAACCTCATGAGGTTCAACAAGACCAAGTGCAAGGTCCTGCATCTGGGTCAAGGCAATGCCAAGCATAAATGCAGGCTGGGCAGTGACTGTCTGGAGAGCAGCCCTCAGGAGAGGGACTTGGGGGTGCTGGTGGATAAGAAGCACAACATGAGCCAGCAGTGTGCACTTGCAGCCTGGAAGGCCAACCAGAGCCTGGACTGCATCAGAAGTGTGGCCAGCAGGGTGAGGGAGGTGATTCTCCCCCTCTACTGTGCTCTGCTGAGACCCTACCTGGAGTACTGCATCCAGCCCTGGAACCCCTATTACAAGAGGGATGTGGAGATGCTGGAGTGTGTCCAGAGAAGGGCCACTGGGATGCTCAGAGGGCTGGAGCAGCTCTCTTATGAGGACAGACTGAAAGAGTTGGGGCTGTTGAGTCTGGAGAAGAGGAGGCTCCCAGGTGACCTTCTGGTGGCCTTCAAGGATGTGAAGGGGGCCTACAAAAAAGCTGAGGAGGGACTTTTTAGGCTCTCAGGGAGTGACAGGACTGGGGGGAATGGAGCAAAGCTGCAGATGGGTAGGTTCAGAGTGGAGGTGAGGAAGTTGTTGAGCATGAGAGTGGTGAGAGGCTGGTATGGGTTGCCCAGGGAGGTAGTTGAGGCCCCGTTGCTGGAGGTGTTTAAGGTCAGGCTGGATGTGGCTGTGTCCAGGCTGATGTAGGGTAGGGTGTCCCTGCCCGTGGCAGGGGTGCTAGAACTGGATGATCCTTGTGGTTCCTTCCAATCCTCACTGATTCTATGATTCTAATGCTAGAAAAAGTCTTGACTTGAAGAGTCAAGTCAATCTCCCACTTCTATGGCATTCACTATGCCTTGGCTGTCTGCCAGTCCCAACTGAAAAGCTGTGTATGCATCACAGTTTGTGTACAAATGTGAAAGTCTGTAGCTTGCCACAAAGTTGTGTTTCAGTGATGAGCTGGCATTGATGGGGTAGTTGATTTTTTGCTTAATGCATATTATGGCAGAGGAGAGTGAAAATGCTGAGAAAGGCCACTATAAAATCATATTGTACCCATATGAAAGTCAATCTCAGAAGTCAAACCACATAGACAAATTATTCACTAACACTAGATACTTTTCCTCACCACACAAATGTCCCAAACTCTCCACTAAGCTTGCAGAGATATTCCGGTGCTCTGCTTTCTTTCTTTTCTATTCGACTATCTCTAGCTTTACATCTACTGAGAGCTATTTTCTTCTCATCTGCTCATTCAGAGCAGGACCAACAATGCAAAGGTTATCTGCTGCTAAACTCTTACTCTGCAGACAGACCCATCAGGTGGCACATGACAAAGAGCAGCTCATCATTCATACTCATTACACCAGGACGTAAATCTGCTGGGGATGACTGGGGAAAGTCAAGAGTTGGCTGAAACTTTTAGAAACTTTCCAGAAGCCTACAATGAGCTCTTTTGTCTCTGTATCCTCAGTGATTTTGGATACAGTACTATAGAAGTAGGCTAATGTTTGGAATGAGGGAAAGAAGGGAAGGGTGCTTTCCTTATAGATCTAGCTAAAAGTCTGATGGTATATAGGTACCTATGGGGACGTTTTGCCTTCCTTCCATATGGAACAGAAATGTTTCACTGTTTTGGTGTAGCAGTTGAAAATTACTTCCCCTGGGGACAGTATTAATGGGTATAAACCTTTCTAGTGTGGATGCAAATTTACCACATGAGTTACATGAGATATCTCTGTAGGAGAGTAAAAAAAATGCTCAATAAATAAGCCATTTTAAAAGCAAAGCATGTCTGGCTTATTTGTCCCAGGCACTATAAAGAAATACAAGTCTATCTTGGAAGGCTTTGAGCTATGAATTATAATTAATTGTAGTTTTTCTTGGGAAGACTTTCTGTTTATATAGAAAAGTGAATTTATACAAAAAGATGTGATAAAACTTCATTTGCTTGGTGTGATGGTTTGGGGGTTCCCACACTTTAGAAATCACCCAGACTAGACTCAGATGGCTCTGGAAATTGAATGAAGCTCTTATAGTTACAGCTAGCACAATATACAAGCAGGTATTTACAGTATATACAGTTATATACAGAAATATACAAGGGAAAAAAGGTAATACAGAAACACAACTCCCCTCCCAGAAACTTGAGTTTCCAGGAGGGGCTTACAACTGCCCCTTCACCTTCCCCCTTCCCCTCTCAACCTTACCCCAGTCCCAAGGAAGAATGGAGGTTAGGCCAGGGGGTTAGGAAGCAAAGTGGATTATTTAAAGAAACGGAGGGTGAGGTTAGAAGAGATATACAGCTCCAAGCTCACCAGCAGCAGAAGCGAGACTGATTAATCTACGTTTTGGGTTTTGTTCTTATACATCTCAGCAAGCCTATGAGAGAAGTAGACATCACCATTGTTTTCCTTTCACAGCCTGTAATCTAATTCTTCCCACCAAAACATTCTAGTTAGCGTCAAACTAGCACACTTGGACATCAAACGATGTCAAACTAAAAGAGATGAGCCTGCTTTTCAATAATGCATCAGCTTTTACTCATTGTCTTTTTCTCTTTCCCTTCATTTTCTTCCACTGAGAATGCAAAGGGAAAGGTACTAAACAGAATGAAGACTGCTCTTGTATCACCTCGTACCATCTCGTACCACTGTTCTTGTAGCATCTTCTCCTAACATAAAGTTGAAAAATCTTCAAAAGCTGAGAAATATCTTTTCCAACCATTAAAAAAACCCCAAACCTCTGGTGATTTTTCCAATGAAAGAACATAAAAACTCCACCCCCGACATAACAGGAAGAGGCAGAAATATTAAAATGGAAAAATTCTAAATAAAGCAAAAATAAATCCTTTCTCCTCATCAGAAACAATCCCCAATTTTAGAATCAAATGAAAACTGTTTAACCCATTTTGAAAGCATAACATTGTAAATGAAGATATGAAGACACTGAGTCATTTGGCTTAGTTCATCACAGTCATAACTGTGAAGCAGAACAGCCTGGGAATTGCAGAGGGCAAATCATCTGCAGATAATCTGCAGGTCATGACTGAGGTCATATAGTACAGAACAATCATTATTTTTTTGTTCGCATTGTGAGATCAACTATCATAATATTCTCACCCTTTACTCTGCTCCGGTGAGACCCCATCTGGAGTACTGCATCCAGTTCTGGATCCCCCATTACAAGAAGGATGTGGAGATGCTGGAGCGTGTCCAGAGAAGGGCCACTGGGTTGGTCAGAGGGCTGCAGCACCTCTGCTATGAGGACAGACTGAAAGAGTTGGGGTTGTTCAGTCTAGAGAAGAGGAGCCTCCGAGGTGACCTTCTTGTGGCCTCCCAGGATCTGAAGGGGGCCTCCAAAAAAGCTGAGGAGGGACTTCTTAGGCTCTCAGGGAGTGACAGGACTAGAGGGAATGGAGCAAAGCTGGAGCTGGGGAGATTCAGAGTGTATGTGAGGAGGAAGTTGTTGAGCATGAGAGTGGTGAGAGCCTGGAATGGGTTGCCCAGGGAGGTGGTTGAGGCCCCATTGCTGGAGGTGTTTAAAGCCAGGCTGGATGAGGCTGTGGCGAGACTGCTCTAGGGTAGGATGTCCATGCCCATGGCAGGGAGATTTGAACTAGCTGATCCTTGTGGTCCCTTCCAACCTTGACTGACTCTACGACTCTATGACTCTATGAATATGCTTTCCACTTGGGCATGAGCAAGCAAAATGAATGGCTCACACCTTGTGTGGTCAGAAATTTGGTATGCCCGTGTGACAAAGCTAAAATATGTGCAAAGGTGATAATGCACAAATGGTCTATACCTTATGAATAGTCAGACAAATGAAAATCAAGTAGGAAAACCAGAGAGTTGGGATCAGAATGTTCTGATTTGTTATGTCATAGGAGTGAAAAAGTATGGAGTGTAGAATCAGAATTGCTTTGGTTGGAGAAGACCTTTCAGATCATCAAGTCAAATAAACAAACATATTAACTATATATAGATGTCTACATACAGACTATAACATAGACTTTTATATCTGAGTTGGTCTATGTAGTCCTCCTTAGCAGTCACTAGAAAGAAAAAGGAGCCTGTAGTGTCCTAACAGAATGTCTAAGTCAGTTCAGATAAATATGTCCCCTGTACTTATTCCTTTTCTTGAGGGTAAGTAGTATGACTAGGTCAGATACAGATGTCTACATGGTATGAGTGCAAAATTAGGTGAGAAGGCTCCATTCCCTAACAGCTCACTAGATACCTAGCCAACTCCAGAAAATTTGCTGAGGAGCTTCTAACAAAACAGCTGAGTGTGGCAAGCCATAGAATCATAGAATCAACCAGATTGGAAGAGACCTCCAAGCTCATCCAGTCCAACCTATCACCCAGCCCTATCCACTCAACTAGACCATGGCACTAAGTGCCCCATCCAGTCTTTGCTTGAACACTTCCAGGGATGGCGACTCCACCACCACCAGAGGAGCCATGTCTGTGTGTGATCTTTTTTAATGAAATTCCTAATGTAAATTCCAGTAATGCTTCTCTTTCCCTCAGAAGAAGGAAAAAAAAACACCCGACAGCATAGTAGCCACTGGTCTGATAATTCATGTGTTGTCTGGAATAAAACAGCAGGTCGAGGGAGGTGATTCTTTCCCTCTACACCACTCTCATGAGCAGCGGAGCACTGTGTCCAGTTCTGGAGCCCCTAATATGAGAAGGTTATGGATATGCTGGAACATAACCAGAGAAGGGCCATGAGGAAGATCAGCGGGCTGGAGCATCTCTCCTGTGAAGACAGACTGAAAGAGTTGGGGCTGTTCAGGCTGGAGAGAAGACTCCAAGGAAATCTTATTGTTGCCTTCCAGTGTCTGAAGGGGGGCTACAGAAAAGCTGTTGAGGGGCTCTTTAGAGTGTTGGGTGATGACAGGACTAGGGAGAATGGATCCAAGCTGGGGGAGGGTAAACTTAGATTAGATGTTAGGAAGTTCTTCACCGTAAGGTGGTGAGACACCGGAACAGGTTGACCAGGCTGCTGGTGGAAGCCCCATCCCTGAAAGTTTTTAAGGCCAAGCTGGACGTGGCTCTGGGCAGCCTGATCTAGTGTGAAGTGTCCCTGCCCATGGCAGGAGGGTTGGAAATAAGTGATCCTTGAGGTCCCCTCTAGCCCTGACAATTCTATGATTCTAAATTTAAGGACTCCATTGGCCAGTGTTACTCTGGACTACGCTTAAATCCCAGGGTTAAGTATGGCTATGGGAAGTTGGGAAGATCATTCTTTTAAAATTTGTTCCTGATCTAATTTCTGAATTCACTTTAGAATGATTGCTGCCTGTTCAGTCTCTAGCATTAATGTAGCCAAGAAGCTCAAACCTATCTTTAGATTTTACCAACCAAAAACCACTGGTCATATTGCACCTCTGATTCTGTGATATGAGCTATAGGATAAAACAGTCATAAGGATTCGAATTTACTTTAAAACCATAGAATCATAGAATCAATCGGGTTGGAAGAGACCTCCAAGATCATCCACTCCAACCTAGCACCCAGCCCTGGCCAATCAACCAGACCATGGCACTGAGTGCCCCATCCAGGCTTTGCTTGAACACCTCCAGAGACAATGACACCACCACCTCCCTGGGCAGCCCATTCCAATGCAAATCACTCTCTCTGGCAACAACTTTCTCCTAACATCCAGACTAGACCACCCCCAGCACAACTCCAGACTGTGTCCCCTTGTTCTGTTGCTGGTTGCCTGGCAGAAGAGACCAACCCCACCTGGCTACAACCTCCCTTCAGGTAGTTGTAGGCAGCAATGAGATCTGCCCTGAGACTCCTCTTCTGCAGGCTGCACACTCCCAGCTCCCTCAGCTTCTCCTCATAGTGTTTGTGTTCCAGGCCCCTCACCAGCTTTGTTGCCCTTCTCTGGACACCTTCCAGCACCTCAACATCTCTCTTGAATTGAGGAGCCCAAAACTGGACACAGCACTCAAGGTGTGGCCTGAGCAGTGGTTGAGTACAGGGGCAGAATCACCTCCCTTGTCCTGCTGGCCACACTGTTCCTGATCCAGGCCAGGATGCCATTGGCTCTCCTGCCCACCTGAGCACACTGCTGTCTGGTGTTCAGCTACTATCCACCAGTACTTCTGGACTCAATCCCCTGGTCCAGATCATCAGTAAAGATATCAAACAGGAGTGGGCCCAGCACTGATCCTTGGAGCACGCCATTAGTGCCAGCTGCGAACTGGATGTGGCACCATTCACCACCACTCTCTAGGCCTGGCCCTCCAGCCAGTTCTTGACCCATATCAGAGTGAATCTATGACTTTGAAAATTCATTTGTCTGTTCTCTGATGTGATGAATGTTAACTTCTTCTCTTTGTTTTTAGCTATAACTTAGCATTTATGTATTGATATAAAACACTGTTTACATCATCTGTAGTCTAATCTCTCATCATTTGTCTTCTTCTCCTTTCCTGCACTGTGCACGTGTGCACCTAATACAATTTAATGTTCCTTCCCCAGTATAGCCACAGAATTTTCTACTGGGCTGTTCATTATGACTGACAGAGAACAGACAGTCATGAAATATTGAATGCCAGAAACAAAAGCTGGTGGGAAACATGGGCTACTATCCAAGGTCTATGTTACCAGATGATTCAGGCGGTCAGGACACACCTTGAGTGCTGTGTCCAGTTCTGGGATACTCAATTCAAGAGAGATGTTGAGATACTGGAACATGTACAGAGAAGTGCAATGAAGCTGGTGAGAGGCCTGGAGCACAGCCCTGTGAGGAGAGGCTGAAGGAGCTGGGGGTGTGCAGCCTGGAGAAGAGGAGGCTCAGGGCAGACCTCATTGCTGTCTACAACTACCTGAAGGGAGGCTGTAGCCAGGTGAGGGTTGGTCTTTTCTGCCAGGCAACCAGCAATAGAACAAGGGGACACAGTCTTAAGCTGTGCCAGGAGAGGTCTAGGCTGGATGTTAGGAGGAAGTTGTTGGCAGAGAGAGTGATTTACATTGGAATGGGCTGCCAGGGAGGTGGTGGAGTCGCCATCCCTGCAGGTGTTCAAGCAAAGCCTGGCTGAGGCACTTAGTGCCATGGTTTGGTTGATTGGATAGGGCTGGGTGCTAGGTTGGACTGGATGATCTTGGAGGTCTCTTTCAACCTGATTTATTCTATGATTCTATGATTCTTGTGCAATGAAGGGTCTCCTGCTAGGGAAGAAAGTTCCAGTTTCAGATCAAACAATCAACTGAGCATTAACAAAGTGTCTAGCCAGCTATTCATTGTTTCTAAGCCCTCTTCTGAAGGGAAAGAAAGTCCAAGCAGCAATGCGACTAGCATTTTTCTTAACTAACAAATAATTGCTCAAACAGAAAATCTGAGCATCCCTTAGAAATTTAATTAAAAAAAAAGATAATTCAAAGATAGTTGAAAATTACTCTGTCAGGTGATAGAGACAAGCCCACTGTGCTCTATAAATCAAGCACAGCTGAAACATTCAGTGGGTTTGGCTCCCTCGCCTCACATGAAGCAATTCTCAATTAAATGTGAGTTTTCTTCTTTAAATGATTTCCATGGTCTGATTTTCTTTTTTGTGGTTATTTGTTCCCTTGGAAGGTGTGCTAGTCATGTTGCTTTTGAACTAAAATTCAGCATACCATATATTTTTTTATTGGCATCAGTGCAATTGCTTCTCCTTGGCCTCCAGAAGTCCCAGACCTCCAGACTAGAACTGGTGCAGAGTGCTGCTGGCACCTTTTCACAAGTACAAAGAAGTGCAGACACATCTCCCCCACACTGAAGCAACTGCAAGAGTTTCTTTTTCATTTCAAGATCCAGTTCAAAACAAATCTCATGATTTTAAGGACTTGCCAGGCACTTGCTCCAACCGATTGTACCCCATACATCTAGAGCTAGATCCACTCCAGGCTACACAAGGAAGCTGGAAATTTGCCTGAAGCATGCAGCCAACCATTTGCCCAGCTGGAGGGGTTGTAACCAGAGTAAATTATTCTCTAGTGATCTTTGCTGTGTCACTCCCATTTGAGGGAAGCCACTATCCAGCACACTTTTAAGCAGCCACAGGACTTCTAAGTATGCAGAAGATGGCAGGCCTGGAACACAAACCCTGTGAGGAGAAGCTGAGGGAGCTGGGGGCGTGCAGCCTGGGGAAGAGGAGGCTCAGGGCAGACCTCATTGCTGTCTACAGCTACCTGAAGGGAGGTTGTAGCCAGGTGGGGTTGATCTCTTCTGCCAGACAACCAGCAACAGAACAAGGGGACACAGTCTCAAGTTGTGCCAGGGGAGGTCTAGGCTGGATGTCAGGAGGAAGTTGTTGGCAGAGAGAGTGATTGGCATTGGAATGGGCTGCCCAGGGAGGTGGTGGAATCACCGTCCCTGGAGGTGTTCAAGCAAAGCCTGGCTGAGGCACTTAGTGCCATGGTCTAGTTGATTGGACAGGGCTGGACTGGATGATCTTGGAGGTCTCTTCCAACCTGGTTGATTCTATGATATTACGATTCTATGATTTTAAGAAGCCAAAAGCCTCTGTCGATAGGTGCTGCATGGAACAATCTCTCATGAGAAGTGATCCTCTTCACAGCAATTTTCACTGCTGTAATGTGGGCTCTGTTAAGATTTCAATTTTTCTCTCTAAATACTTTGATTTTTCTAAAGTTTCATTCTTCCCTGGACCTTCAGGGAATCCATCAACAACAAAGTGATGCCTGTTTCGCTGCCTTGGCTCCTATGCTTTCTGTTTCAGTAATTCGGCACTGCTGACTCTTGAGATTTTATCACAAGTCTCATAATATTTTGTATTTTTTATCTAAACCTCCACTGAAGTCAGCTAATCCTAGCTCATTTTTTATGACATTGGTACAGAATCCTTACCCTTTCAGAGAAAGGTCTGGGCCATGACAGCTTGAAAGTAAAAAATTACATGAAAACCTCAAGATATAATTTTGATTTCATAGCCTTTATGGCTGCCTCCAGGATCTGCCACTTTGGCTCATAAGTTTTGAATGCTTATGGTATCTCTTCCACTTGGTACTCATTTTCATAGGAAAGCTCTGCATTACAACAGTTTACTTTGCACTGAGCACCTGAAGTATGAATTAATTTCAGCTAAACAGCAGTGTAGATGCTTAATTAAAATCAGTAAGTCCTATATGCATAAACTCATTCATCTACAGCCTGAGCAAAATGAAAGATCTTCAAACTAAGATATATGTTATGGACAAATATAAATGTGAAGGAGACTGTATTAAGAAGGACACACACCCAAGCTTGGGATGCCTGCCTGTATTCAGTGTAAAGCTGTGGGCAAATGGTGGAGATCAGTACACCTTGAGTGTCCAGTTCTGGGTTCCTCTATTCAAGAGAGGTGTTGAGATGCTGGAACGTGCCCAGAGAGGGCACCAAGGCTAGTGAGGGCCTGGAGCACAGCCCTGTAAGGGGAAGCTCAGGGAGCTGGGAGTGTGCAGCCTGCAGAAGAGGAGGTTCAGGGCAGACCTCATTGCTGTCTACAGCTCCCTGAAGGGAGGCTGTAGCCAGGTGGGGTTGGTCTCTTCTGCCAGGCAAGCAGCAACAGAACAAGGGGACACAGTCTCAACTTGTGCTGGGGGAGGTCTAGGCTGGATGTTAGGAGGAAGCTGTTGTCAGAGAGAGTGATTGGCATTGGAATGGGCTGCCCAGGGAGGTGGTGGAGACGTCATCCCTGGAGATGTTCAAACAAAGCCTGAATGAGGCACTTAGTGCCATGGTCTAGTTGACTGGATAGGGCTGGGTGCTAGGTTGGACTGGATGATCTTGGAGGTCCCTTCCAACCTGGTTGATTCTGTGATTCTCTGATCATTACATCTAAGTGGAAGAAAAATATATAGCAGAATAAGTATTCTACATGTGCTATGTATGTTAGAGAAGAACACTGCAAATTCATTTTACCAGAGGTCACTGAAAAACTTAGGGAAGATCTGAGAGGAGATGTGATCATTCTCTAAAAATACATTAGGGAGCTAAATACAAGGAGGTTGAAAAGCTATTAAAAATAAAGGATAAGCTTGGCACAAGAACAAATGATATAAACTCACCATGAATAAATTGAAGCTGGAAATTAGAAGGAGGTTCGTAACCATTAGAGCAATGAGGGAGTTTTGTCTGTTTTTACTGAGACTATGAAACCTTGAAAAGCCACATGTCCTACTTACCATCAATCCAACTTTTCCAGGGCCAAGAGGAACCATAAAAATCTCCCCAAATCTCTATTCCAGAGCATAAAAATGTCACAAATCTGAGTGCTAATATTTCCCGTGCAACCTTTTCAGCTAGAATCTACGGTATGCAGTTCTCATTTCTAGACATGAAGAACTTAAACTTACAATTGAAAACAAATATTTTTTAAAGAATTTTTTAAAAATTAAAAGATTTAAAAAACCCACAAAATAATAGTTATGAACATGTGTTTTGCATAAAGTGTCTCTTAAATTTGCCCCTTCATACAGCTATCACCTAATTCTAAACCTCACTTTTGCTCTGCTGTCACTTGGAGGGGAAATTCTGATTTCAAGGGTAAGAAAGAAACATTTTTCACCTTTCTTTAGGATGGATACTGCTGTACTATTAGACTAGTGAAATTCCAAAGTCAGGAAGTTACATCTGCTGATTTAAGAGGAAAAGCCTTTCCCTGTTTTAATCTTCAGATCTCTAAGTATATTGTGCTCAGCTGTGGTGAAAAAAAAATTAATTGGAAACTTCTCAATATCAGAGAATCACAGAATCAACCAGGATGGAAGAGACCTCCAAGATCATCCAGTCCAACCCAGCACTCAGCCCTATCCGATCAAACAGACCATGGCACTAACTGCCTCAGCCAGGCTTTGCTTGAACACCTCCAGGCACAGTGACTCCACCACCTCCCTGGGCAGCCCATTCCAATGCCAATCACTCTCTCTGCCAATAACTTCTTCCTAACATCCAGCCTAGACATCTCCTGGCACAACTTGAGATTGTGTCCCCTTGTTCTGTTGCTGGTTGCCTGGCAGAAGAGGCCAACCCCCACCTGGTTACAGCCTCCCTTCAGGTAGTTGTAGACAGCAATGAGGTCTGTCCTGAGCTTCCTCTTCTCCAAGCTGCACACCCCCAGCTCCCTCAGCCTCTCCTCACAGGGCTGTGCTCCAGGCCCCTCACCAGCCTTGGTGCCCTTCTCTGGGCCCATTCCAGTATCTCAACATCTCTCTTGAATTGAGGAGCCCGAAACTGGACACAGCACTCAAGGTGTTACCTGCCCAGTGTTGAGTACAGGGGCAGAATAACCTCCCTTGTCCTACTGGCCACACTGGCCTGATCCCATTTTCAGTTGGTTACAGGAAAACAAGATGGAATTGTGCTTGCAGTAATGAAAGAAGAACTGTGTGGTGATGTCTACCAACTTTAAATTATTTTCTAAGTACCAAATCAAAACCTGTCTCCGTTTGCTAAATTCATTGTCTCAAACATTACATTTGTAAGAGCTCCCAAATCCACAGAATTCTGAGATTATCACTTTAAAATAACTTTTAGATGTCATTTGTGTCACAGAGCTGTACGTAATAATACCTCACTTTGGTAATTTGCAGAATAAAATCTTTCAAATTCTATTTCTTATTGTGTTGCTCATTTGATTTTTTTCATACTTTGTTTCATTGCTTACTTAGGTTAACTGCTTTTCCTCTTCTGCCGCCATGGATATCCTGAATTTGTAGTTCTGTGTTAGAAACCTGCCTTGGTTCCACCTTAAAGTTTAAGTTACTTTTGTCTTTGTTGCCTTAATTTTTGCAGTCACATAACAGTGGCAGCTGCTGCACCTGACTGTGCCTAATTACCTCTGGAAAGTGATGCAAGAAATCTCAGCTTTTATCTGAAACTCTTTCTTCCTTGCTGACTTTGTTATATATTCACTGGCTGATTTTGAACATTTGTGTTCAGACTCAGATACACATCCAACCTGCTTTGTTTTTGTTTATAGATCACCTAGCAACACTTTCTTCATGCAGAATCCACAACGAGTACATGCCATTCAAAGGCATTCCTTGTGTATGCATTTGTAACTGCACAATCACCTCGCTTTTGTCCTGAGAAAGGTGAACATAGAATCAACCAGGTTGGAAGAGATCTCCAGGATCATCCAATGCAAAATAGCACACAGCCCTGGCCAATCAAACAGATCATGGCACTAAGTGCCTCATTCAGGCTTGCTTGAACACTTCCACCTCTCTGGGCAGCCCATTCCAATGCCAATCACTCTCTCTGCCAAGAACCCCCTCCTGACATGCAGCCTAGACCTCCCCTGGCACAACTTGAGACTGTGTCCCCTCGTTCTGTTGCTGCTTGCCTGGCAGAAGAGACCAACCCCACCTGACTACAGCCTCCCTTCAGGTAGTTGTAGACAGCAATGAGGTCTGTCCTGAGCCTCCTCTTCTCCAGGCTGCACACCCCCAGCTCCCTCAGCCTCTCCTCACAGAGCTGTGCTCCAGGCCCCTCACCAACTTTGTCATAGAATCATAAAATCAGTCAGGGTTGGAAGGCACCACAAGGATCATCTAGTTCCAACATCCCTGACACGGGCACAGACATCCTACCTTAGAACAGCCTGGCCAGAACCACATCCAGCCTGGCCTTAAACACCTCCGGGGACAGGGCCTCAACCACCTCCCTGGGCAACCCATTCCAGGCTCTCACCACTCTCATGCTCAACAACGTCCTCCTTATATCCAGTCTGAACCTACCCATCTCTAGCTTTGCTCCATTCCCCCTAGTCCTGTCACTCCCTGAGATCCTGAAAAGTCCCTCCCCTGCTTTTTGTAGGCCCCCTTCAGATCCTGGAAGGCCACAAGAAGGCCACCTGGGAGCCTCCTCTTCTCCAGACTGAACAGCCCCAACTCTTTCAGTCTGTCCTCATAGCAGAGCTGCTGCAGCCCTCTGATCATTTTTGTGGTCCTTCTCTGGACATGCTCCAGCATCTCCACATCCTTCTTGCAATGGGGGCTCCAGAACCAGATGCAGTACTCCAGGTGGGGTCTCACCAGAGTGGAATAGAGAAGGGGGAATCTGGACATATTCCAGTATCTCATCACCTCTCTTGAATTGAGGAGCCCAGAGCTGGACACAGAACTCAAGATGTGGGCTGACCAGTGTTGAGTACAAGGGCAGAATAACCTCCCTTGTCCTACTGGCATCACTGGTCCTGATCTCTCTTGGCCACCTGGGCACACTGCTGGCTCATGTCCTGAAGTTATTCATCCTACACCACTTACTATGAAAAAGAGATAGTACTTCTAAAGTTTTGAGAGAAACTTTCAAATTATTACATTAGAAACCCAGGCATTGTTATTAATTCTCAGCAAAGGCTAGAGGAATAGTGAATGTCTGCTTTCCAGAGGCACTTGATTACATGAGGTTCATAGACTTCAGATGTAGCCTTCATCAAGGGAGAGCTTAAATACGTGACTAAAATGTGCCTTGGAGGCTGAAACTCCCCCCACAACACAGAAGGTAAATTAAGAGGGAAAAAAAAGTCTCAAATACGTTTCAACTCCAAATATCTTTGATATTGCAGCCAAGTTCATAATTATTAGCAGGTATGAAAGAGGAGTTTTGAGTACTTATGGCACCAAGACATCCCAGTCCAGAAGTAAATATTTTGTTTACACTCAACTTCAAACATCTACAATGTAGACATTTACATTACTCTGTAGTCCCTTTATTGTCAGGATAGAGAACTGAGCAGTTGCAGGGAGCCCATTCATCTAGCCTCTTTCACATATACACCAGTGTGATGAATAACATCCTGCCCATTGCATACAGTAGAATTACTATATTGAGCATAAGGAACCTTCTAGTGACCAAATCACATCTGACATTGGGAAAATCATCTTGTGATGGTTTGGGTGTTCCTGCCTCCCCACACTTAAGAAAGTCACCCAGATTAGACTCAGCCAAGCTGGAAATTGAATGAAGCTTTATATTTATGGCTCAGCACAATATCCAAGCAGGTATTTACAATAGATACAGCTATAGACAGAGATAGACAAGTTAAAAAGTAATACAGAAACACAACAGCCCTCCCAGAAACCAGAGTCCCCAGGAGGGGCTCCCAGTCATTCTTCCACCTCCTTTCCACCCCTCTACCTTACCCCAAACTTTGCCTTAAGCTCAAGATGATTTTGGAGGGTTGGCCAAGGGCGTTAGGAAGCAGAAGGTTAGTCAGGCAGCAAGTTAGAGAGAAAAGTGCAGCCCAAAGCCCAGAGAGAGACTCTGTTATCTATGTTTGTGTTCATGTTTTTAATCCATCTCAGCAAGCCTATGAGTGCAGCAGACATCACCATTGTTTCCTTTTCACAGCCTGTAATCTAATTCTTCTCACCAAAATGTCCCAGCTAGGCTCAAACTAGCACACATCTTCCTTACCTCTATGGGGCTGTTATCCTTGCTGAAATACCGGCATGCAACAACATTAGAGTACGTAACTAGGGATATTAAATCCATGCACTCTTTTGCAGCAAAAGTAGAGACACGGAAGGAAAACACTTTTGCTTCTGAATTATTTTATTTGCTTAGCTTCAAGATTTGTAGAATCAAAGATCAAGATGATGCCAGGGACCTGTGCAACAGACTTAGCAACCCATGCAAGCCTAGGCTTTCAGTATGAAGAGGGAACTTAAGAGGAAACCCTTAAACTCAGATTAGTTTAGGATCAAAATTTTAAGGGGAGAGGAGGGAAATGGAGGCAAACTCAGGTTATTTAACTGGTCAGGATCCAGCATGGGTAAATTTAGGCTCTTTTATGGCTCTCGTGCAGTAGAGGGTGGCATGTGATCTCTGCTTTTTGTCCCCATCAGCCTGACAGTTGGATACTGCCTCATGTGAAATGTCTTTAGAGCTTTTTGCATGGAGGATGAGTCTGAAATCAGCCAGAACATCCTCCCAGAGTGGATCTTTGTGCCTAGAGTAATGCAGCAGCTATAGAATTATAGAATGGGTTGGTTTGGAAGAGACCTTAAATATTATCTAATTCAAATCCCTCTGTCATAGGTAGGGACTCCTCCTACAAGACCAGGTTTGTCAAGGCACCATCCATCCTGGCTTTGAACCATTCCAGCTTTGGAGCCTCCACAACTTCTCTGGGTGACTTTTTACAGTGCACCACCACAGACAGAGTGAAGAACTTCTTCCTGAAGTCGAATCTAAATCTAACTTGCTTCATTTCTTGGAACCATACAATTCTTTCGGTTTAGAAGTAGTTTTTAAATAAGTCACTGATACCACTTCTATCAGCAAGCATTTCTAAACTGGAGAGTGAACCTTGGAGATGTTATGTCATTGGCATTATTTTAATTGAAAGGTGAGTTGTGACCACAATAACAAATTTTAGACAGCCTGTTCTGGCTGACATTTTCTGTTCTTTCCCCCAGCCCCCTTTCTCTTTATAACAGGAAATCTGCAAACAAAACCTTTTCCTGAGTGACTTTTGGGGCCTTTCAAAAGAAAGCAAGCTGGGTTGGGGTTTTTTTTGTGTCTTGAAATGCTTTTTTGAAACCGCTTTTCAGCTTTAATATTCCTTCAGAAACAAACAGATGCAAAGGTATTAAAAGCATTAAAACAAAACACTCAGAAAACAATTTTCCATCTAGATTTACATGACTGAGTTTTACAGCTTGAAACTGACTTGATTCCTCTGCAGTACATATTTGCATTTATTATTACAGAATCCCAGAATCACAGAAATATCCAGTTTGGAAAAGACGCTCAGGATCACCAAGCCCAACCTAGAATCCTACTCTACAAGATTCACCCTAAACCACATTCCTAAGCACCGCATCCAAACTACCCTTAAACACATCCAGGGTCAGTGACTCAACCACCTCCCTGGGCAGCTCATTCCAGTGCCTGACCATTCTCTCAGTGAAAAACTTTTTCCTAGTGTCCAGTCAGAACCTATCCAGTCTCATCTTGAGGCCATTCCTCCTTGTTCTGTCTCCTGTGAGCAGAGCCCAGCAGCAGCCTCTCCACAATTTCCCTTCAGGTAGTTGTAGATAGCAATGAGGTCTGTCTCCCCTCAGTCTTCTCTTTTTCAAACTAACCATCCCCAGCTCCCTCAGTCAGTCCTCATAAGATTTATTCTCCAGGCCCTTTATCAGCTTTGTTGCCCTCCTCTGGACCCCCTCCATCATCTCCTTTGTATTGTGGTGCCCAAAACTGAACACAATACTCAAGGTGTGGCCTCACCAAAGCTGAGTACAAGGGGACAATCACCTCCCTACTTCTGCTGGACACAGCATTTTTAATACAAGCCAGGATGCCGTTGGCGTTTTTAGCCACCTGGGCACGCTGCTGGCTCATATTCAGCTGCCTGTCTATTACAACCCCCAGATCCCTTTCTGCCAGGCAGCTATCCAGCTACACTGCTCCAAGCCTGTAGCATTGCTTGGGGTTGTGACCCAAGAGCTGGACCTGGCAGGGACCTGTTCTAGAAGAGTATGGACATATGTTCTTAACAATGATGTGGTGAGCATTTCCTGTCTAAATGCTCATATGAAAGCACAGGCCTAGGTTTATCATACCAACATTTAAGCAATTAGGAATTATGAGAATTGAGAAACCTGGCTGCTCAGCAGTCTCTAGGCAATGAATCAAGAGGCATCCCTAGAGGGCAATTCAGGTGTTAGGTAGGTGAAGTTGGTGTATCGCTCATGCGCTCTTCAGGGGCTATGGGGGCACACTGGAGCATCTAGTTTCCTAATTGAAGAAACTCAGTTAAATTTAGGAAAGCTGTTGTGCATTTCTGAAGCCATGAAAGAAAACAGAAGGTGGGAGGCTCATGTGTGACCTCATTGCTGTCTACAACTACCTGAAGGGGGGCTGTAGCCAGGTGGGGGTCAGTCTCTTCTCCCAGGCAGCCAGCAACAGAACAAGGGGACAGAGTCTCAAGTTGTGCTGGGGGAGGTCTAGGCTGGATGTTAGGAGGAAGTTGTTGCCAGAGAGAGTGATTGGCATTGGAATGGGCTGCCCAGGGAGGTGGTGGAGTCACCGTGCCTGGAGGTGTTCAAGCAACGCCTGGCTGAGGCACTTAGTGCCATGGTCTAGTTGATTAGCCAGGACTGTGTGGTAGGTTGGACTGGATGATCTTGGAGGTGTCTTCCAACCTGGTTGATTCTATGATTCTATGAACTTCTGCAGTGGTCAGACCATAGTTCTTTTCCCCATATCTTGCTTCCATCGGTGGCCTACAGGACCTCATGGAAGTATTTTCTGCGCCAGAAGCGGTGGCTTTGTGTTTAATAGCCCGTGGAGTGTTTGTATATCATCCATTCAGTAAATCTTGTGTGAACAAATTTAAGATCCCACATCTGCAGAATCTCGTGGGAAGGACTTCCACAGCTTAGCTGTATACATTACTTCAATGAGGAGAAAAGGGAGGGAGTCTATTGACCTGGCAGAACAGTAAGGAAGATGGAAACCGTGATACAAACAGTGGTTGCTCAGAAAGCATTGCACTGATGTAAAGGACTAACCCTTCAGATTACGTACATCTCTAGAAACACATAGTACAGGAAAGCTGGGTACACGTTCCTTCTTTCCTACCCTGATTCTTGGCATCAAATCAATTCTTAAATCATTACAAAGTACGTGCAATCCATAATCCCAGGAAGTATGCAGCCCATTAAATTCATCTGCTTGTTTCCTCACCCCCAAACTAGCTTGCTGCCAGCAAACTAGCAATCTGCCAAGTTTGGGCTGGAAGGGGGATAAACGGTTCATGATCTTTAGTCAGGCTTTTCCACTTCATACCAGTCTTGGACACAACTTGTGGTTACCTACTGCATTGTTCTCAAATGTCCTTGATGAACTGTGTAGCTCAGGAGGATCAGAGGTTTTTCTCACTGTACGGGATGCTGTGCCTCTTATCTAGAATCATAGAATCGTAGAATTATAGAATCAGCCATGGTTGGAAGAGACCACAAGGATCATCTAGTCTAGTTCCAAGCCCCCTGCCATGCCCAGGGACACCCTACCCTAGATCAGCCTGGCCAGAACCCCATCCAGCCTGCCGTTAAACACCTCCAGGCATGGCGCCTCAATCGCCTCTCTGGGCAACCCATTCCAGGCTCTCACCAGTCTCATGATGAACAACTTCCTCCTCATGTCCAGCCTGAACCTACTCACCCCCAGCTTTGCTCCATTCCCCCTAGTCCTGTCACTCCCTGAGATCCTGAAAAGTCCCTCCCAGCTTTTTTGTAGGCCCCCTTCAGATCCTGGAAGGCCACAAGAAGGCCACCTGGGAGCCTCCTCTTCTGCAGACTGAACAGCCCCAACTCTTTCAGTCTGTCCTCATAGCAGAGGAGCTCCAGCCCTCTGACCATCCTCGTGGCCCTTTTCTGGATATGCTCCAGCATCTCCACATCCTTCTTGTAATGGGAGCTCCAGAACTGGATGCAGTACTCCAGGTGAAGTCTCACCAGAGCAGAGTAGAGGGGGAAACTGGAGCTTCGATCCTCTGTTACAGAGAAATGTATTTTTCTGTTGTATCCATGGGAACTACCTTCAGCAAGGGTAGATGTCCAAACACAGTTCGGCTTTGCCTGCTCCACTTCCTCACCCTTCCTCTGGATGAATTCCTATCTAAATAATTCTTGTCTCTATAGGTGTTGAAACAGGCAGTTCTCACATGACAAAAAAAAAAAAAAGAGAGAGAGAAAGAGAGAAGGAAAAAAAAAGAAAACAAAATGATGACAAACGAGTTTACCTAGTAACCATTTGGAAACACTACCTCCATCTAACTATAAAAGGAGATACGTGTTTTATTCCTTCTTTAATCACAAGGTTTCAATGAACATAGTGTAAGAGTACATTCAGGGCTATCCATCATCACTAAGTCCTACCATTCAGGTTACGTGTCTACTCGAATGTCTTAGCCGTACAAACCTCAGGAACTGCTGTTAAAGTGCAAAAATCCTGTCGTTAGTATGCACAGGCATAACACACTTAATCCCTTATCTCTGGCAAAGCTGCTGGGTTTTTGCCTAGGGGATGTTCTGTGGTGTGTGGAATCTGAGGCTGCTGCATGACATTGCTGCTGCTGAAGGTGTGCAGATAGAAAGGCGATGGGAGAGATATAGGTGCCTAGACAGACTAATGGAAGGATGGATGGATATTTTCTTTCCCTACTCACCAGCATTTTGATTCATCCAGCCCAACCTGATTTTCCAGATTATTTAAGTGAGGAGGCTTAAATCCATCTGTTTGAGAAATCCTGGCAAGCAATCAAGCCCCCTGCCATTCTCTCTACTGCTGTATCAAAATTAAAGGTAAACACTGAGCAGAGTTCTCATTTAAATATGAAGCATCTGATATTCTGATATAGCCTGGATTTAGTGTTTTTTAATATATATATTTTTTTAGTTACTGGAGAATAAAACCAACAGTTGAAGGAATTGCAGTCAGTAAAATGTTTCTTTGGCAAAGAGGCCAAACTAAATAATGACACCCAAAGCAAAAACATGCTTCACTGAAACTAAACTTTAGTCAATTCACTCTCTGAAACAAAGGATTTTTTGTCATTTCCAAAGTGAACATTGTACTTTGCTCTGGCAGCCATTTGTGTGTTTTTCAATGATCTGATTATGTATAAATCCCAATTTAGCATGCCTTTCAGCACCTAAATCCTGTGAGTGATTTGAAAACGGTAATGAAGTTTTCTATAGAGTGCAGCTGCCCTCTTCTTCCTCCTCACTTCTTTTTTTTTTCTTTTTTTTTTTTTTGAAATGCAAACTGTAGTGACAGTGTTTTGATGTGCCTCGTTTGTCGAGCTGTATTTTCCTTCCTTTTTTTTTTTTTTCTCACTAATTACTTGGTAAATATTTAGAAAAGATACCAGATCTGTTTCACATTCACACAGCGAGTCAATGCTTTGCTCTTCATTCCTGTCCTCTACAATTGCTGTGCTTTCATGTGCTCTCTCAGACCTCTGATGGAACATGTACGTACCCCTTAAGAACACAGTCATCAACACGATCTGAATTTCAACATGAGCTCAAAGGTTGCTCACTTGGGGGATAGTCTCATCTTCTATTCAGAGCCTGAATAATCAAGCAGTTTGCAAGACTGAGCTATTCGCTCCTGGCTTTGTCCTGTGTCTTTGTCTCTATGTCTTTACAACTTGTAAAACATCTCTAGTCTCTGTCTGCAGGATTGTACATCTCCTTTACACTGGCCTAAAGGGTTACTGTAAATCTATCCCTCTCAGAATGATTTAAAATGCTGCAGGTGAAATTGCCTGCCCCACTGCCTTCTCTCAGGCACTATGTGAGGAGTTCAATGTCTGAGCACAGAGAGGTAAAGGCAAGAACCAGATGGGAATGTCTCATGGTTATGCCCTGTTATTCCCAAATGGGAATGTCTCATGGTTATACTCTGTGGTTTTCCTGAATCAAATGCTTCCTACTGTTATTTGGGCTTTTTTTTTTTTGTGCTAAGGGGAGCAGTAGGGACCAAGCCAACACTCCTGATATTTCAAAGACCTCTCTAAAAAATACTTGTGTCTAAATAAAAACGTTAAAAGGAATAAAGTCAAGAAGGGAAAAAAACCCCAAACATTAAATCCTTAGCAAGTTTTCTGTAGAAAACCTGTCCTCTAGAAATTATGATGAAATGGTGTTTTTTTTCCTTATTTCAGAACAGAAATGTATGTTTGCCTGTTGATTCCACCATTATTAGCAACAGAAAAACAAATCTTGAATTCCAAAATACATGTAGGTAGGAAAGAAAAACCCCCACAACAACCCAAAAACCTGTGAAAACTGAATCTTTTCCAAGCATTTTTTTTCCCTTCACTGTATCGTTATTTTCAGCTGAAAGTCTGAATTGTTCAGAATCCTTACTTAGCTCTATCCCTACTTACCCAATACTTTTCCTGTAGGAGGAGAGCCAAAACCTGAGTTACTGGGGATCATTTTCCTAAAAATTATGTTTTCTTTTACTCAACTGAAGAAATCATTTGTAATGCCCTGGGTCCTCTTATTTGGTTGGATTAATACCCTTCCTTATACAGATGAAGTAGTGTAACCACACTCCAACATAGTCATATTTATTAGAAGTTCAATTTCCAGTGGTTTGGTGTTTTTTTTTAAGCAGAAGATGTTTTGGTTTAAGAAATAGTGGAAAATGTAAAGGTAAATATTGTCCAAATCATAGAATCATAGAATCAGTCAGGGTTGGAAGGGACCACAAGGATCATGTGATTCCAACCCCCCTGCCATGGGCAGGGACACCCTACCCTAGATCAGCCTGGCCACAGCCTCATCCAGCCTGGCCTTAAACACCTCCAGGGATGCAACCTCCACCACCTCCCTGGGCAACCCATTCCAGGCTCTCACCACTCTCGTGCTGAACAACTTCCTCCTTACGTCCAGCCTAAATCATTGCCCAACCAGTGCACTTAATTAATTTTACAACCAGCTGATGAAAATGAGCTTCCCTTTAATTTTAGGATGATTTGGCCCTGCTTAACGTGGGCACAGTCTGATCTTTTAGTCCTCACTGCACAGGGTAAACCCACGTCTTGGTGAAGCCAGTGACAGAGATATTGGGCCTCATTCTGACTTTGTGTCTCATAAAATGCACCTTGACTTTTGCCTACAGAACCCAGATATCTGAAAAAAAACTAAACCAAAACCAAACCCAGCAAAAATACAGTACCAGGAGTAAGCAACCCTACTCTTTTTGCTTTGAGGAGTAAGTCCTTAAGCCACTTTTTTACTGATGATCTCTTTATGATGCCTTGGCATCCTAAGCAAATCAGTAACGATTGTTTTAGCCTCTCTTCCACACATGAGTTCTTTATTCCAGATAAATCTCAGATAAAATAGCATAAACTCGGGTAAATTCCAGACTAAAGGCGTTAATGGATCGCAGGATTCAAAAGCATTAACTTGGTGGAGTTCTTTCATGCAATATATAGCACTGAGCAATTGAGCATATAATAACCAGCATAATTGAGATTCAAATTAGATCTCTGTGGTATTAACAAATGATTACTTAATACTCAAAATCCCAATTTCATATGCAGTTCTACAGAAGCTTACAAATAAATCAGTTGTACTCCCAGGGCCTTATTGCTCCTGATTTTTCCTCAGGGTTACTATTTTGATGGTCATAAATATTTTTCTCATTCTTCATTTGTGGGTTACTGAGGTTTTTCCAAGTCCCATAAGAATGCATGTGATTTTACAGGACATGGAATTCGCTCCAGTGTATTTATCCTGGTGCTAGAAATGGGACTAAGGGCACACCACCTATCACCCACAGAGCAAGTGGCAGACAGATCTCAGTGCTCTAGGCTGTCCACATTTAATGCAAGGGACAAGAGAGTGCTGTGCTTCATTAAGGACATCCTTGCATCACTCTGCTTTGCCTATGCCCATCAGTGACTCAAGGGCAGAGTACTCTGGCTGAACAGATTTGATTAAACCTTTCTGGGAGTAGATCTATCACAATCCTGCTTCTTCATGTTGCATGATAACATCCGGCCCCAGGCAGACTTTTGATTAAAAGTTCCCCTGAAGATTTGTGGAGAAATTCTGTTTATTCCCACAACTCTGAGAGCACTGAGGTTATGTGCCCACATTTTGATGTGCAAATTACATAAATTGCAATTTGGCAAAGACTTTTTTGGAGCTGGGAAACAGAGTGGTGAAGACTATAGATAATTTCCATTGGACTATGGTCAGGGAACAACAACAAAAAGAAGGAAGCCTGTGACAAAAAGATTGCTTTAATTTTTTTTAAGTTAGCCCACATGATTTTTAAAGCTGGGAATGATGAGCAAAGAGGGTAAATCTTGGAGTGCAGAATGAGAACTGGAAAAACTTTAGGGAATACTTTTTTAAAGGAGAACCATGTACTGAAGTCACAACCAGACTCCTTCAGTGTGATTTGTTTTCTACTCAGCCCTCACAATGTTCTTGCCTCTTTGCTTTTACCTTTGCTGTTTTAGAGACAGCAAATGAGCTGATTTGGCTGATCCAGCTGAAGGCTGTGCAGCCATCCAGAGAGACCTGGACAGACTGAAGAGCTGGGCACAC
>WAAF01000958.1:1479-14210 GCA_013400475.1 Tricholaema leucomelas
CTTTCTCTTTATCCTTTCCTTTCTTCATCCTTTCCTTTCTCTTTTTTCTTCCTTTCTTTATCCTTTCCTTTCTCTTTATCCTTTCCTTTCTTCATCCTTTCCTTTCTTTTTTCTTCCTTTCTTTATCCTTTCCTTTCTTTCTCTTCATCCTTTCCTTTCTTTATCCTTTCCTTTCTCTTTCTTCTTTATCTCTTCCTTTATTTCTCTATTTTCTTTATCTTTTCCTTTACCTTTTTTCTGTCTTTTCTTTTTCCTTTGCTTTCTTTTTTCCATTCTTTCTCCTTTCCTTTCTTTCTCTTTTTTCTTTCTTTATCCTTTCTTTTCTTCCTTATTTCCTTCCCTGTTTTCTTTTTTTTCTTTTTTCCTTTTCTTTCTCTGTTTTCTTTCCTTTCCCTTTCCTTTCTCTTTTCCCTTTCTTTTCTTTCTCGTTTTTCTTTCTGTTTTCTTTTTTCTTTCTCTTTTCACCTTTTCTTTCTTTCCTTCTTTTTTTGTTTCCCTTTTCACCTTTGAATTCTAAAGCCATCTGAAGCTGATGCCATCCTCTGGGCAGCAGAATGGATTATGTCACATATCAGGTCCCAGCCAGCTTGCAAAAACTAAAGGGCTACTCCCCCCTCCCCATCCTCCTCCTCCACCTCCTTTGCTGCTGAGGCTGCAGCAGGCAATGGCATTTCATGGGCTGAGAGCAGCAGGTCCCGTGGCAGTGGCACTGCTCTGCTCCCTGCCTTGGTGCTAAACCATCTCAGGCTCCCTTCACACCCCTTGCCAGCAGCTTCTCCTGGCTCTTCCGTGGGTGGGGAGGGATTCAGGCAGGTGTGGGGCAGCAGATGTGGGCTCTGCTGTGGCTGTGTGTGTGTGGACATCCCTGCCCTGCACACTGAGCAGCTGGGAGAGGCTCTTCTTGAGCTCAGAGAAAGGAGCCTGGAAAGACTCCAGCTCTGCCTTGGTGGGATACTGTGAGGTGCCCAAGCACTGGGTACCAGAAGCAGAGCCAGGACGTTGCCATCGTTGGCATCAGAGCACCAGGGCCTGGCAAAGTGCTGCTGCCTTTGGGCTCTGCCATGCCAGGCAGCCTTGGCCCCTTGGCTGCAGGGCAAAGGGCAGAAGAACAGGCTAGGGGCATGGAGCAAACAATAACTGAGGTTGGCAAGGACCTCGGGGTCAGTTATGGGCCAGGAGAGCAGAGCTGAAGGCAGGGCCCAGCTGTGTGCTTGCAGCCACAAGCCAAGGAGCCAGAGGAGCATCCTGGCCTCACCACTGCAGTGGAAGGGGAGGCAGCTCCCTGCCCTCAGGGCAGCCACTCAGCTGATGAGCTGGAGGGAAGACATCCCTTGGCCCCACACCCAAGTGCCACCACAGCCTGGTCAGGGTCCTCTCTTCTCACTTACCCTTCAGCTTGTCCTGGGGTCTGTGCCCTGTGAGCTGCAGGTGCCCAGACTGGAGCTGGCACCACTGCCAGCCTGACCCAGCTCCCCACAACCAGCTGGAAGGTGAAACCATCTCCACCCACTGGTGTGCTTGGCATGAGCTGGGAGCCTGCTGTGCTGCAAGACATGGTCCAGCACCGGTCCTGAGCTGCCTGTGGTGCCCTCCTCCACATGGGCAGCACCTCTCTGACTTCTGCCCAGCTTGGACCAGAGGCTCCCCATAATAAATCAGAGCACCTCTGGCTGCTGTGGGGAAGCAGAGATGGCATATTTGGGGTGGGTTTCTTTTTGGCAGGCTCAGCAAGTAGGCTGCAGGCTGCTGCTTGCTCTAAGAGAGCTGAATAAGAGACAGGAGTAAAAAAAATAAGCTATATTTATATATACACACAGACAGAGTAAAAAGAAGAAACAAAACCAGGAGGAGGAAGAAAAAAAAAACAACCCAACCCAAAAGACAAACCCAAACCCAAAACCCAACTACCCTGTGGCTTGCATCAGGCAAAACCTCAGCTGACAAAGAGGCAGGGGAAAGGCAGCTTCGAGGTGCAAGCATGGATGTAAACACCACCTCCCCCCCACACACCTCTTTCTTTGCCTTCTGCCTGTCCTTCAAGTCTTCTGTAAAGAAGAAGCTGCTCCATCCACACCACACTGCCCTGCCTCAGCTCAACCTCAGGGTGGTCAAATGGCACTGTTGAGTTCCTGGATTCCAGAAATGGGGAGAGCCAAAGCAAACAGAGCAACCAAAACCAAGCCCAGCAATCGAGAGCAGCAGCTCTGCTCCCTGTTAGAGGAGGAGCAGTGGCAGCAGGACAGGATCCTCCTCTCCTAAGGCAGGGAAAATGTCAAGCAGCCTTATCTGCTCTCACCAAAGCCAAGGCAACCTTTCTGCCCCTGGGAAATAAAGGGAAGAGCTTTGGAGAGAAATGAAACCCCTTATTGCATTGCCATTTGGAGGATCAATATGGAAAGGGCAAAGGCTCCTGAAAGCAGCTGGGGGGCAGTGGGTGTTTGGTAGAGTTCTTCTTGAAGAGGTTTCTGTCCCTTCGTTGTCTCTCAGCAAGTTTCTGCTCAGGGGGTTTGGATACAGCTGAAATCAGCAGCTGCTGGGAGGGGGCTGGAGATGAGGGTTGGGGGAAATGTTGCCTTACCAGCCCTGAAAGCTGCCTGAAATGAGCACAGGGGCAGGAGAAACCCAAAAGGAAAATTCAAGGGTGGGGAAGAGGAGAAAAGCTTGGAGAGGTTCTGCTTTTCTCACTGAAAAGGTCCCATTTGAAAACTCTTCCTCTGCAAAAGCTTCAGGATAGGAAAAAAAAAAAACCAAAAACCCAACCCCAAACAGACCCAAACCAACAAAGAAGTCAGCCACAAAACCAGAGACACAGCAAGTTCTCAGCCTGCCCCATCCCAGTATGTTCCATCAACTCCACTCAGCACCTCGTGCACTGCAGCCTGCTTTGGCCTCTTTGCTGTCCAAGCTCTTCCCCAGCTTGTTGGGACCCCACACAGCAGCTCACTGCTCCCTCCAGGGACACACCACCAAGGGCAGGTTGTTTGTTCCAAGCCTTCCCATCCCCTGGCCTCCTAGGTCGTGGTGCCAGGCTGAGACCCAGCAGCAGGGTGGGAGAGAGGAGCTGTGTTGGAGCAGACCTTTGGTTGGCTTTGTGATCCAGGGCAGGGTGGCAGAGGTTGGGTGAGGCTGGCAGAGGGCAGCCCAGCAGTCTCTCAGGGCCTTAACGCCGAGTCCAACGAGGTGCAGCAGCTTCTCCACAGCCTCATCGAGGTTGGGAGGAGGGAGATGAGGAGGGAATGGATGGAGACTAGTGAGGTGAGACACAATCATCCACTAGACACCAACCCTGCAAGGGTGAGAGAGAGGCAAAGAGCTTGGTCATTACAGACAGCAAAGCCTGCAGTGCTTTCCTGACCTCAGAGAATCATAGAAGCAGTTAGGGGTGGAAGGGACCACAAGGAGCAGCCCGTTCCAACCCCCCTGCCATGCCCAGGGACACCCTACCCTAGAGCAGGCTGCCCACAGCCTCAGCCAGCCTGGCCTGAAACACCTCCAGCCATGGGGCCTCAACCACCTCCCTGGGCAACCCATTCCAGCCTCTCACCACTCTCCTGCTCAACAACTTCCTCCTCACCTCCAGCCTGACTCTCCCCACCTCCAGCTTTGCTCCATTCCCCCCAGTCCTGGCACTCCTTGAGAGCCTAAAAAGTCCCTCCCCAGCTTTTTTGTAGCCCCCTTCAGATCCTGGAAGGCCACAAGAAGGTCACCTGGGAGCCTCCTCTTCTCCATGAAGACAGAGCCATCTCACACTGAGAACATTCCAGCCTAGGAGTCCTCTTGCAGTCCTACCTCTGCCTAGGACATGAAGCCATTTCTCTGCACCTCTGCAGCACAACCTCACACATCTACAGATGTGTGCAGCAGGCTGGAAGGGACTCTCAAAGCTCATCTTCTCCAACCCCCCCTGTAGTCAGCAGGGACTAGAGCATAGAATCCTAAGGTCCTTTTCAAGCAAAGTGGTTCTGTGGCTGATAGCTGATGGGACAAGGAGGAGGAAGAGGATGTTAAAAAGGGACAGGAAACTCCTGGAGAGAGTCCAATGGAAGGCCATGAAGATCATAGAGTCATAGAACCAAGCAGGTTGGAAGAGAGCTCCAAGCTCAGCCAGCACAACCTAGCACCCAGCCCTGGCCAAGCAACCAGCCCATGGCACTAAGTGCCCCAGCCAGGCTTGGCTTCAACACCTCCAGCCACAGCAACCTCCTCTTCTGCAGACTCCACAGCCTCTCTGGGCAGCCTGTGCCAGGGCTCTGGGACCCTTCCAGGCAAGAAGTTGTGTTGAGCTGGAACCTCCTGTGCTGCAGCTTCCATCCATTGCTCCTTGTCCTATCAACCTCCCTGGGGAGCCAGTTCCAGTGCTCTGAGACCTTTACAGAGTCCAACCTATCACCTCTCACCTTCTAATTAACTAACCCATGGCACCAAGTGCCTCAATCAGCCTCCCTTTAAAGGCCTCCAGGGATGGTAACTCCACCACCTCCCCGGGCAGCCCATTCCAGTGCCAATCTCTCTTTGGGCAGCGATGACCTCCTGGGCTACCCGAACTGCTCTGGGTGCTTTGAGCAGTGATCAGCAGGAGGAGGGTGGTGGCCCTGGGGGCCATGGGCACTCACCAGGCAGGGCTGGGTGCTATACAGCTGTGCAGACAGTGCTGACTGTGAACTCTGTCTCGTTGGCCATGATGTCTGTGGGCTGCAGGTTGCGGTCGTACATTGGGTTCTCGAAGGTGGCTCTCACGTTGGTGTTCTCGTGGCCTGCATAGCCATTGAAGGGGACTTTTGGTCTTCTCCTGCAGGGTGGGAGAGAGAAAATCCAGACATGGTCATGGCTGAAAAAGCCCTGACAAGAAGCCAGAGGGAAGGACAAAGCTGCTCTTGTTAGAGGGCGAACGCCTGGGGATGAGGTCCAAGGGCAAGGGAGGGATTCTGTATCCCCCCCTGCTTCAGGGCAGGTGAGAGGGGGACCTGCTGGGAAGCAGCTCCAGGGAGAAGGACCTGGGAGTGATGGGGGGACAATAAGTTCACCATAAGCCAGCAATGTGTCCTCGTGGCCAAGAAGGCCAATGGTGTGCTGGGAGGCATTCCAAAGTGTGGCCAACAGCTCAAGGGAGGTTCTTCTCCCTCTCTACTCTGCCCTGGTGAGGCCATATCTGGAGTGTTGGGTCCAGTTCTGGGCTCCCCAGCTCATGGGGGACAGGGAACTGCTGGAGAGAGCTCAGAGGAGGCTGCAAAGAGGCTGAGGGGCCTGGAGCAGCTCTGTGAAGAGGAAAGAATGAGAGTCCTGAGGGGTGTTGAGCCTGGAGAAAAGCAGCCCCAGGGGGGATCTGAGCAATGCTCAGCAAGAGCTGAAGGATAAAGGGCAAGAGGCTGGGGTTGGGCTCTCTTCAGTGGTGCCCAGGGACAGGACAAGGGGCAGAGGGCACAAAATGAAACCCAGGGGGTACCACCTAAACAGGAGGAGGAACTGCTTTGATGAGAGGCTGCTGGAGCCCTGCAGCAGGCTGCCCAGAGAGGTTGTGGAGTCTCCTTCACTGCAGAGCTCCCAACCCCTCCTGGCCATTGTGCTCCTGGGCAAGCTGCTGGGGGTGCCCTGCTGCAGCAGGGAGGATTGGACTGGATCATCTCCAAAGGTCCCTTCCAAGCCCTCCCATGCTGTGTCTGCAGCAGAATCCTAGCACAGAGTTGCAGCAGAGGCAGCTCCTTGGGCTCCCCAGCCCTGCAGAGCAGCCTGGCCCCTCTCTGCCCTGCAGCACAGCAGCATTTCCACAGGACAAATCCCTCCTTTCCAACACATCCCAAGCCAGCTGCAAGGCTGGAGCATGACCTTTCCTCTGCTTTATCCTCCTTAACGTTGCCACAAACCTCACTCACGGTCAGAGCAGCCCTCCCCACTCTCTCCTCCAACCACCCCCCACCCCTCCACTCCTGCCTGCTGCTTTCTTTTCTCACCTTCTGAATTAAATAAGCAACCACATCTGGAGGGTGGGGGGAGGAGGAGGGGGTGGAAGTGCTTTTAAGTCAACTATTTTTATCAAGCCCTTGGGTTTTTACCACCCTCTGGGTGAGATTTTTCTCTCCCTCACCCCCCCCCCACCCCCAGCATCCCTCCCAAGACCTACCTGTGTTTGTAGAGATAAAGCACAAACCCTGCAATAATCAGGGCTATGAAAGGCACAAGGATGGCAGCTGCCACAGAACTGCTGTTGGATGCAAAGTGGTGTCCTATTGATTCAGGATCGTTTTCCATCATGCTGATGTCTGGAAGATAACAGAAGCAAGAGCATCTCAGCCACCTCTGTGGGAGATGAGGTGGGGAGGGTGAAGGGGGGGGCTTGAGTTACAGGTTATGGCATCAGCAACACCAGAAGGTTCATGGAATGGTTGGGGTTGGAAGGGACCTTGAAGATCATCCAGTTCCAACCTCCCTGCCACAGACACCTTCCAGTAGGGAACTGCCCCTTGCAGGCTGCTTTCCTTGGCACTGAACCATAGAATGGGTTGGAAAGGACCTTGGAGATCATCCAGTTCAAACCCCCCTGCCACAGGCATCTTCCACTAGGGAATTGCTCCTTGCAGGCTGCTTTCCTTGGCACTGAACTAAGAATGGGTTGGGTTGAAAGGGACCTGCAAGATCATCCAGTTCCAACTCCCCAGCCATGAACCATAAAGTGAGTTGGGTTGGAAGGGACCTTGAAGATCATCCAGTTCCAACCTCCCTGCCACAGACACCTTCCACTAGGGAATTGCCCCTTGCAGGCTGCTTTCCTTGGCACTGAACCACAGAATGGGTTGGAAAGCACCTTGGAGATCATCCAGTTCCAAGCCCCCTGNAGAGAGTGATTGGCATTGGAATGGGCTGCCCAGGGAGGTGCTGGAGTGGCTGTGCCTGGAGGTGTTGAAGCCAAGCCTGGCTGGGGCACTTAGTGCCATGGTCTGGTTGGTTGGGCAGGGCTGAGTGCTAGGTTGGGCTGGCTGAGCTTGGAGCTCTCTTCCAACCTGCTTGGCTCTCTGATTCCAGGCACCATCTGCCTGTATACTGTGCTAAGCTGTGAGTAGAAATCCTCATCCCTTAACCTCCAGCCAGCTGAGTCCAGTCTGAGTGAATTCACTGGGGGTGGGGGCAGGGGCAGGTAACTCCCAAACCATCACACCCAGCAAGGCTGCAAATAGAAGGCAGGGAGAGAAGAAGTGTTCCCTGTTTGGAAGCCTTCCCTAGCAGCAAGGCCCAGCAAGGGCAGAGCAGCAATCAGCAGAAGGTTACCAAGTCTCTGCAGGCCAAACTGTCCGAAGCCTTTGCCACGCACGAAGCCCTGGTACACAAAAGTGCCACTTGAAGACTCTGATGAAACCTGCAATGAGAGGAGAGTGGAGATCAGCAGGTGTGCCCAACCCTTCCCTGGGATTTTAGCACCCATCTTAACCCAGCAGCACCCATCTGATTCCATCCCTGGAAAATCACAGTGGGTGTGAAGGAGTCCAAGGACTTGTGAAGACTCTGACAGCTCAGGAGGGGAAAAGAGAAGGTCTTGCTTGCAATAAAGCACAGAAGACATCACTGATCCAACAGGGATAGCAAAGGCTCCAGGCTGGGGCTCAATCAGATGTAGCTTTCCTCTGAGCTCCAGTGACCTCTTCAGAGCATGGCAAGGTAGCAGAGACAGCAACTGGGGTGAGGAGTTGAGTCCAGAAGGGAAGATTGAGCTCTGCTGCTTTGATCTTTAACAGCTGGCAAATGTTACCACAGAATCAATCATGTTGGATCCTCCTTCCCTGGTGTCTGGGAAGCTCAGGGATTTCAAACCACAGGGCAACAGAAGCCCACACAGCTGCCAGGGAGCACGGAGGAGCTGGCTGTGGTGTGATGTTCTCTCCAGGTGCTATGGCAAGCAGGCAGGAGAACATCATCTTGCCACCAGCTTGGCATCATCTTGCCACCAGCTATGGGACTTCCTCCCCTAGCTCCAGCAGGGAGAGAGCTGTGCTAGCAGTGGCAGGGCTTTGTGCAGGAGGTGGCCACACACTTACATGTCCATCTAGAGCCCACTTCTCAGTTTTGAACTTGTTGACAAAGATCTCCACCGGGCCTGTTATCTGGTAGACCTGGAGAAGCAGATGCACATCCTCCTTCTTGTAAACCCCTGCAAAAGAAGGGACTTGGAATCTCCAGCTGAGCTCAGGCTCATCCTCTTGCTGCTGGAGAGGTTGGAGAAGTCATCACCTGAGAGGGACAACCAAGCCTAGCAGTGGGACACCCTGGGAAACACCAACACACAACCCCACAGCCACCTCCAGGCCCTTTGCACACGGGAAGAGGTTCAACTGTTCCTGTTCAGGTGGTGGTGTTGGAGCAGTAACAACCTGGTGCTCCTAGGAGGGCAGGCACAAGGAGCACCCAGGGCATTCCAAAGGATTTATCTTGGTCTCCAAATCCAGCAGGCTGGGAATGGGTGGAATGAGCTGAGCTGCTTTGCAGGAGAGTCAAAGCAACCTCAGGTGCAGGCTCACTACAGCTCCCTGAAAGGAGACTGGGGTTGGGTGGGGGCTGAGCTCTTCTCCCTAGGGACAAGTGATAGGATGAGAGGAAATGGCCTCAGGTTGCAGCAGGGGAGGTTTAGGTTGGACATCAGAAGAAACTTCTGCACTGAAAGGCTTCTTAAAGCCTGGCACAGGCTGCCCAGGGAGGTGGTTGAGTGCCCATCCCTGGAGGTGATTGAAGGAGGCAAAGATGTGGTGCTGAAGGCCACGGCTTAGCAATGTGGTGGAGGGAGAGGATGGTTGGACCTGAAGGTCTTTATCCAACTAAAGAGCTCCATGGTTTTGTCTGCTCTGGTCCAGTCAAAGCTTGGAGACTTCCAACCTGGGTCAAGCTCTGCTGGAGCAGCAGCAGCAGCACTCAGTCAGCAGCAGATGCTGTGGTACCACAACACAGAGCATAGAAAGGGTTAGGTTGGAAAGGACCTCAAAGCTCAGCCAGTGCCAACCTCACCCTGCCACAGGCAGGGACAACTTCCACCAGCTCAGCCTGCTCCAGGACTCACCCAGCCTGACTTTGAACACCTCCAGGGAGGTTGGGGAGCACAGAAGCACCCAATGTGATCACATTGGGTGCTTCTGTGCTCCACAACCTCCCTGGGCAACCTGTGCCAGTGTCTCACCACCCTCAACCTGTGCCAGTGTCTCACTCTCAAGAATTTCTCCCCCATCTCCCCTCCTCCAGCTCCACTCATCCTGTGCAGATCTTTCTAGACCCAAACCATCAGGCAGAGCAGCCCTCAGCTGCCACTGCCCTGGCACCTCTCTCACAGGGAGAGCTGAGATCTCCACAGCCACCTCAGCCATGCCAACCCCCAGCTTCTGGTGAAGGGCTAAGAGAGGAGCTGAGTCCTCTGTGGCTGCACTGCTGCCCTCTGCAGAGGTGTGGGCAATGCCAGGCTGCTCAGAGCTTGTACCCAGGCAAACAGGTGGCTTCCCTGTCCAGCTGCAACCTGTGCCAGTCTCTCACCACCCTCACTGCAAACATCTTCTCCCCAACATCCACTTTCAATCTCCCCTCTGCCACTTCAAACCCATTCCTCCTCACCCTGTCACGACAAAACCTTGTCAATAGTCCATCCCCAGCCCTCCTGGAGCTCCCTTTAGATACTGGAAGGCTACTCCAAGGTTTCTTCCAACATCAGCTCCCTTACCAGACACCAGGAGCTCCACACCACTGTGGTCTATCAGGGTGGCATTGACTTTACTGGTGGCAGGGTCGAAGCTGGTGACGGAGAGCATCGCAGGCTGCTTCTTGCCCATGTACTCATAGGAGCCTTTCCAAAGGGAATTCCTTGCAAACACATCAGCAGGCACTAGAAAACAGAATAGAATCAATCAGGTTGGAAGAGAGCTCCAAGCTCAGCCAGTCCAACCTAGCACCCAGCCCTAGCCAGTCAACCAGACCATGGCACTAAGTGCCTCATCCAGGCTTGGCTTCAACACCCCCAGGGATGGTGACTCCACCACCGCCCTGGGCAGCCCATTCCAATGCCAATCACTCTCTCTGCCAACAACTTCCTCCTGACATCCAGCCTAGACCTGCCCTGGCACAGCTTCAGGCTGTGTCCCCTTGTTCTGGTGCTGGGTGCCTGGGAGAAGAGACCAACCCCACCTGGCTACAACCACCCTTCAGGTAGTTGTAGACAGCAATGAGCTCTGCCCTGAGCCTCCTCTTCTCCAGGCTAACCAACCCCAGCTCCCTCAGCCTCTCCTCATAGGGTTTGTGTTCCAGGCCCCTCACCAGCTTTGTTGCCCTTCTCTGGACACCTTCCAGCACCTCAACATCTCTCTTGAGTTGAGGAGCCCAGAACTGGACACAGTACTCAAGGTGTGGCCTGACCAGTGTTGAGTACAGGGGAAGAAGAACCTCCCTCCTCCTACTGGCCACACTGCTCCTGACACAGCCCAGGATGCCACTGGCCCTCTTGGCCACCTGGGCACACTTGGGGAATGGAAGGTGGGGAGGGGAGTGGTGGAGACAAAGAAGAGAGCAGTGTTGGTTAATTCCAGGGTTTAGGAATCAGAAAACAGAGCAAATTCCTTCCTCTCTCTGCAGTCAGCAATGCCTCTTCCAGCAGCTCCAGTGCCACCCACTCCCTGCCTTCCCCTCACCCACAGCAGAGCCAAAGAGAGGAGAACAAACAGGCTGATGGCTGCAGTTTGGCTTGTTTTGACTGAACGTCTCAGTGAAGGTTTCAAAACAAACCAATCCCCCAGAGGATTGCTTTGGCTCAGAGGATGTTGATGCTCATCCATAGCGCATCTCAAACCCCCCGAGGGCCCCCAGGGATCAGCTGCCTTGAGGCAGAATCTCAGCATGGTAGGGTTGGAGATCACTCAGTCCAACCCTCCCTGCTCCAGCAGGGCACCCACAGCAGCTTGCCCAGGATCACAATGCCCAGATGGGGTTGGAAGCTCTGCACAGAAAGGAGGCTCCACAACCTCTCTGGGCAGCCTGCTGCAGGGCACTGTCATCACTGCCACCCAGAGAAGCATGCCCAGGATGGGGCACACAGAACACTCTTAAGGCTCCTGTCCCAGAATCCCAGCATGGTAGGGTTGGAAAGGACCTCTGGAGCTCATCCAGTCCAACCCTCCTGCTCCAGCAGGGCACCCACAGCAACTTGTCCAGNAGGGGGGGTTGGAAGCTCTGCACAGAAAGGAGGCTCCACAACCTCTCTGGGCAACCTGCTGCAGGGCACTGCCACCACTGCCACCCAGAGAAGCATGCCCAGGATGGGGCACTCAGGATCAACATTCTTAAGGCTCCTGTCCCAGAATCCCAGCATGGTAGGGTTGGAAAGGACCTCTGGAGCTCATCCAGTCCAACCCTCCTGCTCCAGCAGAAGCACCCACAGCAGCTTGCAGCAGAACCACCATGGCCAGGTGGGTTTGGGATCTCTGCAGAGAAAGAGGCTCCAAAGCCTCTCTGGGCAGCCTGCTCCAGGGCACTGCCACCGCTGCCACCCCAAGAAGCACACACACAGGATGGGGCACACACACACACAGGTTGCTTCCACCAACCCAGCAGGTTCAAGATTTACAAGAGAACACCTGAGGTCCTCCTGGCTGCCCTGGGCCACAGGACAGGAGTGGGATGGAGCTGGCAGAGGAGCCCCAGAGTGGTACCTGCGAGCTTGGCGAGCGGCGGGTCCCGCGCGGTGCCCACCGGCCTGCCGCTGGGGCGGACGTCAGCTGGAAGAGAGGAAGCCACAGCTGGTGAAGGCTGCACCCTCTGCTGCTCTGCTGACCTTCCTACCGTGCTGCTGCTAGCAGGGGCACTGCCTTCAGCTGGCTCTTGCTCACAGAGGTGATGTGGCTGCAAGTCTGAGGGCTTTGGGCAGGGCTCTACCTGCTCAGCCCATCCGGACCAGCAGGAAGCTGCCACTTAGAATCACAGAGCCAAGCAGGCTGGAAGGGAGCTCCAAGCTCAGCCAGCCCAACCTAGCACCCAGCCCTGTACAATCAGCCAGGCCATGGCACTAAGTGTCCCATCCCTTGTCCTGCTGCCCACACTGCTCCTGAGCCAGCCCAGGATGCCATTGGCTCTGCTGCCCACCTGGGCACTGCTGCCTCAGCTTCAGCTCCTCTCTGCCAGCACCTCCAGCTCCCTCTCTGCCTGGCTGCTCTCAGCCACTCTGGCCACAACAACCCCAAGCAGCACTAGAGACTGGGGACAAAGTGCAGAACCCTGCCCTTGGCCTTGTTCAGTCTCATCCCCTTGGCCTCTGCCCACCCATCCAGCCTGGCCAGGTCCCTCTGCAGGGCTCTCCTACCCTCCAACAGCTCCACAGCTGCTCCTAGCTTGGTGTCATCTGCAACCTTGCAGATGTTGGACTCAATCCCCTCCTCCAGATCATCACTAAAGGTATTGGACCAGGCCTGTGTCCAGCACTGGTCCCTGAGGCACACCATCAGTGCCAGCTGCATGTGGCACCATTCACCACCACTCTCTGGACCCAGCCCTCCAGTCAATTCTTGACCCACATCAGAGTGAATCTGTTCTCTCCCTGCCACCTGCTCCAGCCCAAAGTGTCCATGCAGAGCTGTTGTGCCCCTAAAGTGCCATGCAGTTCACTTTCAAGATCAGACCACTCCACATTCCTGCTCTATGACTCTGTGGAAGATGAAAGAGTCACAGACTCCTACAATGGGTTGGATTGGAAAGGACTTCAAAGCTCAACCAGTGCCAACCTC
>WAAF01000962.1:0-11100 GCA_013400475.1 Tricholaema leucomelas
ACTAGGGGGAATGGAGCAAAGCTGGAGATAAATAGGTTTAGGCTGGACATGGGAGGAAGTTCTTCAGCATGAGAGTGGTGAGAGCCTGGAATAGGTTGCTCAGGGAGATGGTTGAGGTCCCATCCCTGGAGGTATTTAAGGCCAGGCTGGATCTAGGGTACGGTGTCCCTGCCCATGGCATGGTGCTTGGAACTAGATGATTCTTGTGGTCCCTTCCAACCCTGACTGATTCTATTTTATGATAGTTGTCTATTGGATGAGTTGTTGTGCTTTCCATTTCATCCATACCATGTCCTGAAAATACCCATCACATGTCCCTACAGTTAAAATGATCACATTTTTCCTTAGTACAATCTCATTATTCACTGAAAGCTTTTCTGATGGATAGTAATAAACACAGGAATTTAACCAGTTTATTTTAAAATCATATAAACGTCACTGAGGGAAGTATTCAGAACTTAAATGTTAAAATGTAGTGCAAATTTCTCATTTAAAAAAACATTTAATAATGGTAATGCTTTTCACTACGCTTAATTCTATTAAAAAAAAAACAACAAAAAAAAAAAACATTTAAATACAGATGTTTCTGAAAGAATGGTTGCTATAATTGCTTTTAAAATGTTTCAGTTGAAAATAAGCAGGCACTGGGTTTGTGAGAAATCATTCATTTGTTCTTCATTCCCAAAAAGGATGAGTAGAGGGAGGAGAGGTAGGAAGCAGTTAGCTGCAGCTAAAGGCAGAGTATCAAAACCAACTTTTCTAAATAGCTTATAAGTTTAAAATGATGGACAATGTTCCATTAATTTGCCATGATCCAGACAGCATTTGTATATAACTGAAGATAAACACAGGAATTAATTAATTTTCTAGATGAGATCTTGCTCTGTTATTTGTGAAGTGGTGTATTTTAGAGCATGTAATAACAGAAATTCTAAAGCAGATGCAGAAATCCCAGGAAATGATCATAGAAAAGGAAGAGAAAGAAATGAGTGAGATCTGGAGAATATGAATAGAGTAGGATAATGTAAGGAAAGACTTTGCTGTCCATTCTGTTATCAGAATTAGAAGGATAACAATCCCAGAAGTAAAAACCAAAGAAAATCCAACCAGAGGAAAGACCAGGGAAGAAAGATTGGAAGGAAAGAGTGCAGAAAATGGGAACCTTTTTTCTGGCCTTTCATTAGTAATCTTAATTAGAACTGATACTGCTGAATGGGAAAATAGGAAATCAGTCTGACAGTTCAGCAGAAAGGTCAGATAAGAGCCATCATATTTATTACTGATTTTTTCACACAGCCATAGTAGGTTAATCATGAAGATTCAGTGAATAGGGACTGCAGAGTGTGGTTCCACATTTGTCATGATGTCCCATAACTGCAGTTTCATCTGAAAGTTCAGATCTAATAGATAATTTCAATTTATCATTCTCAATCTCTACAGATGCTATTCCAAAAGACAGTTTGTGATCTTTAGGATCTTTAAAACAACCTTGTCTCAAAAAGTCAATTCGCAGAATTCAAGACACATCCATACCAGTTACAATAGTATGTTTCTTCCACTCTTTGCCAGTTAAACTTATTGCAGCCTGCAACTTAGTTAACTCTTGAGATCCACCAGTGATTCCAGAAATAGTGATAGACTCCGTCCCTTTGCAATTCAATGGCAACAAAGTACACTGAGCTCCTGTGTCAGCTAAAGCCCTGTATTTCCCAACTATCGAACTGCCAGGCCATCTAATGAATACATTCCAATAGATTTAATTTTCTCCACTCTCCCTTTCCTCCTCCTGGCTGGAGGCAGGGCACCCCTAATGCTGAACATGGCATGTGGGGCATGCACAATGATTGGTGTTGTTGTGAGAGAAATTGCAACTGTCAGAATAATTGCAATTACTCAGGGGAGCTGAAGAAGTGACAGCTACTTTTCTGGCATTGTTGCCTCTGTTTCTGCCACTCTGCAGTCACAGTATCACAGTATCACAGTATCACCAATGTTGGAAGAAACCTCACAGACCATCAAGTCCAACCCTTTACCACAGAGCTCAAGGCTAGACCATGGCACCAAGTGCCACGTCCAATCCTGCCTTGAACAGCTCCAGGNCTGACTCTCTTCAAAAGATCTGAAGTAGGTTGACCATCCCACTTGTTCATGTTCTCACCTAGTTGGTCATGCAGGATTATCCAAAGTGACCCATGTGATTGCTCATGTTTAAGTGGAATTTTTCTCTTGGGCTGGAATTGCCTTGCAGGAGGTGAGTGTCTGTTCCTGATTGGAGAAACATGCACCCATTCAGATGATGCAGGGATGGTATCCTTTGCCAGATTAGATATTGAGGTTTTAAGTTCCTCTTTCAGTTCTTTCATGCTGTCTTTAATGCCGCCTTTTAACTCTGTAGCCATAGTTTTTATGGCAGAGATTAGGGCAGAATGCAACAAGCTGTCCTCTATCTGCCTCAGTTGGTCAGTGAATTCACCGACAGTGAGACACCTTCCATTACTACTTCTTGACAGAAACCTGCTACCCAAGATGTTAGCATAGGATGGAGGAGCAAGTGTAATAAGCTTCTTTGTGAGACCTGTTCCAAGAGGAATGTCATCAGGCTCATGTGTGCCATGATCTCCATAAAGCAGTTCCTTCACAGCAAACTCCTTTGGAAGCTTAATTCCTTGCTCATTTGTGTTCCACGTCTTAGCTGCCCACGGCAAATCATCTGAAGAAAGATATCTCATAGCCACAGCCAACAGGAGGCATGACCACAAGCTAACTTTACTGAGAGGAGTTACCAGGTATTTGTCTATTCCACTCTTTTATGAGTTGCCCTATCTGTTTGGCAGATTTGTCTCCTACCTGTAGGGCATTTGCACCAATAGTATGGCATCTCACCAGCCAGCTTAAGATTCCATTGAGTATTGCTTTCTAACTTCCCTGATGTCACTGAGGGTATCATTGGAATCTCGGATATCATCATCCTCCTCTTCCTCTGGTTGTCCTGGTTGTCCTTGGCCTAGAAATAGAACTTTCTTAAGAGCACTCTTAAACTCCTCAGAACCATCCTCCTTCTTGGCAGCCAATCTCACATAGGTTTTCTTGTTAGAGTATTGAGACCTGAGTATATCTCACATGATAAATCTGGAGAGATTTGAGATGTTGTCAAAAAGACAACAAAGAGGTTAGAGGGAAAAGGGTTAGGTAGCATTAAAGAGTTAAGGCAAAGGAAACCACAGAGACCAGACCGCCAGAAAGAAGGAACAGAAGTGAGAGCTGAGAAGTGTGTGAGGAGTGTCTTATCTGTATTTTGACTAGTTGTGTTTCTCAGCTGAAGAATGGGTGATATAGGGTACTGTTGGGTTTTTTTCTTTCTTCTCACAGCTAAGGATTTGATTTCTCTCCATAAAATATTCCAGTTATCTTCAAACCAGTACATCTTTTTTGGCAAGCTGGAGTTACTTTTTCACATCTTTCCTGGGAATGTTAGTCACCTCTCTTAAGGTGAAGTTTCTCTTCTTGGGAATTAAATGTAAGCAATTGTCTTCTTCAGATGCTCATCTAAACACCTTAATGAATGTAATTTCTCTTCCTGCTTCCATTTTGATTTTAGTTGATAGATCTAACACCTGACAACACTTGATCTTTTCCCTGAAAACTTGTAAGAATTCCTTCATTAATCAATAAAATTGCAACAAAATTCATACAGATCAGAAAACTGATCTGTTGCATTTTCCATATTCAGACTGGCACTTTTTGTGCTCTCGCCTTCACTTGGCTCTGTATATATACAGAGAGTGAAGGAGCTCATTGTAGTCTTAAGATTTCCAGTCTCAACCTGTCTGGACAAAATACTGAGTAAATAGAATAGTAGAGGTAGCATCAGATTTTGTACTATCAGTTTAGACTAATATGGTAGCAGTGACTCCTAATAGCAAATACACATTGAGTCAGGGATTAATGGCAATTATTTTAGACCATACAAAACCCAAACCAGGGCTGAATCACAGGCAAGGTTATAACTTTCTTATAACCTTCTTATAATTTTTGTATTTCATGGATTTAGCTGAGGTTGCCCTATTGAAAAATCCTACTGAATGACCACAAAATACCTTTCAAAAACTTCCACCATTGATCCAGGAACCATTATTTATCATTATTTATCCGTGAATTAAACAAATTGAACACTAATATGGTTAGTTTTAAGCCACCTCTTGACCCTGTGCCAAATTGCTTAGTTTCTCTGACCAAACCTGAATATGGTCAGCCTCCAACACAGGACATCAGCTGCAATCCAACATTTTACACTTTTACATAACAGAAAAGCTTAATTAACATGAACCAGAGTGAAGTTCAAAACAACTATAACTATAGAAAGTTTAATCTTATTTTTAAACAATGCTGGGAAAGAATACTACTAGACTATTACTTCTATTTAATTATTGATATGGAACACTTAAAAAAAAATTAGAAACTTATTGAGGATATAACTGTACAGAAATGCAAAATAGGTAAAATTTTCATCACTACTTCCAACATATTTTTCTCTGGGTTTTACTTGCTGCTTATATTATTTTTTTTTCCTAGTTACACTTTTTAGTTACACTTTCCTGTTACTGTTTTTTTTCACAAATATCCATAGGCTTTCTTTGCCCCTCATTTTGCTTCTTCAGTCAACGGTATCCAGAACTTCACCCAAAATCAGACTCTTACATACTATTTCATACTTGCTTACCCAGCTCAGCCTTCAGTACCACTGTGGAAAGAAGAGCACCAGAGATGTTTGTGATGGGTAGGATTCTGCATAACAACTGAAAGCAACTTAGATTAGTCCTTCACTGTAACTCTGTGATCTGTTGCATCTTCTGTTGCTCCAGTTTGTAATACTAAGGACAGGATGAGTTTTTCCTACGTACATCACTTCTAGGGTACTCTTGGTGAGACAGAACTGCCATGATGAACTCTGAAATTTCTCAGTCTAAACCAAAGTGCAGGGATGTAGGATTCACTATTGGCTGCTTCTAACAGTAAAATAATAATTTGAGATTTTTTCATTTGCGTTTCTTTCCACATTAGCGAAACCAGGCTTCTGCAATAACAGCCTCTGGTAATATAGCAATGTTCCAAAGAAGGATTAGAGAGAGCTGTTAAATGTTAAGCAATAACAGAAAAGGACATTTTTTTTTCCCTTAGTCCATTAAGCTCCCTTTTCTGTGTAAATTAATTTCAGTCAAAGCTTTAAAATACTGTGAGCACTCAGTGTTCAAATGGGCATTTTCATCTTTCCCTGTCTCCTCCATTTCCATTATTTTTTGGTGAGGTAGGGATGCTTCATTCGCCCACTTTCTAAAGCTAGTGAAATGTAATGCTATGGGATCAAAATTGTGCTATTGACATTCTTGAAGGAAAGCTCCAACTTTTTTATTTCTAGCAAAGAGAGTTTATAAAGGTTCATAAGACACTCCTATAATAGAAAATTAAAAGCATACTTAAAACAAACAAACAAAAAATTTTCTGCAGACTCAAGTTCTTCTCTGAGTGACTAAACCCAGGTAGACTCAAAGCTAGCAAGCCTCTGCCATTTGGTTTATTTACTTAGCAAGAACACAGTGGTTACCACAATTTTCACGTAAGAACCTGATATTATTTTGTTCCAGTTTATATAAACTAGAACTAATGTGATGTCCAAGTCACAGAGGATGAAAATAAGGACTGGCAGAAGGAAGCTCTGCCCACTGTAAATGAAGATCATGTTCGTGAGCACCTAAGGAATCTGAATGTGCACAAATCCATGGGGCCTGATGAGATCCACCCACGGGTCCTGAAGGAAGTGGCAGATGAAGTTGCTAAACCACTGTCCATTGTGTTTGAAAGGTCATGGCAGACTGGTGAAGTTCCTGCTGACTGGAAAAGGGCGAACATAACACCCATCTTCAAGAAGGGGAAAAAGGATGACCCTGAAAACTATAGACCAGTCAGTCTCACTTCCGTGCCTGGAAAGATCAAGGAGCAGATCCTGCTGAAGGCTCTGCAAAAGCAAATGGAAAACCAGGCAGAGGTGACTGGTGGCAACCAGCATGGCTTCACTAAGGGCAAATCATGCCTGACAAATTTGGTGGCTTTTTATGATGTAGTCACAGCTGCAATGGACAGGGGAAGGGCAACTGACGTCGTCTACCTAGACCTGAGTAAGGCATTCGACTCTGTCCCACATGACATCCTGGTCACCAAACTGGAAAAGCACAAACTGGATGGGTGGAGCACTCACTGGATAAGGAATTGGCTGGATGGTCGCATGCAGAGAGTGGTGATCAATGGCACAATGTCCACCTGGCGACCGGTGACAAGTGGTGTTCCTCAGGGGTCAGTGCTGGGACCAGTGCTCTTTAACATCTTTGTCAGTGATATGGACAGAGGAATTGAGTGCACCCTCAGCAAGTTTGCAGATGACACCAAGCTGTGTGGCACAGCTGACTTGCTGGAGGGCAGGGATGCCATCCAGAGGGACCTGGACAGGCTGGAGAGGTGGGCCCAGGCCAACCTCATGACGTTTAACAAGGCCAAGTGTAAGGTCCTGCACCTGGGTCGGTGCAATCCCAGGCACAGATACAGGCTGGGTGATGAATGGCTGGAGAGCAGCCCTGAGGAGAAGGACCTGGGGGTCTGGGTCGACGAGAAGCTCAACATGAGCCGGCAGTGTGCACATGCAGCCCAGACAGCCAACCGAGTGCTGGGCTGCATCAAGAGAAGTGTGGCCAGCAGGGCAAGGGAGGTGATTCTCCCCCTTTACTCTGCTCTCGTCAGACCCCACCTGGAGTACTGTGTGCAGTTCTGGAGCCCCCAATACAAGAAGGACATGGAACTGCTGGAGCGGGTCCAAAGGAGAGCCACGAAGATGATCAGAGGGCTGGAGCACCTCTGCTATGAGGACAGGCTGAGAGAGTTGGGGCTCTTCAGCCTGGAGAAGAGAAGGCTTCGAGGAGACCTTAGAGTGGCTTTCCAGTATCTGAAGGGAGCCTACAGGAAAGCTGGGGAGGGACTATTTACACAGTCTAGTAATGTTAGGATGAGGGGGAATGGGTTTAAGCTGGAAGAGGGGAGATTCCAACTGGATGTTAGGAGGAAGTTCTTTACAGTGAGGGTGGTAAGGCACTGGCACAGGTTGCCCAGGGAGGTTGTGGATGCTTCCTCCCTGGAGGTGTTTAAAGCCAGGCTGGATGAGGCCTTGAGCAGCCTGCTCTAGTGGGAGGTGTCCCTGCCTATGGCAGGGGGTTGGAGCTAGATGATCCTTGAGGTCCCTTCCAACCTAAACCAGTCTATGATTCTATGATTCTATGATTCTAATATGGCAGCAGCAAAAGGCTTACATATACAAATTGTGTTTAGGCAAATTGTGGTTTAGGTGGCTTTAGGATCTGATTATTTTATGTTCAAGTTAAAAGATATACAGAAGATAAGATTAAATGAGAAGCTCATATGGTTAATTTGTAATTTTACTTGTATCCACAGCTTTAAAAGGTTGCTATTAGGTCAATTCTGTCAAGGTGAAGTGAATTCTTCTCTCTGGTGTAGGACATTTCCCTCTGAATGATGGAAAATCTTTTTCTGGATCAGGAGGGGATGAGCAAAAAATCTGAAGTGGAAATCTGACCTTTTGGTTACCTTTATTAAAAGGCTACAGAGAGCCATGCTGCCAGTAAACAACTCTTTCCATCTCTTCTTGGGTTCTATCCAAGAATAAAAAGTAACTATATAACACAATTTACTTCAAACGGTAGATAAGAGTTTTTATTCAAACAGAAGCATTATATGTGAAGCAATTTTGTACCTTTTATGAAAACTGTCTCCCAGTAAATTCTTACTACAGATGTAAGGGAGCACTGTGTATGTTCAAAACCCTCTCCATATGCAACACATTCTGATTTGAAGAGAGTTTCATTCTTGAAGGATTTGCAGAATAACATTCTTTATTTGTATATTAAATCACTTCAACCATTAAAAAATTATTTGTTACTAACTGGATTTATACAATAGTAATCTTAAGTGGTGTGTGTGTGCAAATCCATTCGATACAACCAATAAAGTATTCAAGATTCATTGAGTCTTACGTTCTTCTCTCTTGCACAACAACATTCAATACCAGACTTATCTGGCTTCTCTCAGCCTTGTCACTGTTGCCTTCATTTTCTTATTCTGTTTACATGTTTCAGCAATAAGGTGAAATATTTCTGGACAAAATCTCTGCTGTTAACTCACAAAATGTCCATTCGATTAGACCTTTGACAGTATGAACACACTAAAACAATGCAAAAGTAAAGAAAACCTCTTTTTTTTTTTTTTCTTTTTTAGTTTCTCTCCAAGACTTCCTTCTTTGTCAGCAAATAGCATTGGATTTGTCACTGTAATTTCTGCAGTAAAACAGAAAAATAGAGGTTCACTTTTTTGTTTCTTCCAATACAGACTTGAACTGCTATTACTTTCTCCAGATACTGTCCACAAAAGCAATCTATTGAAATATTGTTTACAATCATATCCACTGCTGGACCTTCTCCCTAGGCCACTCTCTATCACAGTGACCACTGTACAAATACAAAAGCTAACATAGTTAAACTTGATTTGGTTTTGATAATTTCCATCACTTTGATGCTCCGAATACAAGCTCTGAAGGTCTTCACCTTAAGCGTCCTATTGTGCTGCTTATCGCTTCCTAACGACCCTGAAGCTTTCTGAAAAGACCACGGGACAGACCTTTGAATCATCCTTCTTTTCAAGCCAGCTGTCGTGAGTAGCCTATGGCTCAGCCTATTTTGATAGTGGGAAACGCTATAATTTTAATAGCTAAGCCTTTTCCAACCCCTGACTTAAAATAAGTCAAGTTTACCTGTGGCATCCTATTGTGTAGATATTCTCAAACAACCAAGAAAGAACCTGCTAATTAAATATAAATTATCTTCTGTATATAGTTTTGGGGGCAGGTTTTCGGGAAAATAAAATAACTCTATTTTTATAAATTCCTGACTCGGCCAAATTAATTCCTGCCTCCATAACAGCTTGTGCCTGCCTAGTGCAAGGCATGTGCTTTTCCCAAATAGGGAAAAGTGGGTCTGTGGACCTTGCCCATTATGGTATGTTTCAGCTAACTGCCAAGCTGATTGGTCATTCTGGTGGCCAAGAGGCCATTAATCTCAGCCCACATTTGATGAATAGAAGTACACGGGTAAACAAAGTGCTTATGCCTTCCTGCTTGCTTCACTGTTTGCTGCTATTCTCTATGGAGCTCAGTCTCCTGTGCAGCCGTGCACCCTATTGCATGCCTGCTGCCTTTTCACTGCCTGGTAAACTCCAGTGCAGCGAGTTACCAGGAGCTTACCCTGGATTGTCTGCATGCAATTGGCCTGTATGGTTAGCGCGACATCGTACTCCTTCTGCACCTGAGGTCCTGCCAGAAAAAGCCAGGAGAACAAGGTCAGGAATTGTCTGCTTTCCCCCTGAAGCCAGGAGGATTCCAGTCTTGACATCCGCAGGTAGAGTTCCCTGAAGATTGGACATTTATATAGGCTGTGATGTAGCCCCATAAGGTGATTGATAATTAATCATAATTTGTGAGTAAATGCTTTAATGCCTCTGTAATTCTCTACTGCCTTCTGCCATAAGCAGAAAGAGCTTGGACCCATTTACTGGGCAAGCAGCATATTGACCCCAAGTGGCATTTGGCTGTGGGGAAATTCCTCTCTCTGTTTATAGTTTGAATGTTTTCTAGATAATAATAATAGTTATTAACAAGTTACTGTTTGATGTTATTCCTAGAATATCTTCCATAACCAGGTAAGAAAAAATATTAATATTAAAATTCAATTTTTGGGGGTAGTGAGACTTCAGAATATTAAAATTAATAAATTGTATATTTTTATAGAATATCCTCTCCCTCCAATTAATTTTCTCCCCTCTGCGACAGTAACATAAGACATCATAAGCACAATGAGCCATTACCTTAGCCAATAATCTAATTAACCTAATAATACAATACATTATTACATGAAATACTGTTAGGAAGATTTAAAATAAAAAGCCTAACAAAAAGTGTCTTGAGCATGTGAACAAGAATAGAGAGACAATGTACTTCAGCAAATCTATACACACAGTACACACATTAACCCTACACGCATTTTAATCAGCTTCTAAGCTGCTTAAACACATGGGACAGAGAGCAGTGCTGCTGCTATTCCAAAACAACACAACACAAAACAAAACAACCAAACCAAAACTAACAATAAAAAAACACAGCAAACAACTAAACTACATAACTTGATTTTTTGGCATTTCTTGGCCAGAAAGACCGCATTGTTGTTTTCAGTTTTGTGGAGGTTTTTTTTTGCAAAATATTGTGTGCTTTAAAATGTAGGTACATAGAAACATAAAATTAGAGTGCATTGTTCATCCTAATAAGGGTTTTCTAGAGCTCCTTAAAAAAAGAATTTTTCTAGAGCTCCACTCTTTCAATGGCTGAAAACATTGGTTCAGCAGAGGAGAAAGAAAATTCTTCCAAAACAGTTTCACAAGAATCTGCTGAACTCCAGAATAACTGGTCACCTGAGACCAGTTATTTGTGCTCAAAACTCACATTTACTCATTCTAGAGCAGGAAGGTAAACTAGGTCTTTCAATGGTTTGAGTGTGAGAAAGTCAGGCAACGTATCTATGGTTTAGTTTCATACAAGATGGAAAGTAAAGAAGAAAAACTGAAAACATGAGGCTGGTGGGTAAAGCGCTGCCCTTGGCCAGTGACTATGAAATCTCTGCTATGTCAGGTTATCAGGGCAGGACAGGTTTGTATTTATTTGGGGCTGGGGTGGGGGTTTATTTTTATCCTGTATTTATTTGACATGGAACTGCTGGAGAGAGTCCAGAGGAGAGCCATGAAGATGATCAGAGGGCTGGAGCACCTCTGCCATGAGGACAGGCTGAGAGAGTTGGAGCTCTTCAGCCTGGAGAAGAGAAGGCTTCGAAGAGACCTTATAGTGGCTTTTCAGTATCTGAAGAGAGCCTACAGGAAGGCTGGAGAGGGACTATTTATGAGGTCTAGTTATGTCAGGACGAGGGGTAAAGGGTTTAAACT
>WAAF01000963.1:9765-61359 GCA_013400475.1 Tricholaema leucomelas
CTCCTTCTACTGGCCACACTGCTCCTGATACAGGCCAGGATGCCATTGGCCCTCTTGGCCACCTGGGCACACTGCTGGCTCATCTTCAGCCTACTGAATGAGCCATACAATGTTACGATGCTGAAGTTATGTCTTAATTTGTGTCACAAGCCTATCTGATCCTGTCTGTGCTACGCTATAAATTCAGATGATGTGACAAAAGCATGAGATATAAAAATCATAATAGAAAGCAAATGCATTGAGCAAGAATTAGTATTGATCATACACACAGCATTTACAAAGCAACAGACATACTTCATAAATAGAAGCTGAGATGAAACTCAAGAATGTCCCCAAAGCACTGAAGAAATCAACACCCAAATAAAAGAGCATACTTCTGGTTTCTTATGAATCCAGAGCCTGCAATGCACCAGCATTAGTCTTTGTTTACATAGCAAAGTGCCCATTTCAGGCTACATTCATTCTATTTCCCCCACTGCTCGGCACTGCGTCAAAACATCTTCTTATGGCACAGGTAGAATGAATATCTGGAGGGTGTCCAATTTGTACAGGAAAAAGGTGGGGGGGGGGGGGAAGGCAAGCAATGCATACAGCTTTCTTCATTTTTCAATAGCAATTTTTTTTCTCTTCCAGATTATCAAACAGTATTTAGTCCATTGTGCGTAGGCAGCCTTCACTAGAGGAAAAAGATTTCTAATCATTGCTCTGGATTGGTTTTTCAAGCTGCCTGCTTCATCACCACGCACTACAGCAATAGTGAGAGTGGAATTTCCTGGGTGGGTTGGCGGCACGTACTGCTTTGAACTGGTTTGTGTATCTCTAACAGCAGCACGGCACAGCCTGAGAGTGTTTCATCTGGATTTTTTGGTTTTGCAGTGCCCTAGAAGTAAAGATACAGACAGATACACAGACAAATGGAAAAAAATTGTATCTGCTTTTCCTGTTTTCTGGTAGCCTGACCACATTCTTCAGAGGCTGTTTAAATTGAAACATACTTTAAATCATAAATCCGTGATCCCAAGGAAACATGTAGCAAATGCTTAAACACTTTGATGGACCACCCTGTTCTTGTTATAGCTACATGGCAGTCTAGATCCACACAGAGTGCATTCCTAACTGTGCTAGGCATTGCACTGATTACACAATAGAAATAATCTGTTCCCCAATGTACTTAGAATAGAAATATATAGAATAGAATCAACCAGGTTGGAAGAGACCTCCAAGATCATCCAATCCAACCTAGCACCCAGCCCTAGCCAGTCAACCAGACCATGGCACTAAGTGCCTCATCCAGGCTTTTCCTGAACACCCCCAGGGACGGTGACTCCACCACCTCCCTGGGCAGCCCATTCCAATGCCAATCACTCTCTCTGGCAAGAACTTCCTCCTAACATCCAGCCTATACTTCCCTCGGCACAACTTGAGGCTGTGTCCCCTTGTCCTGTTGCTGGTTGCCTGGCAGAAGAGACCAACCCCCACCTGGCTACAACCTCCCTTCAGGTAGTTGTAGACAGCAATGAGGTCTGCCCTGAGCCTCCTCTTCTCCAGGCTAAACAACCCCAGCTCCCTCAGCCTCTCCTCATAGGGTTTGTGTTCCAGGCCCTTTACCAGCCTTGTTGCCTTCTCTGGACACGTTCCAGCACCTTGACATCTCTCTTGAATTGAGGAGCCCAGAACTGGACACAAGACTCAAGGTGTGGCCTGACCAGTGTTGAGTGCAGGGGAAGAATAACCTCCCTCTTGTGCTTTTGTTACCTATACATCCAGCACAGGAAGAGATTATTCTCATTTGGGTACCTCTGTATGCTCTCAACTCTTTCTGAACAGAGGCAAACTTCTGGTGTCCATGCTTTTACCTTCTCTGAATCCTCATTCTCCAGTTACCATCACTGTCAAGGGTTTTGCAATGAATGACACTTGCTTAGACTATCTTTAGTGTGACACATATGCTAATGGACTTCTGAAAGAAGCTTCTCAATGTTCATTTGGAAACCAATAGAAACAGTTATCCCTTTTTGATTGATTTACCCTCTTTCTAGTATCAACATTCTTCTGAGTTTTCTGTGCACTCTTACCTAATTCAGTGAGAATTTTAATATCTGCCCTTCTCTTGGGACTATTTCTTAAGTCTATGATAACAGACAAAATATGTAACATCTTGTATCACTGCTGTGAAGACAAACAAAACACACAATTTGCCAACCCACAGGGAAATAGAGCTCTAGTTATGCTGACAGCACAGATATAGAAAGTGCAAGCCCTCCTAATGGTATATAGTCTGAAAAGCTGAACACAAAGGTTAAATAAAAAATAAACAGTTCCTATTGACTTGCATGTTGCATAGTGAAAGAAAACAGCTGCCATGAGAGCAGCATTTGAAATACACATCTTTTTAAATGTTCTTTGGTTTGGTGACCTGTAGTTCGCTAATGCATGCTTTTAAAAATAAGCCCAAGAGCAGACAAATTATTTAGGGAAGTGAAGAAGAAACAAGTGTACTGATACAGCAGAAGCTAGAAAGCATAGAATCAACTAGGTTGGAAAAGACCTCCAAGATCATCCAGTCCAACCTAGCACCCAGCCCTATCCAATCAACTAGACCATGGCACCAAGTGCCTCGTCCAGTCTTTTCCTGAACACCCCCAGGGACAGTGACTCCACCACCTCCCTGGGCAGCCCATTCCAATGCCAATCACTCTCTCAGGGAAGAACTTCCTCCTAACATCCAGCCTATACTTCCCCTGGCACAACTTGAGGCTGTGTAAGCTGACCTGATACTTTTGAGAAGCATCCACCTGTAAGCTGAGACCTCCACACTTGTCACTGGTCATCTGAGAGGAAAGACAGATGCAGACAGGCAGAGTTGCTACAGAGCCAAGCAGTGCTGTATTCCCTGAGTGCTCCAGAGGAATGTGGGGCTACCCTCCTCTGAGAACTAAAGCAACAGCTTTGAATTTCATTTCTCTGTTTGTCTCTGAGAATAGTTAAATTTTCTGTTAGCTAATAAAATTGCCCTTTCATACTGAGTGGCTTAAAATGTTTGTCAGAGATCATGGTTTTAATTTTTGTTTTTAATTGAAAAGGGCAGAGAAAGGTCACTAAGCATGTAGTTCATGTGATCCTGTGGCAAGCTGAAAGATTGCTTTGTATCCTCTCAGGCACAGAAGCTTTAACTGCCTGTCTTCAAGAAACATTCAGTAATGGACTTCTCTGAATGAGCATTTAGGCAAATGTGATGCAATTAGTATTAGTGACTATATAGAAAAGCATGCTTAGCATAGTATAAAAGAAGAACATTTTAAAATGAGATTAACAATGCCTGAGATTAAAACACAAAATTGCCTACATGGATGACCACAGTGGGTGAGAACCATTATGAATTTCCAATTCACTAGCTATTCTACATCAACTGCTAATCTAAATGGTCTCACTGCATACTAAAAGCTGTATTTTTTTGCATGTCCCTGTGCCCAGTTCATTCCTAGGGTAATCTTATGGATGTGTAATGTTCTGTAGTTAATGGCCAGATGCATTTGTGATGGCATTTGCCAAGTTACAATCAGAATAAGTGTACATTTAGTGGGATGGGAGATAGAAAAGTGAAGTTTGCACATCCATTAACACTGAGGGATTCATTCACTAAACTTCCCTCTTACCACCTTTAAAAAAAAGTGAATAAAATACTACTTCATAATATCATTGAAAACAAACAGAAGAAAGAAAAATCTCACAGGATTGGTAGTAAAAAAATCTTGGATTTGGTTGTAAGGTTCCTTTTTGGTATTTTGCATAAAAGAGCTAATTCATTTGAAGGTTTTGAGACAAGAGGAAACAAATCTTTCATTGGCTTCATATCAGTGTCACACTGTGGAGTTGCACAGAGTTGTTCCTGGTTCACCTGATGTGAAGCAGAGTGTCAAGACAAATATTTTTACCTAAAACAAACCGGTATGTTTCTATCTTTCAAGAATAAAGGATTAAGAGAGGAAAGCAGTGCTTCTGGACAAAACAAGCAATAGCCAGAATTACTCTAGGAGCCAGAATTACTCTAGGAAGCCACTTACAATCTGGTAAAAACTCTTATAAAATATACCACTAACACAGCAGCCATTGCTGATAGTATTTCAGACACCCTTCTAAGAAATGCTTCAAACTAGCACATCTCCCATGTTGACAGCAGATTGTGCATGAACAGTGATAACACTTAGCAAGTGTTGGCATGAAAAGCTCATGTGCAGTGTTTCATAGCAAGGGCATCAAGTGCTGTGGAATCCTACAGCTCTGTCCTCCAAAACCCCACTGCCTATGTTTCTCTGCAGAGACCACAGAAACTCCATGCTCTTACAATTTCTTTATCACAACTAGATTATCAAGCCATAATATATCACCATTCATGACCTGTTTATATTGAAAAGAGGTATCCATAGATCATAAGCAGAGTTCGCTGATCACCAAGTCAAGTTACTGTGCTTTTACTCCTCAAAGACACTGCTGAGGAGCACTATCTGGAGTGCTAGCTTGTTCTCTAAATGAGTATAATGCTAATCTGTCTTAACATCAACCTGATCTTTCATATACCTTTTATTAATACTACTAATAATAGTAGTAATAATAATAATAATAATAACAACAATATTTTATGCTGAAAGCTCTGTAAGATAAAAAACCTGAAAGAGACAATTTGTTGTTACAGGTGGTCTCTTTCTCCTGCCATTTCTTCTTCACAGCTCCCTGTCTAAATCCTATCTTGTGTATATGAACAAAGGGAGAAAGAAGGCAGAAATGCTGGTGTCAGCCAGAACAATTATTTGCACCCTTAAAATCGCAGCTTATTTCTTCCTTCAAGGAATTTCCTTTTAGATAGCTCTAGCCAGGTGTAAAAGCATTCTGGCCAAGTTTATCTGCTGAATCAACTAGCTGAAAAAATATTTAACAGAATCAACAGATTTTTCTGTTAGTAGATTAAAGAACAACTTTTCAAGGAGAAAAAAAAACTCACATCCCTTAAGAGATACTGATCACAACCCTCCTTCCCTGTGATTCCACTCATTTATTTGATCTGTCTGAAAACTCAGTCTATTCAGCATTAGCTAACCTTCATAAGGGTATCTGCATTGCCTAAAGAGCTGGAAACTGGTTTGTTTGTTTGTTTATTTATTTAAATTAAAACCTAAATTCTGCATAAAAACTCAGGAGTATTTAAATTCTACAGGGGAACTTGAAACCTATTCTGTATCAGAAGTAAATGTATTCAATAGCCCTTGGCGTGATCTTCAAAGAAACATGTTTAAATGGTGGCTGGTGACTGCACACTAAATCACACATCTTACTTACATCACACATCATACTCAAACCCTGCACATTATACATATGGAAAAGAAAAGACTTCATAAGCAGAGGCCTTCAGAGTGACTACATATAAATGTGAGCTCTGGTATTTTATTTTGCACAGCTGTGATCAAACACAGAATCTTGTAAAACTGTACATCCATCTTTATGGGTGGACTGAGATCACTGTTGTCACCATGTGCCTTCTCAAACACAGCATTTGAGTCACATTTTCTTTTAAGTCAGGCTGCATTTCAAGCCTTCACCAAAACCATCTCATCCACTCTTCCATGCCGTATACACTTTTCTTAGTATCAAAATTCCCTGGCCAAACAACAGCAAGTTTCATATCAGTAACTCAGCTTCTCTTTATTAACCTGTCTATCATCATGGTGCTATAAGACACTATGCCCAACAAGGAAAACTGCCTGGAGCACTACAGTCTAAACAGTTAGAGGGTAACATTGAGCAGATGAGCTAAAGAATATAGGCAATGTGCTTTTTTGTTTCAGAGGAAATGCTGTGTGTTGGCAGGAATTTTCTTCCCACTAACTCTAGTGCTATTAACGTTGAGGGCAGTCTTTTTTGTGGCTGATTCCCTTAATTACCTCTACTCCTCCAACCCCTTCCTATCATGCCTCATTTACTGTCTCATGTCATAAAGTGGGTTATATTCCATAGAGACATCCACTGCAAAGAGAACAATCCAAAATGATACTCACCGTACAGGGCTTCAAACTGAAAGCAGAGGACACACAAAGTTACAGCAACTGACTTCATGCTTGCATGAAACAGAGGCATCAGCCGTCTGTCTGCTGTGAAGATGGGGAAGAATTCATGGGTAGGAAAGGAAGTGGTTTGTGGGCAATGGGGGAAAATATATGATAATCAGAAAGACCTTTTGATTTAACCCCTGACTATGTTATAGCTATGTCAGCATTAGCTGTCACCCACACCTGTGGAGTTTGCTGCCTATTTTTTTCCTACCTCATGGCACGCTGTCACAGGCAGGAAGATGAAAGATTTTCTAACTGTATATTTGATGTTCACTTCTGCAAGGGCTGTTTCTCGTTAAATCTGTCACGACAAAGGCTACAGTCATCTGCTGTACACTTCCTGCAGATGGCCCATGATTGGCAACTTGTTTCCTAAACTAACTTATAATACAGGCACATTTGCACTGGCAACCTGCTTGTTTCCCATCTCACTCAGATGGTCTTATGTAATTTATGGTCTTGCTCTATGTGGAAACCATTTTTAGTAGGATATGAGTCTCCTGCATGTCTTGGTTCAGTAATTCATTGTAAGATCATGTCCAAATTGCAGAAGGGTCCCCTGGTGCTTCCTGAAGACTCACTCCAATGTAAGACTTCCGCTCTGGAGGCCAGGTTTACTCTGTGTGGACATGAGAAACTTGACGCAGCTCTGTGAGAGGAGGAGATGTGATCCAGTGCCCTAGGGTCTTAGGATGAAAGTTTCTCTCATTCCGTCTCCCTTATTTTGTGCAGGACACTCTATTCTGGTCTGCTGCCCATCTGTGTTGCAGGAATTTTTCAGGATCCTTTGAGATAACATGATCTCTAATCACTTAGAATGGGCTATTTAGTTTTGCCTATAACTTTAGTGCAGATAACATGCTGGAAAAGCAGCTTCTAAATCATGTTTAACATATTAGATGCAATTATTATTTCTGATTGCACAAAGGGAAGACAAAAAGGACTGATAGTGGTACCAGACAGACACTCCTGGGGAAGTTCTTGCAACGGCCATGCAGTAGTATCAAATAATTTGTGAGTGACAAGACTGGGTTACAGATTTGTCCCTGCTTTGGATTGTGTGAATAAATCTGCACTTGTTACTTTATTCTTCCTCAAAAAGTCATTTCATTTCTTTGACTACTACTGCTAGTGATGTGTTCACATGGTCACTGGGAGAGAGTAAAATTCTTTTCAAACCTTTGCAAAGTTCTACAGATCTTTACCTTTTGTGAAGTTAAAATCAGAGCTAAGCCTGACTCAAGTCAGGATTTGACACACATTTTCAGCTCAGGTCTCTCAAGCCAAACGTAACAACTCTAACTAGAGAAATTTTCTGCAATATACTTCAAATTCTGAAGCTCAGGCATAACCACAGAATCATAGAATGGCTTGGGTTTGAAAGGACCTTAAAGATTACCTAGTTTCAACCCCATTCCCACCCCATGCCATGGGATGGGACATTTTCAATTAGAGCAGGTTGCTCAAGGCCTTGTCTAACCTGGCCTTGACCACCTTGAGGGAGGAGGTGTCCACATCCTTCCTGGGCAACCTGTTCCAGTGTCTCACTACCCTCATGGAGGCTCAAACAATGACAAAGCTCAGAAAGATATACCTGACTCCTGAGCTTTGCCTATGAAATGATGACCAATATTGGGATCTATTGAGGTTCCAGGAAGGACCATCTTTCCCACCCCCCCATAACAACTTACAGGAACTGCTGAAAAAACAGACTCCCTTCTCCTGGGACAGAACCTTTATTGGCCCCTCAAGCAGAAGTAAGACAAGCAGCCAGAAAGGCTTATAGTAAAAAGAGCTGCTGCTGCTGCTGCTGCTGCTGCCAAAGGAGGGAGGAAGAGAATACTGTGGAAAGTACCCTTCACCCACAAATTTGGGAGAGTGTGCCAACAACACACCAAGGACTGAGTCTCTACAAAGCCTACCTCTAGCTGGAAAGGTGTAGGAAAATGTAAGCCATTGAGCAAAGTTTTAGCTATTTTTGTGAAAACAGGTTTTGAAACAAATCTGTGTGGTTAAGGTTCAGAAATGCATTGTCCTTCTTAAAATTGTAAACATTTTGCCAGGAAAGTATTTTTTATAGAAATATTCATTTTAACCAATATAGTTATTTTGGAGCAACTTACTTCTTCCCTCCCCTCTCTGTGACGCACCAGTTATAAAAACACAGAGATGATTAATACACCTATTAATTGGTAATTAAAAATTAAGATGATTAAAACACCTATTTCTCTCCTAGGGTAAGAATAGCTCCCAGTGTAGCTTGGAAGGCATAGATCTCACTACAACAATTGGAGCATGCCCCACTATCCAGTAAACAGTTCATATTTGTCCTCTGTTTCTCTTGTCATTAGAACCTCAAGTCTGGAATTGCCCCTTCTACTTTTCTGCTTCTTGGCACTTGGGATTGATAGAACACACTGCTCACTGTTTGAAAAGGGTTCCGTGCTCAAGAGTATTTGATGATGAGCTCCAGCAGAGCCTGGGGCACTCACAATATATGTTCACAAACAGACATAAAGTCCAGCTCAGGGCTGAGCAAGAGGAATGCCCACCTTCTTGTCTCACCAGCAGAGACTCCTCCATTGCCTTTCAATCTTTCTGTCTTTGCCTCCCTCCTCTGCCAGTGCTTACCTACTTGACAAAGACATTGTGACTACAGTTCAGAAATGTTTCTTGTAGATACTGCAGCTGGTTACCGTTAACCACCTGAGACACGCAATCTGTTTCTGCAACACGTTTCCTATCAATGCAACCATTTTTCATCACAAACACGTGTTTCCTCACTCTTTTCTCTTTGTCTTGATTTTCACTCATCCACGTGTGCGTCTCAGAGCTGACATTTCCTCTTCTAACCTGAGTATTTTCAGCCCTTGTCTACCCTTCTCCTCAAGCAGAGACTGCCCTTTAGCATGTGCGGCAATTCCTTTCTGCACAAATTCTGATTTCTCTGTTCCATAAACCCCAATCTTCTTTTCCTATTCCAGCACTACCCTATAGTCATACACTCCTTTTTCTCCTATCATGGGTGGTAAGACACTGGAACAGGTTGCCCAGGGAGGTTGTGGATGCTTCCTCCCTGGAGGCGTTTAAAGCCAGGCTGGATGAGGCCTTGAGCAGCCTGCTCTAGTGGGAGGTGTCCCTGCCTATGGCGGGGGGTTGGAGCTGGATGATCCCTGAGGTCCCTTCCAACCTAAACCATTCTATGATTCTATGATCCTGCCTCCAACCTGCCACTGCTGACTGCACACAACCTGGAAAATCTTTATGAGTAGTTTTATGCCTTTAAAACTTTATCCAGTGATGCACTCAATTCCAAGGAGAAATTGGCTTTCTCAACCTTGGTCTGCACCCCAGTGTTCTCTACCACATGGTCAAGATTTCTCCCTTCTAACTCTAAGCAGCTTGGGAAACAACACTTCTGCTGTTTCTCTAAATAGACTGACTCACAACAAAGATTTTCCCTGCGATGGACAATGTATATCTGCTTGTTTAATCACATAACTTTTATTACACTTACTGCTCTGCTCTTATCCTGAACAATGTCCATGTTAGCAAAACATGGACATTCCCTGCTTTGGCAGGGAGCTAGGGCTAGATGATCTTCAGAGATTCTCTCCACCTCTACCATTCTGTTCTTCTGTAATTCTGTGAAAATTCTACTGCCTTATTTGCCATGAAACAAAGGGGTTGCTTACATTGAAGTAGCTTGTTCTGTCTCACCAGTAGTTTTCCACTCTGCTTGTGGATGATGAGCAGTTGCCCACAGCAATATAAAATATTCTTTCAATAAAATGTTTTGTGATTCTTTTTCAGAGTCTGCTAGAGCCTATCCACACAAATTATATCCTGTTGACTCCTGCTGTTTCTCATTCTTTGAGAATATATCTGGCCTATATTCTCATGACTCTTGGTCATTCCCTCAGGGCTGCAGCAGAAAGCCTTCACACTCATGCATTTTTGTTTCCTGTCTTCCTTGTTGAGAACAGGGAACAATGAATTCCACTGGGCTATTTTTAAGGTTGTATGATGGCTTTAAATCCCACTTCGCATCTGCATCAGTCACCATTAGGTGTGTAAACAAGCTGCAGTCATTCAGGATGTAAAGATTTCAGCCTGAAATGCAGCTCGCGTGCTCCCTCATTTGTTCGGATGTCTGCTTTGCTCATACATTGGTCTGACCTCTCCCACATGCCCACGGGGTGTGTGACATGCTGTAAAATTCTTTCCATCAATGTGCCAGGGGAGGCTACCAGGACACAACTCAGCAGCAGGGTAAACACCTCTTTGCAGAGCAGATCTAACAAGATGATACCCTTGGTGGGAGGGCTGGTTTTGCTTTTTGGTACAAGCCTAGGTACCCCGTGAATCAGTTTTGTGCTCCTTTTCAGAGGATGCTTCAGATGATTTCATTGTCATAGAATCATAGAATGGTTTAGGTTGGAAGGGACCTCAAGGATCATCCAGCTCCAACCCCCTGCCATAGGCAGGGACACCTCCCACTAGAGCAGCTTGATCAAGGCCTCATCCAGCCTGGCCTTAAATGCCTCCAGGGAGGAAGCATCTACAACCTCCCTGGGCAACCTGTTCCAGTGTCTTACCACCCTCACTGTAAAGAACTTCCTCCTAACATCCAGTCTAAATCTCCCCTCTTCCAGTTTAAACCCATTCCCCCTCGTCCTAACATTACTAGACCATGTAAATAGTCCCTCCCCAGTTTTCCTAAAAGAAGAAAAATACATGTGTGTCAAGGAGCAAAGCCCACATCTAACACATGCAAGGGCACTGGCCTATCAATTCAGTCAACAGATGCTAAGTGGCAAATTTAATCAGTCTAAACAGGTTGCCCGGAGAAATTGTAGATGCCCCATCTCACAAAACATTCACAGTCAGGTTGGATGGGGCTCTGAGCAACCCAATCTAGTTGAAGATGTCCCTGCTTATTGTAGGGTGAGGGGACAACTAGATGACCTTTAAATGTTCCAACACAAACCATTCTATGATTTCAAATATCTCAGATCCTGTAACTAGTGTTTTGAACTACTGGCTCACAGCACCCATTTAGGCAAAAGACTGTCTCCATCTGGTCACAAAAGCCACTATACCTCTGCATATCCAGCAACATCTGCCACAACAGAGTTACCTAAAGAGGTATTTCTCCAGTACACAGGGTATAGACCAATGAAGGTCATGTGCATATGCTGGTGGTGTGGACTGCAGACCTACGGGATGGCTGGGGAACGCTTGCTCAATATCTTGAATAATGACAATAAAGACAACGACCATGTTCCTGTCCTTCAAGGTGTACTGGGAAGAGGGAGGATTGTAAGGAATAAGTATCTTTCAGTGGCATATACTGGAGTGTTGCAGGAGGTGTTCAGGAGAATAGTAGGATGCAACCTAGATTCATGGGTAGTGCTCTGGACCAAGAAGGATGCTTTCTAAAACTATTTCAGTTGCCCTGTAGGCAATATCTGCCGATTGGAGCTTTGTCACCAGTACCACTTATATCTACATTCAGAAGGGAGGTCTCCCAGAACACATAGTAAATATGCAAAACCCAAATAACATGCAAACCTGGGGACTCGGACTTGTTACTCTCTTGTGCATTTGCAGAGCAAGTGCATGACAGATACAGCCTGATAAACTCAGTGACCATGAAAGACGTTCTTGGGGATTTTAAGTTGTCTTTTGGATGTGACAGCAATGAATTAAACACATTCTCTAAAATTTTCACACCCCAAATATTTCAAAGCTTGTAGCAGGGTAGGAACTCCTGTTATGTGGTTATCTGGTCAGCTGTCTTGAAGGAGTTAGGATTAAAAGAGCTGTAGACCGTGGTGGTATTTGGGGTTTGTGGTGTGATATTTCTCTCAGCACTGTTGTGATTTTTCTCTCAGCACTGTTGTGATTGCTTTGTAATGGTAAATTTTTGCTACCACTGCTTCAACAGTACAACAAAGGAGAAATTTCTCCAGCAGAAACAGCCCCTGAAGTTATGATTCATTCTTGCAGATAAGCTGTAAATCAAGTGTCATGCTGAAAAATTGCAAGGACGTGTGAAGCAGCACACTCCTGGCTTGGACTTCCACAAACACTAAGGTGGCTGAGGACACACATGCCACTGTCTGTTCCCAGCTGACTCAAAGTGCCTTTGAAAACTGTGCTTTGCAGTTATTATCAGTGATTGACTGGAGCTAGACTTAGACAACTCAGACCTTGGTAAATCCGAAGGAGGACAAACAGCCAAGTCACAGATTTCTCAAACATGTAACTAAGCCACCTCTATTTTGTGTCTGTGATTCCGAATCTCACAGGCTACTGCCTTGGGAACAAACTGCTTTATATGCAAGGCCAAAGCTATAACTCCATTGTGCTCAGGGAGCTTTGGTCTTGCATATGGCAACACTTCTCTTGTGGGTGCTGGAACAAAGTAAACTGAAGCTGGGCACACAGCAGTACTATGTCATCCCTTGGGCTCCTGCAGTAAGGGATTGATGAAGATTCAGCTTTTTTTGGCAAAAGATGCTTCCAAGAGCTGCTATCTGCTATGCTGAGCTGGTCTGGATGCTGCGACATGGGGGGAGCAGCACTGGGGCACGGGGCAGGTGGAGCAGCGTTTCCTGGGACATGAACCAGAGCCAGAACCATGTCTAAAGCCCTCTGCGTCCCACTGGTGACCCACCACAGCTGCTTTGTGTGCAAGTCCGAACGCAGGGCCCCGTGGGATGAAGCCAAACTCTTGTCTCAGCAGGGCGCTGGGCAGGGCCTAGCCAAGGGAAAAGCACCGACATCGCCCTCCCGCTGAGGCCAGGCAGGTGTGGAGGCGCGTACTGCCTCGCAGTGGGCTCCGCTGGTCCGCGGCCGGCCGGCCCGCCACAGGCGGGATGAAGGCAGGAAGCTGCGGCCGGGGCAAACCGGGCGGCAGGAGCGTGCTCGGGCCAGGGCCGCCTCCCGCGCCGCCGCGAGGAGGGCGCACGGGGGCGCTGCCGGCCCGCGCTCCCCAGCCCGGCCCGGGCCAAGTAGTCAATGGCTCAGGCCCAGGGCCGCCAGGGAAGCCAAGCCGCGGTGAGGCAGAAGAGTGGTGAGGCAGAACAGTGGTGCGGCTGCCAATCCCGCCGCGGGGAAAGGCTGACAGAGTGAACCCAGGTTCTTCATCGGCCAGGCTGCACAGCAGTGTTTTTGGCGAACTGTTTCCATGAGCCAGCCGATGACCTCCTTCACCCCGACTTCAGCCCAGAGTAGCTGGTGGCTTGCATTGCAGTCCTTCCCAGAGTCACACCGCGGTGCTAGAGTCAGTCCCTGGCTGCTGACGCTTACGGAGGCCTAACTGCTGTCTGTGGTTTCCTAGAATCCCACGTAAGTCACCCTACATCCATGTCGGTTTGTGTTTAAAAGACTTTTTTGCATCAGAAATTCTAAACCTGCTCGGCAGAGACCTGAGCAATGCTTCTGTCTCTGATGTCTGCATTGGAGGGACAAAGCAGCTTTCTTTGGGCTCAGGAGGTTTTGCAAGTGTCATAGCTAAGAATGGGAGGTTTGGTCATCCTTACAAGCATTTGAACATTGTTCATCTGTGCTTACTAATTTGATAAGAAAGAGCCATCTGTAAAAACAATCCTTGTAGCAGGCCAGAGGGGAAAAAAAAAAGCCAAGAGGCAAGGGAGTTTGAATAGAAGTCACTTTGTGTCACTGTGTTTGGTTCTGTTTGTTAGCAGCCCCTCCCCAGGGAAGTGGATGAGATTGATGGTTCTGACCAAAGCCCAGCTTGGATTGTTAGTAAAACTGCCATTGCTCCCACCTAGAGCAGAGAGGACTCAGGCTAAAAGGTCTGCTCTTGCTACACAATCCGTACCCAAATGCAGAATGTAGCTGTATGAAGAACCTGTTGAAAATACAGCAGTTAGTTGATAGAGCATACACTTACTCCTGATCAGCATGGTTTGTGTGGCTGTACAAGGCCTGGAAACATCCATCGTGCAAAACACACAAAAGGAAGTATATAGTGCAGGCTTGTAGGTGTTAAATTGGAAAAGAGGACACAGTTCTCACACGAGGACACACACCTCATCACACCCTCAAAGGAATCAGGAAGAAGATCATGCTAATACCTTCTTCTGGCACTGGTACAAAGTCCAGGATACCAAAGAAATTCAGAGCTAAATTTGTTCTGTCACAGCAACCCTGAGTTCTGAATGCTGGCCAGAAACAATTCTCTGACGCCAGATGGAAGCTCGAGTGATCAAAGGCATCATCTCCAGTCTGCTAGGCAGATCCAGGGTGTGTAGCACAAGCAGAACGTTTGCACAATGTTGCCCAGGGCCCTGCCTGTGTGGAGGGACGACTCAGGTGCCTTGCAAAAGCTAGTAAGGTGGATGGTGCCCTGATCAGCTATTGGACTGCCATCTCTCAGGAAAGGTGGCTTGGCTGGAAGCCTTGGCAGGGTATGGAGGTTGTTTCATCCCTGTAGGAGCACCTGAGTATGTGGCAGCTGAAGGATAATTGAAGGAACAGTTGGATACAAAAGACCAGGGCATCACAGCAATGAAATGCAGGTGTGTGGTGAGTTAACCAGCATTAAGCCTAGGAGCAAACTTTTGCCTGCAGGAGCATAGGAAACTGGATATGAGTTGTCTGTAAACCCTTCTGATTTGATTGCTGTTTGTCCCAGACTGCTTTTAAACTGGTGAACTATAGCTTAAAACCTTTAATGTTCTTTGGGAGTTGACTATAATGGAGGGGTCTAAGCACCCCTCTTTCAGCCAGCTTGGCTATAGTCACCACACGAAAATTAGTTTGCACTAAAAATTAAAATGACAGCAAGAAATAGAAATCAGATATCTATATTCTCTAGAGAACTTAGATGACTGAAATGACTACTCTAAAACATCACTTTAACCACACTGATCACATTACAGATCACCACAGGATATTCTGGTGAATCAGCCTTTGTCACATAAAGACTTCAGATTTCTTCACTGAAGTTCCTGGCCTCCATGCACCTCCATGATCCTAGGAAAAAGGCGTAGCTACTTTGTAAGTGTAGGTTGCACAGCTAAATTGCTGAACCTTCCAAATATGACATTCTCCCTCATTCTGAGGGCCCTCCAGAGCCACCATGTAAAATCAGCTTCATTATCAGGGACTTCATCCTGAGGGTGCAACCAGAAGAAACTGCAGTGCATGCAAGTTACAGAAGTTAATAGGATCAAGACACGGCAAAAGTAGTTAATTCTGTAACTGCCCAGCTCCTATCTTCAGTAGCTGTTCTTTGTCTCTAGAACTCACTCTGTGGAGTTTAGGGTGAACATATCTTAGCTGGATCATAAAGCAAGCCTGAATGCAGGAGGTTACATTCAGGCAAGCTCCAGAGTAGCCAATATATCCTTTTTATCAGAATAAAAGCCCAGTAAGTTCTGTTGATTCTAACCTGTTCCCAGCTACTATTAATTTATCCCAGGCAGATGTATATGCATTGTATTGGAATGTGCAGCCTAAGTCTGGCTACCAGCAAACTTTAAGAAACAGGCTCTTCATGTTGATTTCTTTGATCTCAGCTCTGTGGTGGCTGATCATTAAAAGCAAATGTTTGCTCAGGGGGCTTTTGTTGTTCCAGCCAAAGTGCTTCTTCAGTTCTGGGTCTGTAGTTTCGTGCAGTTCTAACTGAGACACAGAGAAACACCATATCCAGAGGAGTCAGGCAGCCTGCTGTAGCCTCCTGCAGCTTACTGAAGCTGGGAGCATACAGGTATCCATACTGTATTTATAGACTACATAATCCTCGATTTTCTATGTAGTAATCTTAGTCAGCAGAGTTACAAAGATGTCAAACCAAGAAATGTCCTCAGCCTGCAAATGTTTGCATATTATCAGAATCTTTATGGATAGCATTGTGATGTATTTTCCTGTTGTTGCATTCATCACTATACACTCACTGTTGGATATTTATCAGGGAGTAAAGTTACCTGACTTACAATTTTTTGTCCTCATCTGGTACAGCCAGCCCTTACATTTACAGTCATTAACTGTTTAGATAACTATCAGAAAAGGTGAATGTTAGTGTTTGTATCTTCTTTCTGTCTTAATAGTGGTGTTGGTGAATGGTGCCACATCCAGCTGGCAGCTGGTCACTAGCGGTGTCCCTCAGGGATCAGTGCTGGGCCCCATCCTCTTTAACATCTTCATAGATGATCTGGATGAGGGCATCGAGTCAGTCATCAGCAAGTTTGCAGATGACACCAAGCTGGGGGCAGATGTTGCTGGGCTGGAGGGCAGAAGGGCTCTGCAGCGGGACCTTGACCGCCTGGACAGATGGGCAGAGTCCAATGGGATGGCATTCAATGGCTCCAAGTGCAGGGTGCTGCACTTTGGCCACAACAACCCCATGCAGAGATACAGGCTGGGGTCGGAGTGGCTGGAGAGCAGCCAGACAGAGAGGGATCTGGGGGTGCTGATTGATACCCGCCTGAACATGAGCCAGCAGTGTGCCCAGGTGGCCAAGAGAGCCAATGGCATCCTGGCCTGCATCAGGAATGGTGTGGCCAGCAGGAGCAGGGAGGTCATTCTGCCCCTGTACTCTGCACTGGTTAGACCACACCTTGAGTACTGTGTCCAGTTCTGGGCCCCCCAGTTTAAGAGGGACATTGAGATGCTTGAACGTGTCCAGAGAAGGGCAACGAGGCTGGTGAGAGGCCTCGAGCACAGCCCTACGAGGAGAGGCTGAGGGAGCTGGGATTGTTTAGCCTGGAGAAGAGGAGGCTCAGGGGAGACCTTATTGCTGTCTACAACTACCTGAGGGGTGGTTGTAGCCAGGAGGAGGTTGCTCTCTTCTCTCAGGCAGCCAGCACCAGAACAAGAGGACACAGCCTCAAGCTACGCCAGGGGAAATTTAGGCTTGAGGTGAGGAGAAAGTTCTTCCCTGAGAGAGTCATTGGCTACTGGAATGGGCTGCCCAGGGAGGTGGTGGAGTCGCCGTCCCTGGAGCTGTTCAAGGCAGGATTGGACGTGGCACTTGGTGCCATGGTCTAGCCTTGAGCTCTGTGGTAACAGATTGGACTTGATGATCTATGAGGTCTCTTCCAACCTTGATGATACTGTGATGCTGTGATACTGTGATACTGTGATACTGCTGCTAAACATTAGTGTTATGTAAGTTACTGGGGCTAATCATAGGACCATTCCCAGGCGTAACTTCAGAATTCTTCAGGAAGCTGCTTCTGGTTGGAAGCTGCTGTGATTTGCTGCCAGGCATTCCTAATGAAGCTGTGTCTTCACAGATAGCCCTGGCAAATAGGGTGCAATAAAGCTCTATTTTCTCTAAGTAGAACTGTTTATAGATCAGCTGCATATTTTGTTCTTTCAAGTGACCACTGCAAAGTCACACACATGTGTCCTCTCTCTTTAATTCAAAGTCAGATTTTCTTGCTTGACCTGTTTGGTTGCTAGAATGTTTTATCCCTTGTCTGTGTGCTATACTGCCTCAGCAGCAGAGGCAAGGTGTGGCCATTGGGAAGCTGGTGGCAATGAAGTTGTGTTCAGGACATACCACAGAGATCAGCATCACAGCCAGTGTTTGGGTTTGTTAGCTGAATTCTCCTCTCTTTTACAAATGTGGCCATTCAGGTGTTGCTGCCTACCTCTTCAAAGATGCTGTTGGGTGTAATTGTATTTTACTGGTTATCCCAGGTCTTTTTTAAGACATATCTCTGTGCCCAGTGTTAAGGGGTGCATGTTGTGGCACAGGAATTTTTAAGCACTGTTTTGTTGGTATTCACAGTATGATGGGGAGTGTACAAATGTGTTATTTCTTAAACTAGGGATCTTACTGCATATGAAATCAACACAATAGGATCCATTAATTACCAAGTCATTGATCCATGTTGTATTTATTTTGGCATTTAGCTCTGCAGGCCATTGGTTTCTTTCCTTCTGTGCTAAGTAAGAAAAAAATCTGTAAGAAAAAAGAATTAACTGTCATGCACTTCTCTTTGGGTTGCTGTGGTTACACTGTTTTCTCCTGACATCAGTGGGGACTCTAATCCTTGTGTGATGGACTATTTTGGTGACTTTTTTGCTTGAATAAAGAAAAAATAGTTGAAGGGGGAAAAGTCTGTGTGGCCATTTGCATCTTTCCTTCTAGTTACGTTTTCATGACTAGGTGATTAGTGTTAGTGGTTTACAGAGGAGCAAGCAGTGATTTTTTTTTAATTAGCTTTATGTAATACAGCTACAAATTATTCTAGTTGATATGGAAACATATTTTTTTTTCCACTGCAATAAGAAACATGTAATTGTTTCCAAGCTTTGAAAATTACCTCAGATATCACCTTTTGTCTATCTAGGTTTTTCTGCTGTTCTCAAAGCTATTTGAGTTTTTTTTCAAGACCTTCAGTTTCTTCCATAATACAGAACAGCTCATCATCCTTGTTTACATGGACCCAGAGTCCATGGGATTTCACAAAGCGACAAGATAAATCCATGGAAGAGAGCTGTGAAATACAAAGGCACCACCTTTCAAAGTTCCTGAGCTGCTGGAGAAGGAGGACTAGTACAGTATTTGAAGAGATTTTATAGAATGTTTCCTTGAATTTTTCACTCTTCCCTGACATCTGTTCTTGGCCTCAGTTGGGATGTAGAGAGTGAGTGGAGTGCATCATTTGTCTGCTATGGGCTCAGTTATGTTCTTAGGTTCTCATTGCTGCTGGCTACGAAAGCAAGCTGCAGTTTGGTTTAATAAATAACATCAAAGCCTAAGAAGTGCAGTATCTTGAATATCATTTGAAGCTCATAGGATTGCAGGGCCTTTTGGGTGGGCTTATTGCTGAAGAAAAAGGTGCTACTTTGAGGTGATCGTGTAGGTTAAGAACTGCATGTGCTCTGTCTGCTATTTCCATTGCAGGCCAGGGAGTTCACCTATGTATGTCTCCTGCAATGCCAGCAATGCTAGTGGCAGACAAATGTGCTTAGTAAACACAAACAGAACAAGCAGCCTTTAAAAAAAATTGTCACAGAACTCTGTGAGCAGCCTGAGGACTGTGTACTGAAAGTGAATAATGTCTTGTCTTCAAACTGGTTAATTACACATTTAAGTCAAGCAAGGACTATTCTTGATTTCACAGAGGCTGGGACTGTTCAGCATCAAGAAGGGAATGCTCAGGAGGCATCTTAGTAATGTGTGTAAACAGCTGATGCAGGTTGTAAAGAGAACAGAGACAGACTTTTTTCAGTGGTGCCCAGTGATTGGAGTAGCAATGTAAGAATCATAGAAAGTTTTGGGCTTGAATGGTGCTTTAAAGGTCATCTTGTCCAAGCCCCCTGCAGTGAGCAGGGACATCTTTAACTAGATCAGGTTACTCGGAGCCCACTTTAACCTAACTTTGAATGTTTCCAGGGATAGGATGTCTATCACCTTTCTGGACAACCTGTGCCAGTGTTTCATCACCCTTCTTCCATGTATCTAGCCTAAATCTCCCCTCTTTAGTTTAAAGCCATCACCCCTTGTGATGGTTTAAAACCATCACCCTTCCAACAAGCTCTGTTAAAATTATCATCCTCATCTTTCTTGTAGGCTCCCTTTAAGTACTGAAATGCTGCAATAAGGGCTTCCCAGAGCCTTCTCTTCTCCAGGCCGAACAACTCCAACCCTCTCTGCCTTTCTTCATGGGAGAGGGGTTTCAGCCCTCTGATAAGTTTTGTGGCCCTCCTCTGGACTTGCTTCAACAGGTCCATGTCTTTGTCATGCTGAGAGCTCCAGAGCTGGACCCAGTACTCTGGCTGAGGTCTTACCAGAATGAAGCAGAAGGGTAGAATAACCTTCCTCAGCTTGCTGGCCATGGTTGTTCTGATGCAGCCCAGGATACATTTGGCCTTGGGGGCTGCAAGTGCATATTGCTGCATCATGTCCAGATTTTCATCCATGAGTACTACCAAGTGCTTCTCCACAGGGCAGCTCTCAATCTGTTTACCCTTCAACCTATTGAAGGACATGGGCCTGATAGAGCAGCTCCAGAGGAGGGATACAAAAATGATTAGAGGGCTGGAGCACCTCTCCTTCAAAGACATGCTGAGAGATTTGGGCTTGTTCAGCCTGGAGAGTAGAAGGCTTCAGGTAGACCTTATAGTGAACTACCAGTCCCTGAAGGTGGTCTACAGAAAGGGTTGGGCATGTAGCACTAGGACAAGGGACAATGGTTTTAAACTAGAGAAGGGTAGGTTTAGACTGGACATTAGGAAGAAGTTCTTCACTGTGAGACTGGTGGAACACTGGAACAGGTTGCCCAGAAAGTTGGTAGAAGCCCAATCCCAGGAAACATAAAAGGTCAGATTGGATAGGGGCGGGGTTGGACCAGATGACCTTTAAATGTCCCTTCCAATCCAGTGTGTTCTATGATTCTCTATCTATTGGTTTTGAACCAATATGTTAATTGCATACCCTCATTAGCAATCCCAAAGAGCATTAATACACCGAGCATATCTTATGATATTTGCTTTAGGCTGGCAAAGTTTCAAAGTAACCATTTCCCAATTTGTTTCAGTGCAAAACTGCAATCTCTCACAGATTTTCAGTAAGAATAAGGACAGCTTGCCAGCCTTGAAAGATTTCCACTGAGAGTGCAGAAGGGGTGAGCACTCTGCTAGGACAGTTATTGGTCTAGGTATGTTCCTGCCTTTGATGTGGGATCAGGCAGCAGACTTCTGTGTGTCTCACTTCTCATCTGAGCACCACAGGCTTCAGGGAAGTGGCTCTTCTCATTCCTGTCTCTGGTGTTGAACAGAAAGTCTAACCCAGTCAAGGAAGGTTTTGTCAAGAAAGGCTTCCTTGCTGCATGCATGCATGCATGCACGTGCACACACAGGCAGGTTTTAAACAAATGAGTAGTCTCTATATGAACCTTCTGGCCAATTCTACCTGTGTGAAAATGACTGATAGGGCCAGCTCACCCACCAGCGGAAAGCCACGTACTAATACATCACCAAGGGAACAAACTGGGGTGGGAACTAAAGAGAACTCTGCATGACTGGTAAAATGTCTTGATTTGAGCTTTTGCTGGGGTATGCTCTTTAAACACTGCAGTTTCAAAAATACCATAGTATCTCTAGTGATCCTGTATCATCAGAGCATCAGTTCCATGTTGAAAGAACTGAAAACAGCAAAACACAGAAATATTTTCTAGCAACTAGACAGAAACTGGCAACACTTCATTTTCCAGATGATTTGTAGGTTTTATTTCAGAACAGAGTCAAGAAATTGTATTTCTGAGTAAGTGACAGGTTTTTTCGAGGGTTTTTGTTATAGTAAATTGTGGGCTTAGGTAGCATGGGAAGCCCTCAGGCATAATCAGTGTGTTTCATGTGAATATTTGAATGTTAGTATATTTCACTGTATATGTTTAATAGTTTTAAATCCTACTTCTACTTTTCCTCATTATCTACTTCAGATACAACAAGCTATTTCCAGTTTCTGCTTTTCCAGTTCTGTTGCAAGGAGATCTTTCTGGAATACCTACACATTATACTAAGCTTTACCCTATTGTTACTATGATATTATGAGTAAGGTTTTGTGATTTATTCATAAGTTTAAAGCCACAGGAATGAATTTTTTGTGTGAATCTGAGTAGTTAACTACAAATGTCAGTGCTTTCAATCTATATACAGGCCTCTAGGACAATTAAATTCAGAGAGTAAAGATTAAGTGAAAAGGAAGTTCAAAAGATCCAACTGGTCCAATAGGCAGTATCTAAAGTTATAGTCATCACAATAATTAATTGAACTGAGAATCACATAATGGCAACTACCTGTAATGTAGAAGTACTTATAATCAGAAAAGAAAGGTTGACCACTTAGTGAAAAATAATTGTACCTTTGTAACCCACGAAAATGTCATAGAATAGAATCATAGAATCAGCCAGTTGGGCGAGACCTCCAAGATCATCCAGTCCAACCTAGCACCCAGCCCTGTCCAGTTAACTAGACCATGGCACTAAGTGCATCATCCAGGCTTTTCTTGAACACTCCCAGGGACAGTGACTCCACCACCTCCCTGGGCAGCCCATTCCAATGGCAAATCACTCTCTCTGGGAAGAACTTCCTCCTAACATCCAGCCTAGACCTCCTGTGGTGGTTTGGGTGTTCCCCGCTCAAACTAGGACACCTCCCCTGGCACAACTTGAGACTGTGTCCCCTTGTCCTGTTGCTGGTTGCCTGGCAGAAGACACCAACCCCTACCTGGCTACAACCTCCTTTCAGGTAGTTGTAGACAACAATGAAGTTCCCCCTGAGCCTCCTCTTCTCCAGGCTGAACAACCCCAGCTCCCTCAGCCTTGGCAGGTCAACAGGATATTTTCCACTACATGTGACTTCTTCTGGATTTTGTGATAGTAGAGCTTAAATTTCTTTTTTTTTTACACACAGATATAAATTCTATTCTTTTTCAAAGACCAGATTTATGAGAAAAACTAGTTTTAAATTCACTGTCCAATGTAAGAAGAATCTGAAATTTTGACAAGCTAGGAAGTTGAGAAAAAAATAATTTTGTTTGGCAAAGAAATTGTTTTATAACAAATCAATATAGTTAAAATAAATTTGAAAGTGAAACACTGTTTCAAAGCATTTTGAAAGACCATGTTTCCTTTTTCCCAGTTTTTTTCTGTAAACAAAAATGTGCCAAGATAGATTTAAACAAAATGTTTAATGTGCACAGTTTATCAGTGGAGGAGGATATTCAATTCAAGTACTTCATGTGTCTAGAACAGACAGGTGCTGAGTGTTTCCTGTTTTGCACGTTGGAAAGTAACACCAAAAGCATCCATGTTGCCACACTTCAACTGACTTTTTGAGGGAGAATCATTACAAAAGGCATCACATTTAGAGATGACATTCATGCAATGTGGCTGTGACATTCAGGCTATGAAGGTCATATCCTCTTACTTCCCCCACACTCTTCCTTTTGCAGCCTGACTTCCACTCAGGTGCCATGCAGGTCGTTACCCTCTTTGGCATGTCATCTGCCTACTAAATAAGAGGTAGCCTGCATCCCCTCCTGGCTATCTCACATATTTGTGTGACTAGACACTGGTGATCTGCTCCTATGGATCATCCCACATTGGAAAACAAAAGAGGAGAAAGGAAACACATGTTCACACATAGCATTGTGATTGCCCCACTTCCAGGAACTCCACAGCAAGTGCTTAGGGTGTATTTCCAACTGAGGTATCTGAAACCTGAGAGTAAAGTGACTTTGTCCGCTCCCATGAAAGAACCGTATCTTTCTTGTCGTCGGTGCTTGTAAAGCAGCTGCTGTATTTAATAAGGTTATATGGAAGCCTGGTCTTTCTTAATCAAAATATGAAGTAAAAACATGAGAAGCAATTATGGAAGTTGACCTGAAAATTGCAGAAAAAATCGTTACCTTAAAGTGAGGAAATTTAACACTGATTATGTGCCTGTGGCTTACATATGGGAGGGGGAGTAACATGAGTTTGGTACCTACTGGTAAAATTAGTATAATGACATATTATTGCAGAGAGATGAGAGAAAAGATCTTAATGAGAGAGTACTATAAAAAGAAGACTAGACAAATAGTCACAAAATAAAATATGATATAATGAGTTAGTTTGGCATTACAAGAGAAAGGAAAATATTATTAATTTGTGAAGCAGACAGTCATCTTTGCTGCAGAATTAAAAGTGAGAAAGCTCTTATAAATGCTACCCACACGTTGTAACACCTCACCAAAGCTTAACTATGAAACCAGCTTATTCTGCTGAATACTGCTGTTCTAGCCATCTTTCCTGCATGTAAAACAGTAAGTCAGCCAGTTATAAGGCTATTAAATGTTTCCAGAGTGTCACTTACCAGAAGGATTTGATAACTTACAGACAAAGGAACTGTTTTGTTTTCTGGTCTTGATTAAGTATTACTAACATACCACATTATGTGACAGTTTCAATAGAGCATTATTTCGGGTTCTTGTTTCCCCCCAAGAGTAGTTCTACAATTTTTGTCCAGCTCATTGCATGTAAATTTTTGATCTGTATGATGCAAATCAACTAGAGTAGGATTTGTGTTTCCTTAGTATCACCTAACACTGTTTCTGGCACAAGAGAAGGCCTGTTTTGGTTCACCACTTTCTTGTATTTGTTTGGGTTTAAATGAAGTAGAAAGATGACAAAAGCAGGAACTAGAAAATGTGTCTAGCAGGTTAGAAGGCTGACTCCGAAAACATACAAGATGAAAAGAAGTCTAATCAGAGCTTCTACAGAACTTCAAACATCTCAGCTTTGCCCACATAGCAGCACGTGAAGAAAGGTTTCTGCAATGCAGCTGAAAGCCAGCAGAGACCAAGCTTCAATTACAGTTCCATAGGAAGGAATGAGGTTGAGGTATTTCTTATAGTTTATGATAACGCAAGTGCCCAGCACTAAGTACTGTGGGAGTTAATACATCCCAGTCCACTCACATTCTGGAGGGAAACTTTCTAGTTTGCACAAAAGTAAGCAGTACTTCTGCTGGTTCCACTCATTGCAAGTTCAAGGAAGCTACAAATCTTCAAGAAGAAGCTCTAAAAGCAGGACTAAGGTGCAGTAAGTTAACAGCTGGCCATTTCATATAGAGGAGGATTCATTTATTGCCTGTAGGTACTGAACCCTGGGAGTCATTGAGGCCTGGCTACTCAGTTTCTCTTTTGAAAGAAAAATGAAGTATTTGCTCAGGTACATATAGTTTATTTATGTAAAACCAGCAATCCTGTATTTTTCATGTAAATGGACATCTTGGCCCAAACATTGATGTTCGTTTCCTGTAGAAAACCCCAAGTCCAGGCATTGGTACCCGGCTGCAAAGAACCACGCATCCTGCTGCTTGTTCCAGCTTTCAACACAAGCTGCTGCATCCCAGGACAAAGCATAGATGTTGATAAATCTTACCCACAGCACAGCATAGTCCAACCAGATGTTCCACAGCTTTTCAAGCTCTCCCAGTTGTGTCACATATCTTATTGCAGGAGATGGACTTCTTAATGTCCCACCTGCCGGAACCATGCAATTATGTGCAAAATCCCATCTTCCTCAAAAATGAGGTTGTGCTTTATGTTGTAAAAATAAAACAAGTAATCCAGGAGCAGTCCAGTGGAAGAAACATCTCAAAACTGACTTTTTTCAGTCAAGGTCATAGCTGTCAGGTTGTCTGATACACAGTTTCTCAGGATTGTGACTTGATATCACAAGATGTGTTTTCTCTGTCTTAGTGATGTTCAGCGTGAGATGGTTTCCTATAAGACTGTGTAATAGAAAAGGTCTTTAATTATTTGGTTTGAAATTGAAGGTCTTCAGAAATTGTTCTCTGTTTATCTGCTTGCTTAGAAAGTATGAATGACCATCAGTTGTTATGCATGCTAAAGATCAAGAAGGGAACAAAAGAAAACAAAAAAAATCTAAGTTGCATGAACTCAGTCTCATGGATTCAACATATACCATTGGCAGAGCTTGTCTGTGATAGCAGAGCTCTGTGAAGAAACTGATTTCTTGCTAAATTGAGATACTAGAACACATCCAGAGAAGGATGATGTAGCTGATGAGAAGGCTGGAACACAAACTCTATGAGGAGAGGCTTAGGGAGCAGGGGTTGTTTAGCCTGGAGGAGAGGAGGCTCAGGGCAGACCTCATTGCTGTCTACAACGGCCTGAAGGGAGCTTGTAGCCATGAGGGGTTGATCTCGTCTCCCAGGCAACCAGCTACAGAACAAGGGGACACAGTCTCAAGTTGTGCTGGGGGAAGTATAGGCTGGATGTTAGGAGGAAGTTCTTCCCAGAGTGATTTGCCATTGGAATGGGCTGCCCAGGGAGGTGGTGGAGTTGCCAGCCCTGGAGGTGTTCAAGAAAAGCCTGGATGAGGCACTTAGTGCCATGGTCTAGTTGACTGGATACAGTTGGGTGCTAGGTTGGACTGGATGATCTTGGAGGTCTCTTCCAACCTGGTTGATTCTATGATTGTATGATTTGACATGAAACACATCAGTCTGGCAGGAAAATGCTGGGCAGCCACAGCTGTACAGATACTGCCAATGGTGCAGAAAATTACTTTAATGACTGCCCTATATATAAAGACCTTGTAATGAAAACAAAGATCCTTCATCTCATTTTGAACAGTCAGTATTTCTTTGCTTGCTGAACTGGCTGGTTTATAGCTAATAAGTAAGATTTGCTTTCTTATTATTGATTCTGCTGGCAAGTGCTGTGTAGCACATGGGTGAGAAATGTTCTTATGCCTACAAATATAAGGGAATTTACCCAGATTCTGTAATACTGATTTTGACAGCATCTTTCAGTTTGCAACTTGTAATGTACTTATATTGAAAAATGCCTCTGTCTTACTGCTTCTGTTGTGGAAAGCTGACCTGTTGCTACTTCTGTGAACACAAGTGACTTGAGAAGTTGGGCATCTTGTTTGTATCGTGTAGATGTTTGAACAGAAATGTATCATCATAGTATTATAGTATCATCAGGGTTGGAAGAGACCTCACAGATCATCAAGTCCAACCCTTCACCACAGAGCTCAAGGCTAGACCATGGCACCAAGTGCCACGTCCAGTCCTGCCTTGAACAGCCCCAGGGACGGCGACTCCACCACCTACAAATGTGTAGAGCAACAAACTGCACAGATCAAACTGAATATTTTAAAGTACCTCTTTTTCAAAGCAATAACCAGAAGAAAATGAAGAAACCATCAATGAAGAAACTGAGAGCCTTTTGTTAAATTGTAACTTCATAATCACTGAAAAAATTCACTAAAATATTAAACTATGGCTGTGATTAAGATCTATGGAAATAGAAAGAAGTAACTGTTTAGAAGTTAAACAATGAAAGAATAGTGAAATTTCACAGTATCACAGTATCACCAAGGTTGGAAGAGACCTCATAGATCATCAAGTCCAAGCCATCACCACAGAGCTCAAGGCTAGACCATGGCACCAAGTGCCACGTCCAGTCCTGCCTTGAACAGCTCCAGGGACGGCGACTCCACCACCTCCCTGGGCAGCCCATTCCAGTGTCCAATGACTCTCTCAGGGAAGAACTTTCTCCTCACCTCAAGCCTAAATTTCCCCTGGTGTAGCTTGAGGCTGTGTCCTCTTGTTCTGGTGCTGGCCACCTGAGAGAAGAGAGCAACCTCCTTCTGGCTACAACCACCCCTCAGGTAGTTGTAGACCTGAGGAGCAGGTCTACATTTTGAGCAATTAACAATCTTCTGCTTCATGGAAGCGTCTGCCATGTCGCATCAGCAGGATTATTAATGATTCCAAATGAAGTTTTGTCCCTTACCTGAACTCTTCCTTGCTCTGTCCCTCTAGTAAACAATAACAACAACAACAAAAAAATCATCTGACTTCAGGGACAACTTTTGCAACCTCTCTTCCCATATTTACTAAGATACTTTATCAGTAACTGTTTTTTGCTCAAACATAGCACAGCTTCTTGCCATTCCTTTTTGATACACAGTTTAAAAGTACCCTTAAATAAGACTGTTCTATCAGTCACAAAAAACATTCACACAAAATGATAACAAAGTCATGTAAGTGCTGAATGTCTCTGTGTAGAAGTACTGGAATAATTATGCCCAAGTGGTGCTCAGGAATCTGCAAGATCAGCAAAGTATGGTGCTGTGTATTTGTAATTATTTCCTCATTCTCTGCAGCTCAAAGGTTGTCTGAATTTCACCCCTTCCCCTCACCCATAGGCCTGCATTAAAAATGTACATTGCCATCCCAGGGACTGTAGAATCACCACAGTCTAGCTGTGACAGAAGCTAGCTCAAAGTACCATTTATGTGTTCAAGAAAGCATGCGGTTTACAAATGTCAAGAATAAATTTGGTTTAGCTATGGATAAACCATCTGCTGTACACCAGCCTGCTCTGGTTTGGATTTCATGATACAGCTCTTGGCTACATCATCTGCTTCCCATTTATGCTTCTCCTAGTGGATCATAGAATGGATCATAGAATGGTTTAGGTGGGAAGGGCCCTCAAGGATCATCCAGCTCCAACCCCCTGCCATAGGCAGGGACACCTCCCACTAGAGCAGGCTGCTCAAGGCCTCATCCAGCCTGGCCTTAAACGCCTCCAGGGAGGAAGCATCCACAACCTCCCTGGGCAACCTGTTCCAGTGTCTCACCACCCTCACTGTAAAGAACTTCCTCCTAACATCCAGTCTAAATCTCCCCTCTTCCAGTTTAAACCCATTCCCCCTCGTTCTGACATTACTAGACCGTGTAAATAGTCCCTCCCCAGCTTTCCTGTAGGCTCCCTTCAGATACTGGATTCAAGTAGTGATTCAAGTTGTTCCCATTACAGAGAAAACTGATGCATTTCCTGGTTCATTTTTCAGGGCTTACTCCCCAGCAGTAGTCCTTCTCTAGTGAAAGGAAGATGCAATTCGTACCTTTCAATGTACTTTGCCTTCAAATGTCACCTCAGCACCTCGTAAAATACTCATCCTCTTTTGAGCTGCAACACTGCAAGTCAAGAATCACACAGGAATTGTGCAAGCCAATTTACTGGGCAATGCAAATGTTGGTTATTGAAAAACAAGAAATTAGACCCAGGGCAATCTTGAGCAAAGGTCAGGAGAATAGGAAGGATAGGAATAGGTCAATGAAAGTCTGCCCTTGCATAGCCTAGGGGTCTTTTTTAATTTGGTAAAGATCTGTGGAAAACAGGATTAATTCATTTTCTCTATACACCTCAAGACCTCACTGAGTAGTGAGTTTAGATTCACATATTCCTCCAAAGAGTGTGAATGTGAATGTTTCACAGGAAAATATCTGATGACAAATGATGGGCTACTCATAGAGCAGCTAGATGGGAGAGTTTTGTCACTTATTTTCCTCTACCAGCTAGGATTCTGGTAACTGAAAATGGCAAGGAGAAAATATTTCAGATTAAAAAATGGATGAAAATAAAAGTAGAATATTGGAGAGTGGGAGCTGGTGATGTATGTATATGCCATTGTCTTTGAAGCAGACAAGCATACATGTGAATGCCCACTTAAATGCAGCCAGACACACACTCTCTCTTTTTCACAAACAGGCTGACACATCTCCTGGCTAGGTGAAGGACACATCAAAAGAAACTCATCCTGAATTTCACCAGGAAATATGATCACATTACTTGGCTGTCCAGGTAAGATGCTCAGTTATGTTTTTAAACCCCCTTTTCTAATGAGCAGAGTTCTGAGATTAAATCCTTTCACCTTTGCTTTTCACATTCTTCCCAGGAAGATTTCTCTTTATTGCATTTTCTGGGGTGCACACTTACCTGGCGTTTGCACCTTTCATATGGGTACAATTGTGATCTGAAGGAAAGCTTATGTATGTAGCATCATGGCAAGATGCTCTCCAAGTACCAGGAAGGAGCACAGAGCTTAAGGTCCTGGGAGGCAGTACTGGGCATCGCAGAAATAAAAATTCCCCGAGGTCTGGGCTCTGTGTTCCTCAGACCTAGCTGCTGTATGTACTATATAGAGAGAGGTGCAAATACTCTGCAGGTGCTCAGGCTTCACTCATTACTGTAGTGTGGGATATAAATTATGAGAGAATCACTGTCAATAACTCCTGAACTGAAATCCCACTTTGGTCTCTATTGCTACATCTCCTAATTTGAGTGCATCTATTACCCTGCCAGAAAATTCAAAAGGGAAGCCTGGCTTAGAAGAAAAATCATGGTGCATAATTATGTAACTTGTAGCCCAGGCAAGGCCTTAACAAACGCCAGGGGAAATGAAGCACTGCAGAAGAGGAAAAAGTAGCAAGTGAGGGTGAAACAAAGTTCATAAGAGCCAGAGAATTTGGGCAGATTTCCAATATGGTAATTATTAAATATTGTACCAGGAATTATATAAGTGCAGGAGCAACACAGAATACTGCTATTGCCCTATGTAAGGTGATCATTCCTGCTATGCTCTCCTCTACTCTAACCTTGTCCTGGTTTTGCTGGGACAGGATCACAGGCCAGCCATGGGCTGCAGGCCATTCCATCCCGTGGGTCTTCTCTCTTTCTCCTGGTCCCTCTTTTCTGCTGGGGAGGTGTCATTGGGTGATAGAGCAACTGCTGTAGGTTAGCCCCAGATACAGGCTAGATATAGGCAAACATTCACTATTTTAGGTAATTTAACAACCTGGAGTTTTTGTAGGGCAGAATTCTTCACTGAACATTACAAGTTTAATGTCTCAAAGAAATTCTACTGTACTAAGAGGAATTAGTCCAAGGGGATGCAGATGGCCTAACCATGGTCAACTTAGCTACCAGAAACTGGAATAGACCTGGGTTCTTTGGTGACACAGATAAAAAGACACCAGAGGTCATGAGGCTGTTCATACATGTCCAAAGCATCACTTCATTCAGGATGGATAAACTTGAAAAATAATTTACCTGAGCTGGCTTTAGATTGCTGAAGAAAACTGACTTCTTGATCTCAGTGTATAGGAATTAAGGAAAAGAAAAAAGAAGTACTTGGTTACTGATGAAGAATCAGACATGATTTAGGTGATATCTGAGCTGTGGTGGAAAATTTGTCCTAAATAATTATTCTTGCATTGTCAAGATAAATTTACTAGAAGATTTTACAGAGCATGCAAGTGGATGTGTGGGTCAAATCTGTTTTTACCAATCATGAAACACATTTCTTTGAGCAGGCTGCACTGGAATAGGCAGGAATGCAGCCATTTTGCAGTGGCATTAAATGTGTGATCTTTGAACATTTTAGCCCCAAAACATCAGGTTAGTGGAAAAATAAGGAAAAAATCCCAGACTGATGTCAGAATACTAAAACCCCTCCACAAAAAGGATATGTCATCAGATGCTACTTTCACTTAATGCACTACAATTGTAGGTCAGCTCTGAGAGAGCAGGTAGCACCTGCAGTCACTGGCGAATAGAGAATGTGAATGTTTATTTGTACAATTGGATGTGGTGCCAGATGAAGGAGCAAGAAGGAAAAAGCAAACCAAAAGAATAATGAGATTTGGTGTTCTGGGAGTTGCTGCCACTGAAGGAACGTGGCATAAAGGGTTGTGGGCTTTGAATTCACAGTTATGGAGCCAAGAAAATGGCATTCACAGCTGTGAAATAGGCACGTGCTGCCAAGGTTTTGGGTTACAAGGTGAAATTTGGATAGCAAAGTGGTAAGGAGTAGATGAGAATGCTGAAATTGTTTTAAGCTCCAGTAGCTTTGTCCATTTCAGCTAGCGTTTTGTGAGTGAGAGTGTTAGAAAGGTGCAAAGAAAACAGGATTTGAAACTAGAACTAGCTCTTCTTATAAACCTGTGCAGGAGATGGTGTCAAGTTTGTTACAGTTATCTTCTTCAAGTAGGTAACTTTGCTGGAAATGAAAAGGTGATTGGTAGCAGCACAGCAGCTCTAACTAGACAAATAGAAGATAGGTTGTAATGGTAGCCTCTTGGAGAGAACGAGAGCTGAGAAAGTTGGCATGAGCACACAGGCTTCCTCAGAAGGGCAAAATACAGGGTTAGAAAGGAAAGGTTCATCTTGTAATTGCTACTTTCTAATATGTAGCCACTTCCTGTTTCTTCTGACAATGATGAATAAGAAATAAACTTGAATTTGGGCAAAGGTTCGAAGGTTTTTTTTATTAAATGGTACATAACTAATAAACAAGATTATACACTATCAGTATTTTCATGGAAAACAGACCCAGTTACACACAGTGATATACTTCTGCCTTTTGGATAGATGCTAACTTAGCATTTATAAAACGCAAGGCCCCAGCAGAGCTACTACATTTTTCCAGCAACAGCCTAAGAGGACTCCTACTGGGTAGCCTTTGTGTCCAACCCAGCTGTCAGCACTGGCTCAGATGTCATCAATGTTAACTTCAACATGGCATAGCTGGAACACAATGCCAGTGAAAGGAATTGAGATCAGGCTTTTAGAACAGTGGTGTCATCAGTGCCAACCTACGGTATGGAAGTTCAGAGCACTAACGCCAGGAATGGGACCAATAAATAGCAATGCAGGGAAACAAGTTAACATTCCTTTGTATCTTTGTGTGCTCTTTGCCTCTGCTGCACACCTATAGGATTAGCTATGCAATGACACACAAGCCTCTGTTGTAATAGTGTTTGGATTTCAGCTGATCAGCAGACAAGGTAAAATTTTACTTTAAGTTTCTCAGCTGCAACAGCAATGGTTCATAATGCTATACATATATCTATATGTATATATATAGAGAGAGACTACATATTGGTACAATACAACTCAAAGCATCAATGGCCTAATGTAGCCATTTTTGTGTCACAGCATTAACCGTGAAATGTTAATGCAGGAACTATTTATTCTCCTCCAAACCATGGAAATTACAAAAAATATTCTCTCTCCTTCCTGGACAGCTTTGTAACAAGACAATTAATTTTATTTCTTTAACTTAAGTGAATTAGCAGACTCTCTATCCCAGCTAGGAAATAGTTTCTCTCTTTGCTTGTTTCATTGAACAGTGATGTGGAATGGAACCACTTTATTCTCTAGCTTGTCAGAAGGCATTTTCACATAGACCCCAGTAGTGAGACATCGTCTTCTCTTGATCTGTAAAATACGGGAAGAAAGTATAATAAACAAGTGATCTCAGCATAAATATCAACTAGCACATTTAGAGAAAAATCACAGATGTTCTGCCTTTATTGAGTAGAAGGTATTCCAGGCACCTTTCCCTGTGACCGTTCTTTGTAGAAGATCCATTGAGAACATTTGAGGAAGAATCAGGATTTACAGAGGCCATTTAGCAAAGAACGCAGTCTTGCTATTCACTGAGTCCTTTGAAGGTGTTCCTGGAGCAGAGTTCAGTGTTGGTTCCAAACTAGGAATGTTCACACCTGACAGTTTCCCTTAGCTTCTAAGGACTAGGGCAAATTGAAAAATATGAGCCAGGGATGCTCTTTGAATATAACTTTTGCATCAGACCAACTGTGAGTACTCCAGACTCCCATGCAGAGGCAACACAGATTTACATCTTGCTTGCCTTTTTCTTTGTGCAGACATTTGTAGCTGTGAAGGTAGAAATTCTGTAAGTTATAATTTGTCACTATCACAAAGGGAAGCCTTTTTAGACTTGCTTTGCAGAGGTGAATGGTGATAAAAGGAAAAATAAAATCCTGGCATTTTCTATGAATCAACTGTCAAATCAGAGTGCACATGAGGACTGTGTCGCCTTTGATCCCAGAAGCATCCATGACTCCAGCTTGTTCTAAACTTCCAAACCTAAGCCAAGAGTCAAACCAGATGATGCAAGCTGCCTGCTTTCTGGTATTCTGGCAACACAAATGAGCCATAAATCTAAATTGCAGCTCCAGCAAATTCCCTTATTTTGCCTCATTGTAACAGAATTACACTGTGAAGAGGAGCATCCCAGTGTGTTTGATCCCAGTGTTCTTCCCTGTTCTCATTTCTTTTTCTTTGTTCTCATTGCACGAAGCATTGTCAGCAGGATAGGGATGTGTTGACGAGACTTACCACTTTGCCCACAAAAATGGCTGAGATGATGGTACTGTAAAGAAAAAATCCTGAGGCAATAGCTCCTAAAACCCAGAGATACATGGCAGTGTCTGGACAAGGTTCTGGATCTAAAACACATAATATCACATAAGTCACATCACTCATAAGCCTCATAAGAATGTCCTTAAAGTCAATAGGTCAACTTCCACACTGCTTTTCTCCAGCATGTGGTATTCCAGCATACTTCTAGCACTGTCCCTATCCACTCAACCTCTAATGCAAATAGGCTTTATCTGTCGAAGAACACACACACTGCTCTCCACTGCTTCACCATGTACATATCTAATTGCCTAGACCTACAAGTACACTAATGGTATTGCTCACACTGTCAAGCATTCACACATTGCTAAATACATTGCATGTTCATGACTTTGCTTGCTTTAGGTATGTGCAAACAGACCTGAAAGGAATAAGACCTGACAGTGATTCTCAGAAGCTTGACTAGTGTTCAGCCTCACTTCTTACAACAGAACTTTGAAGACCTTTGAGACATAATAGCAACTGCTTTCACCTGGGGATATCTTGATACTGTGAAGGTGCTTGGCTTACCAATGACATAGAGATGTGTCCCTTTTCCCTTATTCATAAAATAGGGTGGAGGGTACATCTTCTCCATCTTGCAGATGTAAAGACCAGTATCATTAGCTTGAAGGCCAGTGAGGGTGAGGGTCACATTGTTTCGTCCAGGGCTCACGTGGCACTGAATGACCTCTTCCACACCAAACATTTTCAGTTCCATTGTGTAGGTTGAAGCACAAATTTCAGTGAGCCTATCACCTGTCTTTTTAAGCAGAGTCACTCGAATTTCCGTTGCATTCCCAATGTGCTTGTATTTACACACCAGGCTGGCTACTCCTTGCCTGTTGGCCAGCACCATTGCTGGCTGAGTCACTTCCATTACTGCAAGGAAGTAGAGCATGAAGATAAGTGAACTGTCAAGAAATTATATGCAGTGATTTACCTGAAACTTGTACAATAGGAAGGGAGACCTACCACCTCCTGTTATCCATGAATAATTCCTAGAAGTGCTGCTAAATACTTCCAAGAAAATGACTCCAAGACCACAATTCACATATAATATACTTTTAAAAGCTCAAGAATTTCTTTGATTACTATAAATGATACCATAAATCTGAGCAATTACTTGTTGCTTAAAAAGTAGTCAATCTGACCCACTTACTGCAGGAACGACCTGCAGGCTTCCATTTCCTTCAACACAAACTTTTTAATATGCATAAGAAAGCAAAAAATAGACTTCAGATGATCAAGCTGAAATATGAAATTTAAAATTAGGCATTTAAACCACAATTTATGCCAGGTAGAAAAAAAACATGTTTACATGTAGAAACAAACAGGTTGACATCCTGTATGGATGTGTAACAGAAGTACTAGGGTAACAGTAACACTGCATGGAAAACCTGTTTGCATGTTTTTTTCTGTGGTCTTGTTGCTGCTCAGCTGGCCCCTAAGCCACAGTCCAGTGGCACTGTATACCCCAAGCCACAGTCTAGCACAGCCTGAGAAACCCATTACAAAAAGTAACTGCAAATCTGAAGAGAAAACCTGTGTGGGATGTACATCCCCACTGTCTGCCTTTTACAGCTTGTATACTCTATCCTGCTGCACAGGAGGAAGGCACCAGCTTTTGCTTTCCTAGGCTGTAAAGACAGTACTATGTGTTCAATTTCGGTTTATTTCAATTCTTTTTGGATTAAGGCTTATCTTCTTCAGTTCTGCTGTGCAAGAAATCAGGACAAAGAGGAGTAGAATTTCTCTGTCCATTCAAACCTCTATATCCATGTTATCATCTGCCAGCCACTTCACTCACAAAGCCTGGCTTGTCAAAATCTTCCTGCCTTCTTGAGCTGCTCTGAATCTTGCTCTAAGTCTTTAGAGCACTAGCATCCATCTACAGATGTTACTGCTCTAAAGTCTGTCTGTTTTTCCAGATACTTTGCAGTGCCCCAAGAGCTTGTTCCCAAAATCTCATATGGAGGTGTCCCATGTCACTTCCCTCTCCCTGTTGTACCCAGTCCATTTTCTGCAAAGATGTGAAACCAAGAAAGTGTAGACACCCCCAGCTGTCTTGCCTCCTTCATCTACCCACCTTCAGCAATGGCAGTGGCTGTGCAGAGAAAGCCCACGGTGACCAATATTGAGAGCATTCCTGTGCTGGGAGAGATGCTGATGCCTTCAGACTTAAAGACAAACTGGAACTCTCAGGACTGGAAAAAAGTAATACCTTTCAGGATACTGAATCTTCGAAGTGTTTGAACCCACACACGTTGTGTATATATATAGCTTTGATCCCAAATGCTATACCTGAAAGTTATATGAAGCTTTGTTTTGGTTTTACGAGAAAGGAAGTAGTGGGTTTGATTAGTACGTGCACAGCTAACCTCAAACAGCATGAACAAAAACAACTATTCAGCAGATGGAAAATATGTATTCAGTCTGAAACTGTCATCCATTCTGGTTTAAGAATTGAGGGAGGAGAGATAATCATCCAATAGAGCAGATCAGGCCCAGTGGTGCTGCCAGCTTGCACTTAATATTTTAGCAGTCATCAGGTATTTCCTATTAGGACAACACAAAGAAAACTCTACCTCTGCCTAATGTAGCATGGTGAATCAGTGCAAGCTTGCTGTTTTATGGAGGGTTTCCCTCCACCTTCAGTTTCTTTGCCTGCTTTAATGTTAGTGCTTTTGAGGCTTAAAAATTGCTGCCCTCTTCAAAATACTGATTACAGTGGCAATACCTTAATCTTTTCTTATTAGCAATGTGATTCTAATCATAACCCAGCTTCTTTAAGCTTTTCTGTTTCAAAAAAAAAATAATAATCTAGGTTTATAGCTAATGACTTCCACATCTATAAAGAACTCTTCCTACCTACAGCTTTTCCTGTCTAAGTGCCTTGACATCAACAGATGAAAAACACTGCAGGAGCTTTGATTACTGCAATTTCTGCTTAGAACACCTGCGTCATTTCAAGTCTCAGTGAAACAGTTTTCACTCTTTGGCCTTTTAAAAGTTATGTAAGGTCTGAATATCACTTTGCTTTTTTGTATGATAGACTGTAATTTCCATGAACCATTGACTAAAGCATTTCACCAAAATGAAATTATATTTCAGTTGCACTGAAGGTCACTATTCTGGTTTTGTCCCTTACTTTGATAAGTGCTTCTAGAAGGTGCTTCATCATTTATATATTGTCCTGGGCTTGGCTGTGATAGAGTTAATTTTCACAAGAAGCTGAGAGGGAGCATAACAAGGACAGCTGTCCCAAACTAGTCAAGTGGATATTTGATACCATATGACTCCATGCTCAGTATATAACTGGAGGAGCTGGCCAAGTGGGAGAAGGGATCAAGGCTCAGCAACAGGCTGAGTGTAATGTTCCAAGCGGTTAGAAATTGCATTGTGCATCACTTGTTTTTTATATATTCTTTTATTAGTATTATTGCCCTTGTTGTTTCTACTCTACTTGTGTTGTCCTATTAAACTGACCTTATCTCAAACCACAGGGTTTACGTTTCCTCCTGATTCTCATCCCTGTCCCACCAGGACATGGAAGGAATGAGCAAGCATAGATGTGGTGCTTTGTTGCCAGCTAGGCTTAACCCACGACATATATGTAGAACTCATAGACTGCAAAAACCTATTTTTAGGTTGTGACCTAGAAAAACTTAACATCATTACTTCTTGAACAGGAGGATGCCCAATCCAAAGATACAGGATAAATACTTGATCTTTAAATCACATAAATACCTAATGGTTTAAATAAATTTACTGCTTCCATACTAATGTGATGCAACAATTTGCAATGATAAATTCCTTGTCAATATGATCTTAACTGGCATTCAAAACAGAACTGATGATAAATAAAAATACAGCTCTGGCAAAATGAAAACTGCACCCTAATAATGAGTCAGAGCCATATTGTACTACTGACCAGACAGGCTTAAATAAATTTTAATATTATATAAATGATATTACAACATTGTGTACTAGAATATCAGTGAGATTTATGGCATGGAATTACCAAGTTATGCCTGACATTTTCATATCCAGAGTAATAACCAAATCACCTGTCCTGTGCATCTTTTGGCCTTGGGGTTTGTATGCAGTTAAACAAATGAGGCATTTGAGCCTCATCAACCATAATGTCATCTTCTGGTAATTGACTGCAACTGCCAGGGCAGACTGAAGTAAGCTCAAAGTATCCCCCTTCCAATGCACAGAGATCACCTGGCAGTGGTGCCCTCTTATCCTTGCTAATTATACTTCTGATTTTGAGTTAAGGTATGCAGATAGCAGATGTATGATGCAGGATTCCCAAAAAGACCTCTCCTTCACTGCTCCTATCCTTTTCAGCTCACTTATGGCGCAGAACAAAGTCTCGGTAAGTGAATGAGCTCCTGCCTAAAATAACACTCACAAGACCCACTGGGGATGCTTTTGCTCTCTGTTGTGCCCTTCAAACTACTCTTCAGCTGACGAAGAGTCTCTGAACTTCTGCTTGGTCCACCTTCCTGTATATCACAGCCATGCTTTGTGCACTACAGCCATAGGGCCTTTCTTACCTAGTTATTGTGCCTTCTTTCATAGTCTGGTATCTAGTGGATTTTTATAGCCTGGTGTCTAGACTTTTATACTCCAGTGTTCCTTCTCTCAATTGCTCATCTTGAAAACTTTTTTTCCATCCTTTCCTCTTTGCTGGAACAAAACACGTGGCCTAGTGGGTGAAAGAAGAACCCTCTCTTTGAGATTCAGAAAGTCTTTCAGGATGAATATTCCTTAGGCTGTCCCCAACAGCCTGTGCTTTACACTTGCTGTGTCCAAAAGCTCAATGTAAGATAAATCTTTCCCTTAATGTAAGTCCATATTTCCTTATATATATATTTTCATCTATTTGTTCTTAGGGGGAATATTAATCCCCAGGCCATGGGAAACATTTATACTCTACAGATGCTACCATAGCAAAGTGCCAGAGCAGGGGAGAGGGCTGAGGGCCTTGCAGAGCTAAGCTGCAGAGCCTTCAGTTGAGGAATCAAGTCTGATAGCCTCTTTGAACTTAGCTCTGAGAGGGACACACAGCTTACACTGAACACGGGGCTACATTACTGGGATTAGTCAGACTGCTAGTAAGTTAAGTAATTAGGTTTCTCATGTAAATTTCTTTCTCATTCTGGGTTAGTTACTGACATTTTAGTGAATCAAATTGCTTTTCTTCGTTGAGCACTGATTAGGGCAAACCTTCCCACTGAGACTGTCAGAATCCCACTACAAAATGTTACTCTCCACAAAACCTTTTTGTCATACTTTAAAGCCTGTCTCATGCCACCCATGTTTTTTTCTTCTGTGACAGGAACTTAATTGGTGAACTGCTTGAGATGTAATGGAGAGCAGCTTATCATTTGCATAAATATCTGGTTTCAGGATATTTTGTTGAACTCAGAATGTGAGATCCTCTCTTATTATGTTGAACAGTTCATGTTTTTAACGTGTCACAGACCTACTGAGGTTTTGAAATGCACTGTCATTTGAAAAAAAAAAAAATCCAGACCTCTAAGTGGTATGGCTAAAGAATTTTTTTTTTCTACAAAACAATAGGTAAAGAGAAAAGGAAATAACACAGTGACTGGAAAAAAAAAAAAGTTTCATTACCACTAAAGGACTAAAACCTGATTGGTGTGAGGAAAGGCCTAGATATGACCAAGTTTGGTGGATCGGTCCTGGTTCTTGAAGGAACCACAATTTACATCACAAACCCACTGATCTTTAAGTCTCAGAAATGTGGCCTTTCTGTCAGCTGGATTCACAGATGCTGCTCTCTAGTCTGAAACCTGCAGAGGCATGAGGAATTCATGTTCCACTACTTCCTGGGCCACACAGGATTTGTCGTCTTGTGCAGTCCTGCTGACCAGCAGATTGCGTAGAAAGACTTGAGGTGCGGGTGGATATATGAGAGTGCTACAGTTGTTGGGATGTCTTTTTTAGAGTCTAGGGTTTATTTCTTCTAAGGTAAATTATACTCAACAGGCTTTCCTGAAATTCAAGGCATCTGTTGGTGTCTAATACAGAGAGAAATGCGCTTCCCAACTTTTCATGCTAACAGTTGGCAGTTAGCCTTGAAGGTTTGCACTGTACCTATTACCAGGTTGGGTTGCTGCACATTGTTTGTAGTACTCCATACAAGTCCTAGTAGCAACCAGGATCCTTACCTATGTGAATGTGTTGCCTCCTCCCCACGTAGGTTACAGTCAAAATGTAACTTCTGAGACTGTATGGAATGTGATCCAGACAGAAGTAAGAGGATATAAAGGGTCAGGTCTGAGAAACAACACAGACAAAAGGTTTTTACACACCAGCTGTCTTACTATTCTTCAGTTTCCAGGTTGTGGTGAGGAGATGTTAGGGTTGAGCACAGACCTTGAAGTATCTTGACAGATGTTTAAGGAATCATAGAATCACAGAATGGTAGGGGTGGGAAGGAACATCTGGAAATCATCCAGTCCAAGCCCCTTTCTAATGCAGGTATGCCTATGTCTAGTTACATGGGAACATGTCCAGATGGGTTTTGAAAGTCTCCAGAGAAGGAAACTCTGTAACCATTCTGGGCAGCCTGTGTCAGTACTCTGTTCACCCTAAAAGTAAAGAATTTTCTTCTTAAGTTGAAGTGAAACCTTCTGTGTTCTACTTTGTACCTATTGCCCCTTCTCCTGTCACTAGCCACCACTAAAAGGAGCCCAGCCTCGTCCTGATGACCTCTACAGTTCAGGTATTTATATGCATTTATAAATCTCCTTTCAGTTTTCTCTTTTCCAGGCTAAAGAGTCTCAGGTCTTTCAGCCTCTTATAGTAAGAGAGGTGCTCCAGTACTCTAATGATCTTTGTGGCATAAATTTGGCCTCTCTTCAGAAGTTCTCTACCCCTCTTGAACTGAGGAGCCCAGAACTGGACACAGTACTTCAGGTGTAGCCTCACCAGAGCAGAGGGGAAGAAGAATCTCCCTCGATCCTCTGATCACACTCTTCTTAATACACCCCAGAATACCATTGACCTTCTTGGCCACAAGGGCATATTACTAACTCATGAACTTGTCCACCAGTGCTCTTATGACCTTCTCCACAGAGAAGGTGCTTTGCAAAGCAGAGCACCATAAATCTCTTGTTCATAGGCCAATTACTTGTGAATGAATATAGAATAAAGCAAACACTGTAACTGAAAGCTGGTCTGTTTTCACCAATAAGCAGAAATAGAATCAAAGCAATCCCCCAAGTGTAAAAATAAGCAGTTAAGTGTACCTTGTGACAAGCTGCAGCTGTGGAGACATGAAGTACTAGAGAAAACTTTTACTTCTGCTGTCCTTTATTTTGTAAAGCATTGCAAAAACAAAAACAAAACCAAAAAAATCCCCAGAAGTTGCTGTATTTCTGATACTCTTTGGCTCTGACATCACTGCAGTTTGCATTTAACAAATGACACAAGAATAAATCTTTGCTCAACATGTGAGGAGTACTGATGTCCTCAAAAATGAGATGCATAAGAACTATTCTAAATGCAAAGAGCATAATTTGTGTGTGGTATATAGCTTAAGAGCCTGCTTCCAGTTTTCACAGCCCTAACTAACTCCCTAATGTTTAGGAAAAAAAAAATGAGATGGAATTTCAGACTACAAGATCAAAGCAGGAGTCATGGAAAAAAACTATAATTAAACCATTATATTTAACATTTACAAAGCAAATAACTCAAAGAAGTTTATGTAAAGGAGATAATGCTCCAGCTTAGTGAGCATACAGAGGATTGAAATATTTGAAAGACAGGATACCTGACAAGGAAAGGCATTTTCCTGAGCTTACAGTGGGAAGTTCATTCAAGGGTTAGCACAGAGCATATTCTAAACCACCTCTTTGAACTGATGACAACTTGGTAATGAAGATCAGCTTTGTTTGTCAGTCAGAGTCTGGAAGCTACTTCTGAAGAGTGAATGAGAGCTGATAGCTGAATGGGGCAGAAAATTAAATGAAATGAAATTAAGATAGTTATATAGCAGAAGGGGGAAGTCAGCAGACAGGCACAAAGAGAATGACAAGGTGTTCAAATTGACAGATTCACTGTAACTTTTGGAATACATAGCAGTGAGACAGTTTGTCAAGGCCAGAGAAGAGAGTATTTCCTCAGTTGAGATGAACAGCAACCGTGAGCTAAGGGTTCTAAAGGCATTTTGTTGTATTCAACAATGTCCCCACTCAATTTGATTTGCCTGTCTGGGGCCTCGATCTCAAAACTAGGACAAGGAGCAATGGGTGTAAATTGCAGCAAAAGAGGTTCCACCTCAACACAAGGGGGAACTTCTTTACTGTAAGGCTCACAGAGCACTGGAATAGGCTTCCCAGTGAGGTTGTGGAGTCTCCTTCCCTGGAGACTTTCAAGGCCTGTCTGGATGTGTTCCTCTGTGATCTGTGTTAGATAATATTGTCCTGCTCTGGCAGGGCACTTCGACTCGATGATCTCCTTGGGTCTCTTCCAACCCCTAACATCCTGTAATCCTGTGAACTACAGCATGGGGATGTAACCCTTCCCAGGAGCACATCAAGTTTGGGATCAGAAGCCACATGCCTTGGACATCCTAGGGAAACAGCTTCTGTATGGAAAACTCAGAAGGCTCGTCATGAAATGGACATAGGGAAATGAGACTACCAAGAGAAGAAAGGATGTTTAGGAATATCAATGGCTGGATTTGTCAAGGAAGTATGTAGCTTTCAGTGCTTTCAGATGTCTCTGTTAGGCTTACAAAATCTGCCCAGAAGCCACAGTGAGAACACATTTTAGTAAAACCCATGTAGTGTACTGTCTGCATCCCTGTCAATAGTGCTTTTTTTAAATTGGCATGATAGAGCAAGGTGCTATGGAAACACAGCACTGAAGCATGAGCCCTCACATTGCTGAAAGTTTGCAGAGATGGGTTACAAGGCTTGTGAGTTTGCTTTAGAATATGTATTAAATCATAGGCTGGTGGCTCTGGAAAACAAAGATAAGGAATTTCTGGCAGAGGATTGTAGAATAAATCCCAGATATTGTAAGAGTCTTCTTGCTTTTGAAGTGTAGCAGTTGCAAAGAAAATTGTCAGCCCATAACCCAGGCCTCTTTGCAAATGGAATGCTGTAGCCAAGCACTGGGTTTGTGACTGGCATCACATGAGTCAGCAAACTAAATGAAGGTCTCATACCTTCCAAAAATTTATCAAGTGCAGGATTTGTTGTTCAACCAACTCTTCACCACAGAATGTGATCTCATGTGCATTAATGATAACTCAAACACCCTTCATCTTGCCTAATTTACAAAGCAATTGAAACTGCATTTTTAGGACTTAAAAATCCCCCTTTCCTGAAGTTCCTACCAGGGATAGTATGAATACAGATCCCTGAAATGTCAGAGAGGCCAAATGTGCAAGGAGAGGCTGAGTCTTTCATTAGCCAAAGTGATAGTTTTACAAAGGTGACAAGCCTCTACTCCTATGTTCAGAAGCTGTTTCTCACTGTACTTGTTCACTGACAACTGTTACCACTCCCTACAAGCTTTATCTTTCTCATATTTTTAGGCAATCATGACTATAACAAGTATTAGCTTGAACTTGTCAGTGTGGCCAGCTTGCTCCCCTGGTTAGTTGAGTTGAGCACTGATTAATGCCTGCTATAGAGCCTCTGATTGCAAGGAGCACTCACCTGTCATGCTTCTTCACAGCTCCAGCTGCCTTCTCCCATTATCATCACCTGAAAACCCAAAGAGAATCATAGAGTCATTGAACCATAGAATAAGGATGTTTTGGATTGGAAGTGGCCTTTAAAAGTCATCTAGTCCAACCCCCCTGGGCCCCATTTACGTACTGAAATGCCAGCAATAAGGTCTCACCAGAGCCTTCTCTTCATCTTTCTTCTGGCCCTCACCTGGACCTGGTTCAACAGGTTCATGTCTTTCTTAGGCTGGGCCTCCAGACCTGGACATAGTATTTCAGGTGAGGCCTCAGTAGAAAGTTCAGAGGGGCAGAGTAACCTCCCTCATCTTGTTGGCCATATTTCTTTTGATGCAGCCCAGGATACAACTAACCTTCTGGGCTGCAAGCATACCACTGCTGCCTCACGTGCAGCTTTTTATCCACCAGTGCCCCCAAGTTCATCTCCACAGGGCTACTCTAATCCTTTCATCTCCCAGCCTAAATCAATCCTGAGGATTGTCCTGACCCTTTTTATCATAGGAAATCTGAAAATTTAAAATTCAGATCTGGCATACAGAAGAATTCTTACTGGTTTGGCCTCAGGGAGAACAGAAAATATGATAGTGATCAGTTTGGCCTGTGTACTAGAGATGGAGACAATCAAGAAGGTTTGCAAATGTGCTTCTAGAGAGGATAGAGATTATGAAGAAGGGCTGTAAAGTCATGAAGAGGGTATGAAGAGAAGGATGGGCTTGTGGGTGACACATCAGTTGGGGAATTTTTCTTATCAGTAGCAGTGGTACATACAAAGAAAACAAGTCTGTTGGATAGGGTCCAGTGAAAATCAAGCCCTACATAAAAGGGGAGGAAATGTTTTGAATTTTATTCTTTTTATGAAATGTTGAAGGAAAGGGGGGGAGGGAATGGAGAAAATACATGTACATCTTTTCCTAAGCCTTCTTTTGAGACCTCACTACCGACATTTTTCATTTTGAAATCATCAGGTCTTTTGCAAAGAGAACAAATGTCTTGCACAGCAGCAAAATGCCATTTTGTCTTATTTTCTGCCTAGAACCAGTACTGGCTGAAATGAGAAAAATGTGAGGGGAGTCTTTCGCAGCAAGAGCAACTGTAGTTAAGCAGAACTTTCTTGAGAAAGTTTCACTTCCTAAGGTTTTTTGCTATGTTTGCTCATTTAAATGGCCATCCCATTAACCCCCTTTTTATGATTTTCAAATGTCAGCAACCCACTTATGTCTTGTAAAAGAAAAAGTGTAAAGTAGAAGGCCTGGTTTCCATTACTCTAAGGACCTCACTGCAACAAGAAGTTTTGCTGCCACAGTCTTGTCAGTGACATTGCTACGGTCTTACCTGTTTGACACATCAGCCTGTGTTAGATTATTACCGAAGGTCAAGATTCAATGCAAAGACATGCTGTCTCTGTGCCAAGGTCTTTGGGCTAGAGGGATTAGGCACACTTGATCTCCCTTGATTCCCATTCCTCTATTCCTTCAATAGCTCTGCCCATTCCTGACCACCTGGAGGGATTTAATGACAAATACTCTGTAGGAGTACTTTTGCTGCTGCTTTGTTTAATACCACATCCTGATATAGAGTAATTTCATCTGGAAGCTGTTTACTAGTAGGCTGTGTATTAGGTCGTAACACATGATGACACCAAGCTAGGAGCTGGTGTGGATCTGTTGGAAGGTGGTGAATGCAGACTCTGGAGGGAGTGCAGGTATGATTTCTGTGTGCGACCTTGATGTGACCTCTTGAGTTCCTGGGCTGCTGAAGAGCTGGAGAGAATTAGAGCTGCAGGCTCTGAAGTTTTAAGAAGTTTGGATTTGAATGATAAATTGCCAAGCCTGGGAATGGGACTTTTGCTTTTTAAACAAATTTCTGAAGCCAAAAATTCACGAGCTTGGCAAGTATGATGATATTCTTTAATATCAAGAAGGAGAAAAAAAATCAAACAGAATTTCCTGTGAAATGGTTTTCAGTGTTTTTCATACTAAGTGACTTGATTTTTCTTGCTCAAAGCAACATTTTCTTTCAGAAATCCTTGTTATTTAAAAAGATTCAAACCCTATTTAAAGAGCCACCATCAAAAGGAAGCCTTACAATTGTAGGGGAAAAATGGATCATTCGAAGCCTCCAAATTATTAATTTTACATTTCAACTCACCAAAAAAAGGTCAAGTTTTTTCTTTCCATTCTGATTGAAATGAGTCGTCTTGACTTTCCAAATTTGCCAATGAAACCAAAAAAAAAAATTAATTATTCATCAAGTTCCAATGAACACCCTTCATAAAACTTCTGAATTATGCAAACTAATCACCTTCTGGGAAATAGTCGTAGACCATTTTATGGTACAAGCTTGCAATGTGACTCAATGCCTCTTCACTTGCACACTATAACCCTCCTCACTCATTTGATTTATGAGACTTTTGCCTTGATTATAGTTTTCAGTTCATTCCCCCCCTAACTACCATCACTCATCTTTTCTAATTTTCCTTAGCTTGCAACAAAATATTCTTTATCTTTTGAAATATCAAATGCTGTCATCCTGCGAGGCAAATGCAGCTAGGAGGACAGAAATGGTTACATGATTTGGCTTGGGATGTTACTTGCAAAATTTGTCACTACTTTGATGTGTTGGTGGGGGATGGCAGGCCTAGCTCAAGATCTCCAGCAGTGCAGATGTTCTTGTTTGGCACAGGGAAGAAGGCATTCTCCTCACAGAGATCTGGCCTAGCAGGTGGACTCCAGGGAAAACAAACACTGAGAAACACAACAGAAATAAGAGGCACGAGCTGAAACTGAGGGCTCAGAAGCAGAATGAAGAAAGGAAGAAGCTTCGATCTGCCCTTTCTCTTGCAGCTCTTCCCTCATTATCTTCATTTCCCCCTTCTCTGTGCTCTGTGACTACAGATTCTGCACAAGCAGTGAGAAGCAAGGGCTGCCAGCCTCCTCCTCCTCCACCCAATGAAGTGGCTTCTCCTGAACTGAATCACAGTCTCTCCCTCCCCAGCAGCCTCGCTAAAGCAGGACCTCAGCCTCATTCACCTACATATTACCAGGCCCTTCAGCTGACCTTGAAGAGGAGCACACCTACCTCTTGATTTAAGTACTGCTACTTGAGATTTGCACAAGTGTTGTGGTGTCTTTCTTGCATTTCTGACTCTGTCACAGCAGGGCCTGTGCACCTGTCACTGCTCCCTTTGCGCTGAAATGGACAGCAGACACATGCACACATGTACATGGCAATCCATTCACTCTGCTCTTTAGGGCTTTGCTACATTTTTAGCTAACTTCCATGTGCTGTTCTCAGAATCCACTTTATCTTAAGTGCCCACAGCTTCTTCAAGGCTTTTGTCCAGTAACCTGATTTAATAGCAAATGTCATAGAGGCCACAGCTAGAGTTTGTACACTCCACACTGTGTATATGCCTGCCATAGTTGTTTGCATAATTGCTGGATATTTTTTGCACTTGATAGCTGTTTTACTATAAGAGTGGCTGCTGACAGCAATCATTGTTCATTTAGCAAGAAAGAGCAGACAGATTCTAAGTTTGTTTATTTGTTTTTTATCAAGGACAGATCAATTATTTAATTCCAGTGCCACCAAGAGCTCCAATGCAGAGCAGGTAAGAGAAAGGCTTAGCTAATGGCACATTTTGTTCTGAGCTGTTCATGCTGATTTAAGTGACATCTGAAGCTCAGACAGCTAACATGCCTTTGTGGGGAATCAGTTTTCACATGGCCTGACTTCTGCTGAAGACACGATAAAGAGTTTGTCCTCTTCAGCTGCAGGCAGCTCTAATTTGCCTTGGCAATCAACAGCCTCCAAGAGGGAGTTCTCAAGGAGGGGAATTGTTTACCAGTAACAGAGCCACCTCTGCTGTTACACTGTGGGCACATGTTTGGTGTAGCCATTTCTGTGCTGCTTCTGAGCTGCTAAAATATTCCTGTTGTGACAGCAGTCACACAAAGGAGTACTATGCCTTTCCTTCCAAGGGAGGATTGGTGGTGGTGTGTGCCCCTGCAGGGCTCAGTTCTTATCTGTTAAGCTAAAGTAGCTGTCTTCCTACCTCAGCATTTCCCTCAGGCAGGCCAAACCTGCCATCTTTTAATCTATTAAACTTGTGGAGTTCTACTGTAGTTATTACTGTTATCTGAGTGAGAAGACTGCTGTGCCTGAATTGTCTCTTCCCAGAGATGAAATCACACCTTGTCCTGCAGGTGTGATTTCACGAGCAGCCTGACTCAATGGAAGAGCAACTGCTACCAAAATTCATGGTCCCATGGCTCTCCGTTCCTTGTGTAGCTATACAAGCTAAATCCTTTCTCTGCTTCAGTTCATCCCACAGCCAAACTAAGCTGCAGTGGTACAGCTGCCTTTTCTTGACAATGCTGATTGAGATCAGGTATAGCAGATCATAAAACTATGTCCTAAAATACTACCTGCAACAAAACTCTGGACAGTTAAGATAGGGCTAGTGAAATCTTCAAGGCTTTCTTTCCAACCATGTACACTTTGTTCTTAAATCCTTCCGAGTCTTGATTCTCCATCACACTATATCAAGTGTATTTATTATATAGTGAAGAGACTTAAATCCCAAACATATGATCTGCAATATGGGCGAGTTTGTGAGCAGAGTCAGTTTAGGGAATGAATCAGTAGAATATATCTGCCTGGGGAGGCACTTGAGATTTACTCAGCTTCGACTTCAAAGGCCCTTAGCAGTGACTGCAGTAGTAAAGTGTGCTAAAATGCCACATTGCCCTGATAGAAAGGGCTGGAGGAGGGGCTGATTAAACAATTGCTGTGAGAAATATCAGAGACAGTGAATTTGGGCAGGGAAATGTCTTCCAGAGGCAGATAGGTGCAGTTTACTCCAGATACAGACAGGCATGGCAAGGGAATGTCATGAAGTTAAAGCATAACTGAGATCTCCAAAGGATAAGGCATATCTGGGCATGTAGGGGACCTCAAGAGGGAGCTCGGGGAAAAGGAGTCCCGAGGTAGATCCTGCTGGATCAGTTAACAGCCTTAAGAATGAGGAAGATGTGAGGAACTCTTGCTACATGCCTGTGTGAACAGCAGACACTGCTTTGGGTGTTTGCCATGAGATGCTTGTTTCTGGAATGAATGGATGTGAGCTTCAGAATACCCTGGCTGCACCCACTTGCATTCTCTGTCAGCTGTGCTTGAGTATTGCAAGGTATTTAAATACAAAGATCAAGTGTTACCTAGCATCTTGTGGTGCTGCCAGGGTTACCCCAGAGCAGGAGTAAGCTGGCAAGTGCTCCCACTGAAGAGCTTCACACATGTAGAGCAAGTATGTTCCAGTACCAGCTCCAGTTAAGCAGTCTGGGTGCAGCCACCAAGCTTTTGAGGCTGAGAGGCTTTCACAGGACCTATTTGATTTTTATTAACAGAGACAAGTCATGCAATCCAAAGTAAGATTTTGTCCCAGGAAAATGGTGCAGGGGGAACTATTCTACAAGGTCTCTGAGCAGGTGTTCCTGTAAGTCTGGGGTTTGGCATCCTGAAGTTTTGTAAGTAACTCATAGACTTACCCCTTTCTTGGAAGAACATAGCTTTTACATGAAAGACCTCAAATCTTAAAAGCATTGCTAGCTTCCCCCCTCCCTTTAAACACACCCACACATACATGCTTACTTGTGTGGTGTGGTCATCCTCACCATTGCCTTAGGGTCAGGTTTCACAATCGTGTATCTGGCTCTCCTAAACAGGGCTGTGATTGCCCTTGTAATAAGAAAGGACAGTTGCTAACCTCTGTAACTTGCCAGCCCAAAAGAAGAGGGGAAATAAGAGGAGGAGAGTGATTCTCAGTTCAGTTTCTCTAAATTCAGCAACCCCCAGAAAAAAAGTACATAACCAGTTAGGTAAAGATTCAGCTAGAAAGGGATGATAAAAGTTAACTTAATAAAGAAGTAAAAAGTTATCTGACTACACAATTACATTATCATCAGACCTCCTCAACAGATGGTCAAGACAATATATACCCTTTTGCCATTCCCCTTTGGTAAGAGTGTTATGTGTTATGTATGGAGAAGAGGAGGCTCAGGGGAGACCTTATTGCTGTCTACAACTACCTGAGGGGTGGTTGTAGCCAGGAGGAGGTTGCTCTCTTCTCTCAGGCAGCCAGCACCAGAACAAGAGGACACAGCCTCAAGCTACGCCAGGGGAAATTTAGGCTTGAGGTGAGGAGAAAGTTCTTCCCTGAGAGAGTCATTGGCTACTGGAATGGGCTGCCCAGGGAGGTGGTGGAGTCGCCGTCCCTGGAGCTGTTGAAGGCAGGATTGGATGTGGCACTTGGTGCCATGGTCTAGCCTTGAGCTCTGTGGTAACGGCTTGGACTTGATGATCTATGAGGTCTCTTCCAACCTTGGTGATACTGTGAGACTGTGACACTGTGATACTGTGACCATGTGATACATTCTTAGAAAAGCATCTGCCATGTCTTCCTGAAGAGTTCATTTCTGGCAAGCCCTCCCTCTTTTCTGTTTGAGAGCTGTGGGTTTGTAAAAAGCATCATTGTAAAACGAGTCTACCACAGCCAAATGTCACTTGGCCTGCTGCATTCTCAGAAGGAGCGATACCGCGCCCTAGGCAGGAATGACGAAATAGCGAGGGGAGCTATGAAACATGTGTGAGCCATCTCTTCCCTTCTGCGCGCTCCTCAGCTCTGCTGGTCCTAATGCTGCATGGTGTAGAACAGCTGGGTCCTCCTATCAGATGTCCACAAGAAGGGATCATGCTCTCTATTTTTTCAAGTCCATTGCTCATGCTCAGACTGCAGAGCACAGCTGAAAACTCAGTGCCTTTCTGCAGGTGACAGAGGCATTTGCACTGAGGTCTATTTGCAGAGATTCAGGTGGCCCCAGAGAAGGCGTCAGATGTGTCAGATGCTGCATAAGAAAAAGATGCTATCCATATCACAAATGTCCAGCCCAGAGCTTGAGCAAATCCAGTCCTTGTGGTTTCTTCCTCACTCCACAATGCCATTCACATCACTCAGTACAGCACCATTCCCCAGGCAAGACATGAGGTTTTGTGGGTGTAGTATCTTGGTAGATATTCTGATGGGAACACCGCACAAGCGAAAAACAGTGGAAGTCTTTTGGACATGTTAGAACTTAGGCTGGTCACTGCTGTTAAGGAGAACAAAAATTGTTTCTATAAGTATATTAATGGCAAGAGAAGGGGCAAGGACAACCTCCAGTCCTTAGATAGAGAGGGAAAAGATAGATAGTGACAAGGGATGAGGAAAAGGCAGAGGTGCTTAACACCTTCTTTGCCTCAATCTTCAATAGTGGGACAGGTTGTCTCCAGGACAACTGGACTCCTGAACTGGCAGATGGAGTCAGGGACCAGTATAGTCCCACTGTAATCCACAAGGAAGAAGTAAGGGACCTGCTGAGGCACTTGGATCCTCACAAGTCCATGGGACCAGATGGGATCCATTCTAGGGTACTGAGGGAGCTGGCAGATGAGCTGGCCAAGCCACTATCCAGCATTTATCAACAGTCCTGACTCACTGGAGAGGTCCCCAAAGACTGGAAGCTGCCAATGTGATGCCCATCCACAAGAAGGGCCAGAAGGAGGAACCAGAAAACTGCAGACCTCTCAGCCTGACCTCAGTGCCAGGCAAGGTCATGGAACAGGTCATCTTGAGTGCCATCACAAAGCACCTACAGGATGGCCAAGGGATCAGGCCCAGTCAGCACAGGTTTAGGAAGGACAGGTCCTGCCTGACCAACCTGATTTCCTTTTATGATCAGGTTACCTGCCTGGTGAATGTGGGGCAGGCTGTGGATGTAGTCTACCTGGACTTCAGCAAAGCCTTTGACACCATCTGCCACAACAAGCTCCTGGCAAAGCTGTCAGCTCATGGCTTGGAGAGATTCACTCTGATACGGGTCAAGAACTGGCTGGAAGGCTGGGCCCAGAGAGTGGTGGCGAATGGTGCCACATCCAGTTGGCAGCTGTCACTAGTGGTGTTCCCAAGGATCAATGCTGGGCCCAGTCCTGTTCAATATCTTTATTGATGATCTGGACCAGGGGATTGAGTCCAGCAACAGTAAGTTTGCAGATGACACCAAGCTAGGAGCTAGTGTGGATCTGTTAGAAGGTAGGAGAGCCCTGCAAAGGGACCTAGACAGGCTGGATGGGTGGGCAGAGGCCAATGG
>WAAF01000963.1:61418-98923 GCA_013400475.1 Tricholaema leucomelas
ACAAGGCTGGTGAGGGGCCTGGAACACAAACCCTATGAGGAGAGGCTGAGGGAGCTGGGGTTGCTTAGCCTGGAGAAGAGGAGGCTCAGGGCAGACCTCATTGCTGTCTAAAACTACCTGAAGGGAGGCTGTAGCCAGGTGGGAGTTGGTCTCTTCTGCCAGGCAACCAGCAACAGGACAAGGGGACACAGTCTCAAGTTGTGCCAGGGGAGGTCTAGTCTGGATGTTAGGAGGAAGTTCTTGCCAGAGAGAGTGATTGGCATTGGAATGGGCTGCTCAGGGAGGTGGTGGAATTGCCTTCCCTGAAGGTGTTCAAGAGAAGCCTGGATGAGGCACTTAGTGCCATGGTCTAGTTGACTGGCTAGGGCTGGGTGCTAGGTTGGACTGGATGATCTTGGAGGTCTCTACCAACCTGGTTGATTCTATGATTCTATGTTCATGCAGAGGCTAATTCTCCAACCAGGGAGCATTTCATCATCATCGTGCATTGCTTGGTGCTTCTGTTGTCATAACCTTTACAGGCCTGAAGGAAATTCACTGCAAATGCATGTTATAGGAGAACCTCACATTTTATCAGTAGTTTGAGAACCTACAGGGAATGTGAGGAATATTTCCTGCCCTCCTGGAATGGAGTTATACTTTGTCTTGCACAGGTTTAAATGGGAAGCACAAGTTTAAATCAGGAACAGCTGACTACATCAAGCAAAGCTTGTTCCTGGTTTTGTGTCATTGCATTTCATTTACTGACTCAAACAAGTGAGGAATGTGGACTGAAGAGAGTTGTGAGAACTGTGGTGAACCTTCTGGAGTCTCCAAATCCCTCATGTTGCATTCATAGAGAGAAATAATCAGCAAACAGGCCCCTGACCTTGTCCTCTCCTCCCTATATCCTCTTGCATGGGAACTGTTTCTGCCAGGCCTGGGAGTCTCTGGTACTCAGCACTTAAAGTCATTGCTTGCAGGAACATTTCTTCCTTTCAGAAATGCATCGAATTCCTTGGGACCCTGGGGAGAGGCTGAGTAGGATCTTAGCAGAAAAGGCACCATCAAATTCTTTGCAACTTGTAGTTTTCCAAGACTCGTCTCAGGCTGCTCACGTTGAGCTGAGGAATTCAGTCCACTGTGCACAGCAGCCCACCGTGTTAGAAGGTTTGCCAGAAGGGACACACAGCTTTCCCTCCAGCTGTAAAAGACACAGCTTTTTCTCCAGCTTCTTAGCCTGAGCCTTCACCTCTTGCAGCAGTATGGTTAGATGCAGGGCCCACAACTGAGGTGATGCACATCCTAAATTCTTTGGGTGCTGTTAGATACATCCCTGTGGATCTTTAAAGGCAAAAGGAGAATTTTGATCTGAATGGATCAGTGGGTGGAGAAACACTGCTTGCTGAGGTACCATGAACTGCCACCTTTCCTCACTCTGCTCTCATGTCTCCTACATGCTTGTAACTGAAGAGTTATGGGTAGTGTGAGTGTGAGGTGAACCAGACATGGGCCTGGGCTAGAAAGGCTGTGCTGGGGGAAGGTTCATGCTGGCAGGTGGCAAGGGAATTTTCTGGAAAGAGGTGTTCATTGCCTCCTCCAGCCAGCCTGGCAGGAGCAGAGGCAGGAGGCAGTTGGGCAGAGGCCAGCAGGAACACCTAGGCTCCTGTCCAGGCTTCTCACCTGGCCCTGCCACAGCCTCTGCAGCTGCTGTGGTGGGACCCATGGCAGTGGAAGGTGATAGGGACATGCCACATTCATGCCCACAGTTCGTTATCATTTCCATTGGCAAAAACCACCCTACTGTTTCATAGGAGGAATTCCTCTCCAAATGTCACCACTCACTCCTTCCTACTCCCACTTTTTCTTCTTAAATACTGTTTCCTTTCCCTTTAGCCCCTAATATCCTTCCATGGTGCCCATACAAAGACCAGAAGAGTGTTTGTTGGAGCGGGAAGTGTGAGTGTGTGCTAAGAGTGTGCAGGGCTTTATGCTTGCAGGATTCAGGGCAGTGCACACATCAACCTGCTTTCTCTGACTGAGCACACAATGTGGTTAACAGGAGATGACAGTGTGAATGTAGCTTTCTGGAAATTCTGGATGCTGCTGAAGCCCAATGCTTTTCCATCAGCACACCGACAAGTAGACCTACCACAAGTAGGAGCTTACTAGATCCACTCACTGAGGAGCTTGGAGAAAAAAAAAGCTTCATCTCTTCAACCACACAACCTTTCCTGTTTAGTATCCATGACTCAAAATCTCCTGTGCAAGGATGAACCCTTTTTTTGGTTGGGTTTTTTTTTTCAGTCTAAGGACAGCCCTGAAGTTCTGTACAAACTCTACAAATGTAAAGGCAGGAAAATTATATGCAGAATGTTTTAATGTCATTTCTGTAATTTAAAATCACTCTGCCTTTCACACATGTCACAGTTAGTAGAGCAATTGAATTGCCAAGTATTTGGGTACACAGTGATCTATTCAAAATGAGGATGGTTGCCCTTCTTTTTTTTTTTTTTTTTTGAAAGCAGGAAAGGCATAGGTGAGTATTAAATTTCAAGATCATATTCTGACCTTTCTTATTTCCTCTATTATTACATGCTCCTTTACATTCGGTCATCTTTACATTCGGTCATTCTGCCCCTGTACTCTGCACTGGTTAGGCCACACCTTGAGTACTGTGTCCAGTTCTGGGCCCCCCAGTTTAAGAGGGACATTGAGATGCTTGAACGTGTCCAGAGAAGGGCGACGAGGCTGGTGAGAGGCCTCGAGCACAGCCCTACGAGGAGAGGCTGAGGGAGCTGGGATTGTTTAGCCTGGAGAAGAGGAGGCTCAGGGGAGACCTTATTGCTGTCTACAACTACCTGAAGGGTGGTTGTGGCCAGGGGGAGGTTGCTGTCTTCTCTCAGGTGGCCAGCGCCAGAACGAGAGGACACAGCCTCAGGCTGCGCCAGGGGAAATTTAGGCTTGAGGTGAGGAGAAAGTTCTTCCCTGAGAGAGTCATTGGCTACTGGAATGGGCTGCCCAGGGAGGTGGTGGAGTCGCCGTCCCTGGAGCTGTTCAAGGCAGGATTGGACGTGGCACTTGGTGCCATGGTCTAGCCTTGAGCTCTGTGGTAAAGGGTTGGACTTGATGATCTGTGAGGTCTCTTCCAACCTTGGTGATACTGTGTGTGTGTGTGTGTGTGATTTCTCTACTTTTGTTCTATTTATTTATCTCCTTCTAGCTCAAAAGCTGCCCATGTACAGAAGTGTACTTTGTTTTATTGTGAAGGCTTTGGTTAAGGTTATATGTTTATATATTTTTAACCAACAATATACCAACTCCGTATCAGTTTCTAGCTTTCTGTTGTTTGTCAAGTTGCTTAGCAAGCGAAAAGCTCACTGGTGTGTTGCAAACCCCCATTGTGTCTGAATTTTTAGCATACATCCTCTCCACCATAATTAGCAACCCTCTTTGTGCACACTGTTGGGTCATCATCCAAATATTCCTGGGTTTATCTATTTTGTCATTATGGTCAAGTCAGAATGGGAATCTTTGAATACTGAGTGGGTAACATTTTAACCTGAAATTATTAAAGCTTTGAGGATTAGAATCCAATTGTGTTCAGGGGGAAAGTCTGATTTTTTTCTGCCACTAAATAAAAGTTGAAAGAGTAAATAAAATTGTTGCTGCTGCCTTGCCCACTGTGAAATGTAATTACTTCAGGCAACGCTTCAGGTTCATTTGAGTGTTGTAGATCTTAGAGGATGACTGGTCTCAGATGAACAGTGAACTGCTGTCCCCCAAATTACCATATATGAGTTACTGTGCCACGGACACAGTTAGCAGATCAGTCATGGAAAAGGGAATTTTGTAACACCATTTGAGCTAAGTAGCTCTTTGGCAGTTGTCTGTGTCTGTGACTCTCTGAGTATTACAAAGCCTTTTAATTATCTGTCTCTTAGCAAGCAATCAAGGCCACAGTTTTTCTTCTCTGGGGGCTTGCATGTAGCCTGTTTTGCTTAAGTCCACGTGTGAAGCCTTTGAGGTTCTCGAGCCCTACCATACCAGCCTGTGTGAGGAGCTGAGTCAGGATTTTCTTGCTGTGTGTCTATGGCATAGCTTTGCTCAGATGACCTTCAAGAAGAAGATGCCACCTGTTTTTCGAGACTTGTCTTCTAAGTAAGAAGAGGAAACACTTGGACTAATCTAGGCAGAAATGAAGAGTGGTGGATAAGGTTGGGCTACTATTAATTGGCATTTTTTGGTGAGCCAGAGCCAAGGAGCAGAGACCCATTGCTAGCAGTGTTGCGAATCAGGACATGGTAGCTGATGTTAGTTGAATGTGTCCCAATGTCATTGACAACACAGCAAGCTCCATCTGCAGCCACTGTTTGTTTAAAGGGCAATGAACAATCAGGGCTGAATCAGTCTCTCTAAAAAGATCATTTCAATGTCTCAAAAATTTAAAACATTTGCACAGCCACTGTAACTGAGAAGATGTGCTACTGTAGTTACAAGTTGGAGTATCCAGTGGGAAATCTCAGTGGAGGTACTGACTAACTGTGAGAGCCCAGTGATTACTGTCTCAAAACAATGTGTGACACACCTGATCTGAACACACAGGGCTATGGCTTTGGTGGAACTTGATAGCTCTGGCCTGGCAGAATGGCTGAACAGTGAACAGGTAATTTCTGTAGAGGTGGGAATTTCTTCTTTCCTTATTTTAAAACCACAGCAACAGCACCACAGAAAGGCCAATGGCAGACATGACACTGAAAGTGCTCACCTGTATACCTCACTCTGCACACCTCTCAGAGTGCAACTTCCAGGGTCCAAGTGTTGCATCCACCACAGAAGACCCTGCTGGGATGTAGACCCGACACTGAAACACTTTGACTCTGGATCCAAGGAGTGGTGATACCTTTATTTTCCACGACTTCTTAACTCTCTTTTTCTCTCTCCCCTTTTCCCTCTTCTCTTTTTTCTCCACATTTCCTCTCTGCATCAGTCCATTACCAAAAATTTGTGTCGGCTCTAATCAACCCAACTCATCGGTTGTTTGGTGTGTGTTTGCTCTAATTTGCTCCAAGGGAATTTCTGAATCTTAACACAATCTCCCCCACTGCCCAGGGTTGGCTTTGAACAGTGGGTCATGACACTAGGCTTTGAACAGTGGGTCATGACACTAACCTATCCTGTTTTAAAGTACATTTGGGTCAATGCCTTCTTTTGGTACCATGTAGTGATGTGTTTATTCTTTTTGTCTCTTGTTAGTCTGATATGTATACAGACCAGTGTCAGACTAATGTAAAAATCTCACTGTAAGTGACTGTCAAGTACAGATCTACATAAAATGACCAATATATAGGCAATTTTAACAATGTGGACTGGAAACTCACAATCATGCCAATTCTTAGAATAAATAAAGCAACTTAGCAAACAGGGAAATGAGTCTCTGCATAATCTTGGTGAGAAAAAAAAAGATCAGTCTGATAGGAATGAAAGAAGTGAGATCAGAGAAGATCATAGGATGGTTTAGATGGGAAGGGACATTTAAAGGCCATCTAGTTCAACCCCTCCCCTGTGAGCAGAGACATCTTTGATTAGATCAGGTTTCTTAGAGCCCTGTCCAACCTGATCTTAAATGTTTCCAGGGATGAGGCATCTACCACATCTCTGGGCAACCTGTGCTAGTGTTTCACCACCGTTATTGTAAAAAAATTCTTCCATATAACTAGTGTAAATCTACCCTCTTTTAGTTTAAAACAATTCCCCCATGACCTGTTCCAACAGGCTATGCTAAAATTACTGTTTTTCATCCTTCTTAAAGGCCCCCTTTAAGTGGCAGAAGGTCACAATAAGGTCTCCAGGCTGCACAACCCAAATTCTCTCAGCCTTTCTTCACATGAGAGGTGCTCCAGCTCTCTGATCAGTTTTCTGGCCCTCCTCTGGACCTGCTTCAACAGGTTCATGTCTTTCCTGTGCTGAGGACTCCAGAGCTGAACACAGTAGTCTAGGTGGGGTCTCACCAGAGGGACAGAATCATTTCTCAAACTTGTTCAGGTACCTCTAAATGGTATCTCATCCCTTAGGTGTCACTCAGTTTGGTGTCATTTGCAAACTTGCTAAACGTGCATTCAATCCCACTACATCACTGATGAAGATATTAAACAGTACTGGTCCCAGTACAGACATCTGAGTGGCACCACTTGTGGACAGTCAGGCATTGACCACTACCCACTTCATTAAGCACTGAATAGTCCACCCATCAAATTCACATCTTTCCAATTTACAGAGAAAGATACTGTGGGAGACCATGTCAAAGGCTTTACAAAAGTCCAAACAGACAACATATGTAGCTCTTCCCTTGTCCTGGTACTACTGATGTAATCACTCCATTATAGAAAGCTATGAGGCTATGTCAAGCAGGACTTGCCTTTGCTGATGCCATGCTGGCAGTCTCCAGTCACTTTCCTGCCCTTCATGTGCCTCTAGAACAGCTTCAATTCCATGATCTTCCCAGACACAGAGGTGAGACTGACAGGTTAGTAGTTCCCAAGGTCCTCCTTTCTACCCTTCTAAAAATGGGTGAAATGTTTCACTTTTCCCAGTCACAAGGGCTTCACCTGACTGTCATGACTTTTCAAGCATCATGGAGAGTGGCTAGGTAACTACATCAGCCAACTCCCTCACGATTCTGGGATGCATCTCTTCATGTCCTATAGGCTAATGTATGTTCAGGTGGTCACGAATCTGAACTTCTCTTACAGTGGCAGGGAATTTGCTCCCCCATTTCCTGCCTTGCAGTCCATCCACTCAAGAGTCATGGAAAGAGAGATTACTAATGAACACTGTGGCAAAAAAAATTGTTGAGTACCATAGCCTTCTCCTCAGCAGTTCCTGCCAGTTTGCCAGTCTTGCTCATCTGAGTAAGCTATGCTTTCTTGGACCTTCTTGGAGATTTGACATCAAATCAAGGGCTTAGCTATTTCTAGGGCAAGCTAATCATGAATACAAGGTGCCTGGGTGTAGAAAACAGTGTCTTTTATGATGATAGCATAATGAAATGGAGAAGCAAAGGAAACATGTTATCTCCCACAGTATTTATTACCTATTTGTACTCCTTCAGTGAGGACTCTTTCCCAGTTTTGATTTTCTGACCACAACAGATTTCATGTCTTCAACCAGGGTGTTACATTATTGTGCACCAGAGGAGGGAGATACATGCCCACAAAGCTTCTGAGAAACACATTTACAGGAAACAAAAAACACACAAGCAAGTATTTTGCTGTGTGGAGAGCAAGCCCTTACTCTCTTTGACAACTGTTAAGTATCTCAGCTTGGGATTAAACTACTGCAAACTACTAAATATAGTAGGGCTACATGGTGGTGATCCTATAGTCTTGTACAAGTGCTGCAATGCATGAATATTATCTGAGGAAATCATAACCCACTGAATGTCATACAGAGGCTACAATCATTACTGTTCTAAAAAATCCATCTTTTTATCTGACAGGCTGGATGGGTGGGCTGAGGCCAATGGGATGAGATTTAATAAGGCCAAGTGCAGGGTTCTGCACTTTGGCCACAACAACCCCAAGCAGCATTACAGGCTGGGAACAGAGTAGCAGGAGAGCATCTAGGCAGAAAGGGATCTGGGGGTACTGTTAGATAGTAGCTGAACATGAGCCAGCAGTGTGGTCAGGTGGCCAGGAGAGCCAAAGGCACCCTGGCCTGTATCAGGAACAGTGTGGCCAGTAGGACAAGGGAGGTTATTCTTCCCCTGCACTCAACACTGGTCAGGCCACACCTTGAGTACTGTGTCCAGTTCTGAACTCCTCAATTCAAGAGAGATGTTGAGGTGCTGGAATGTGTCCAGAGAAAGGTGATGAAACTGGTGAGAGGCCTGGAGCACAGCCCTGTGAAGAGAGGCTAAGGGAGCTGGGGTTGTTTAGCCTGGAGAAGAAGACGCTCAGAGGTGACATCATTGCTGTCTACAACTACCTGAAGGGAGGTTGTAGCCAGGTGGGGGTTGGTCTCTTCTGCCAGGCAATNCTTGTGCAGTTGGCAGATAGATTCTAGACAGGGTCTCATTTTCTCACTGCAGGCTGCCTTTGTTCTTTCACACTTTCTAATCAGATAATTCAGTATGCTTTGCAGATGCATCACGCTGCACGGGCATATATATAAAAAGATCTCATGGATTTTTTTTTCTGTAGCATTAGCGTAGCTTCAACCCTTTGTAAACTAAACCAACTCAATAGAAAAGATAACAGACTTTAAATAGGTAAGAGTGGTCATTTGAGCTTTGAGATAATGGAGCAACTTCCATATTCTCTCCATCCTCCTTGCTCTGTGAAAAAATAAAAAGTTAATGATCAAGCTCTCCTTTTTTAAAGTAAGAGGGTCTGTAAATATTTGCAATTTTTTTTGCTTTATTCATCAGAGAAAAGATAAGATGATCTGACATTTTGACCTCATATAAGGCTTTTTCAAAGTGCATGGAGAACTCAAAGGCTTTTAAAATAATCCATATCATAAAAACTTAATGGATTATTTAGGTGGCATGCATAGTTCATCCTTATAGTGCCCGAATTGGTCTCTGTACATTTGATGGCTCAGGAGTTCCTAACTTACTTAAATCACTTTCAGGTACTTGTCCTTGAGGAACAGGGATTCCATATTGGTGTATGTTTTTGTTGATTCAGAATATTTGTTTCCTTGAAGAGTTTCTGTTTGTGCTTCTTTTGCTTATTTTGACAGAAGGTTGTTCTGAGTATGCAGCTGTTCTTTGTGTGTCTCATTCTTCACTAGCAAGACTTCTTGCATTCTCAGGACCCAGGTTGTTGCCAAGTGGATGGCTAAATTTCTTCTGAGGTTTTGAGGAGACTCTTCTTCACACGGCTGCCCTCTCTGTGCATAGGACTCACTAAGCCACATCAAGAAGGTTCTGCTTCAGGAGCCAAGGCCTCAGATTTGAGGGCAAATGAATCATTAGACAGTCTCTGACTTTTTTTTTTTAATGATTATTAGTCCTTCAAACCAGTTTATGTGTTGCCATGCCATTTCCCTAGGGAATCAGATTCCTGCTCTAATGTAATCTGTTCCTGTAGCTGATGTCATCAGCAAGATTTAGTATTTGCTAAATAAAAAACAGCACATGCTGATGTTGCAAAGAGGGTACAGTACTTTCATTCAGCACCACCATAACCAATTTCCCTATTCTGTGGTTAATATTTGCAAGCATAGCTGGAACCTGGAGGCTGATGGGCTGTAGATGACACATTTGTTTTGATCCAGGGAAAGCTATTTGATAATAGAGCATCAGTGTTAAAATCTAAATCAACATGATCCAATCGCCAAGGCTTCCACACTGCAGAAGGAGGTTAATTAAGCAGCAATCCTTTCTCCTGAGCAGTGTCTGCTTTCAGAGAATGAATAACAACATGAGCTGGAGTCTACAGTTCATAATGCCATTAGGTTTATTACTCCCCTTTCACAGCCTGCAGTAAAGAGAACTGTTACAATTAATGAAAGAAGTGGATACAAATGCTGCAGTCATGGTCAGGGTAAGGCATAAATTGAAGAGCTCAGTTCTGTCTGTCACATGCTGGCAGAAGGAAGTGCTATAGTTTGTCAGGAAGGAAAATGGAATCATCTTTTCAGTACAAAGAAATCTCTCCCTCACATGTATCTGACAGCATCCTACCAAAATTCTCCACAAATGGTACATGGGAGCAGAGAGGAACTTAATGAAGGTGTCCTGGCCCAGGAAGAGAAAGACTGTTCAGCCAATTAGCCAGAAACCGACGACACTCCTCTGCAAATTCCTGCCTGTGGCAGGTTATACATTTCAGTTCCAAATTTCACACTCTGGCACCAGCGTACATCTCAAACAGTCACTGCTGACAGTTCACAATTGTGTAGTGGAATGATATTTTCCTCTTCTCAAGCATTAAACTGATGCTTGGCTGAAAACAAAGCCAGCTAAGCATGAAAGTCAGTAACAATAAATATTCCTCTCCTTTAATTCCCTTTTCATTCCTTGTACACTAAGTTTAAAAGCAAACAGCCACACATGCCAATCATGTTACAATTCCTTACATTTTATTGTATTCTATTTCCTAGTCAGTCATTTCTCATCTGTTTTGCTTTTACCCTCTAAACTCTTTAGGGCATGGAATATCACTTTTCAGGTTGTGGAGTGTAAAAAAATAAGATCTTTGGTTATTACTGCATATTTGAGATCACAATGACTGCAGTTGCAGAAAATGAAAAACATAGATTACTTCTCAAAACTCCTCTTTAAAACCATGAGATGATTGGTAATTAATGATAGAAAAAAAACATTTCTTTCAGGACAAGCTAGCCCATTATAAAGACTCGACATCTTCCACTGGAGCAGCTAGGTTTTCTGGAAACAAGACACCATTGCCAGATGGAGCATAGGTCTGCATGTTTAGGTTCTGATGCAAAATGCATGTGAAAAGCCTCAAGAGTTCTGAGTCCCCCAGGATGAGGCAAGAGAGTTAATAAGATCTGATTTTCAAGAGGGCTGATTGGTGGATTCAAATAGCAAGTTATTTCAGCCTTAATTCTTCCCGTTAGAAAAAGCCCCACTGCCAAGCAGAGAACAGGGCAATCAGCAGTCACTGAGTGGCATAAACTGTGTGCAAGACTTTACACTGAAGAAAGCTAGGGAAATAGAAAATCACACTGGCATAACTGTAAAAGAAACATTGTCTACTCACAGAACTAACTGTATATGGATATGTTTACCCCCTCCCAAGCATTTACACGTTTCACCCAGGCAGAAGAACTTTCAGAATGTTCCAATTAGAGGGGATGAGGTGGGGCTAGAGAACTCTGAAAAAGCTTCTTTCTGCTCTCTGAGAAAAAAAACATTTGTCTTCTACGTATATATGCTTGAAATGCACTCTGTTCCTTCACCTTCTTATCACCCCCAGTACTGTAATGCTGCAAATTTGTTGTGTCAAACATCAGCAATTCTCTGCCTCCATGGAACTGCTTCAGAGCAGTGCTATGTTTCACAGCAGTGTAAGGGGATTACCTATGGTTTCTGGGTTGTGAGGTGAGAAATATCACTTACAGAGCTCTCTGGTGATAAGTTATAAAGTGAAAAATAAGCTCCAGTAAGACCATGGATCTTATGGTCAGATAGGTTCCAAGTGGTAAATAAGAGGCCCATGAGAAAGAAAGTGAAGTGTTTGGAAAGAAGAACATTTATGTGTTCCTGTCCCAGCCCCTGCAACTTTGTAGGTTTGTTTTTATAATACTTTCTCTTCCATGTCTTTTAGTGCTGAGAAAAGATTGACACTCTTCTTCTAAAGTTATTACTGTCATTTGTACTACAATATGAGGAGCTTGACCAAGAGGTGGGGGCCCAGATACTGTACAAAAATGCAGTGACCAATTATACATAAGCCAAAGAGCTTGCAGTCTAAGTAAGGAAGATGCATAGAAAGTGCCAATGAAAGCTGAGGATAAAGTTTACATATCTCTGCTCCTCTGTGTCGCTTCTACATTACACTGCTTTTGCCACATATTTCAGATGACCCCTCAACCCAGTTGATCTTGGCCACCAAATTTTTCAGTTGTGGGGACAGAAGATATCTTAAACCAGCTTCTAGCTACCCAGAGATTCAAAGAGTTTCAGTGCACCTCCAGGAATAGATGACTGAATAGACCTTAGTCTGTTCTAGAGAGTGGCAGGCATGGTGCAGGCTAATATGTATATAGCACCTATTATTTAATGTTTTGGTCATGCATGTCTTTATTCTTGCTACACATTAATATGCTGCAATCTGTGCAACATTAAATTCCAGACTAATTTATTCTTGGTATGCAAAGCAAGTTCCACAGCTTGCAGAGGGAATGTATGCCGAGGATGCCCTGCCAATACTTGGTAAGCTTTGTGAAAAATGAAAAAGTGAGTCAGTTTCAACCTCCTGATTCCAAGCCAGACTCATCACCTTCACTTGGCTCTTAGCTTTCTAAATGGGTATAGTCCTGATCTTGAAGACCAATGGAACGGTTGATCCTCATGAGGCCCTAGCCTGCTGGCACAGACAGCTCTGACTTTCTGCTGCTTTCAGTTCACTCCCACAGCAACATAGATATTGTTTCCTACCTGGATGGCCACGTGCTTCCTAACCCTGTCTTCTGGTCACCAAAAGTTATCTCCCTACCTATAAGTGCTATGAGACATCTTGGATTATGGAAAGGCTGTGGGAGATGAGCAACTCTGTGACCACAGAAAAACTCATTACACAAAAAAATCCTCAAAAGTCTACAAGTGTTCACACAGAGATTAAATCTTTTTCTTCCTGTGAATCAGGCAGATCCACGAGGCTGGTGAGCAGCAAAACAAAAAGGGACCTGGGGGTGCTGATCGATACCCGCCTGAACATGAGCCAGCAGTGTGCCCAGGTGGCCAAGAGAGCCAATGGCATCCTGGCCTGCATCAGGAATGGTGTGGCCAGCAGGAGCAGGGAGGTCATTCTGCCTCTGTACTCTGCACTGGTTAGGCCACACCTTGAGTACTGTGTCCAGTTCTGGGCCACTCAATTTAAGAAGGACATTGAGATGCTTGAACATGTCCAGAGAAGGGCAACGAGGCTGGTGAGAGGCCTCGAGCACAAGCCCTATGAGGAGAGGCTGAGGGAGCTGGGATTGTTTAGCCTGGAGAAGAGGAGGCTCGGGGCAGACCTTATTGCTGTCTACAACTACCTGAAGGGTGGTTGTAACCAGGAGGAAGTTGCTGTCTTCTCTCAGGTGGCCAGCACCAGAACAAGAGGACACAGCCTCAAGCTACGCCAGGGGAAATTTAGGCTTGAGGTGAGGAGAAAGTTCTTCCCTGAGAGAGTCATTGGCTACTGGAATGGGCTGCCCAGGGAGGTGGTGGAGTCGCCGTCCCTGGGGCTGTTGAAGGCAGGATTGGACGTGGCACTTGGTGCCATGGTCTAGCCTTGAGCTCTGTGGTAAAGGGTTGGACTTGATGATCTGTGAGGTCTCTTCCAACCGTGATGATACTGTGACACTGTGATACATGCTGGCAATTTCCTGTGGTGCAAGATGAGGGAAGATGGGAGAAATGCATGGACTATAAAAGCAGTCATTGTGGTCTGCAGTTTATGTTTGAGAAGCCCAGCTGGAAGGTCTGAATTGTGGTAGAAGGGTAGAAATGAAACTGCAGTTGTGACTAGACAGGACATTTCCAGGCTGAAGCCGCTAGTTCCTCTTTCTCCTATGGAGCAGAGGGTCCCTCACATGATGTACATGCACCTGTGATGTGAGGCAGTGGGTAGAGTTTACCAGCAATGTGAAGAATGGCCCAATTGTGCTTTAAGCCCTCACAACTTCTGAGCTTCATACATGTGCAACAGGATTCTGCTTCCCCCTTTGTTTCTTATTTGCATTTTTAATCTCCTCAGGCAGGGACTAGCACATCACTTCTTTGTATGTCATATGTGCAGTCTGTATGTGTGTCACGACTGCAGCTTCTGGCCCAACACAGTGCCAGCCCAACTGCTTCAGATCATACTGTAGCAAAGATGGCACATGGAGAGGCCAGGCAGCATGAGCCTGCTGGAGGAGGGACATTTGGGTACAAGCCAGCATTCAGAGTGATGATGAGTCACCCAGGTGTGCACAGTAACTACAGTGATGGCACTTCTGACACATGTAACATCCTTTGCACTCTCTTGGTTTCCTGTTCCCACCACAAAAACTGTTTGCTTTTAGCAAGTTAAACTACTTCCTCCCCTGTATTTCACCCCTGGCTTGGATCTTTAGAATTTTGCTGTGCATTTGCAATCTATATGTGTCTGATACCCTAAACTGGGAGAGATTACAGCATCGACTCACTCCTAATGGATCTGAGAATGGTACTGAGATGCTAGTGCTCATGACATTCAATAAGGGGAAGCACTGGATTAGTCAGTGCCTCAAATTTCATAGGTCTTTGCTTCTGATATTTTTCTTATGCTGTTCTCTAGTTAAAAGTGCTAAACTTTCGTTTGTTGACAAAGAATGCAACCCAGCATTTACATGAGGGAAGAAGACACTCCCACAATAAGTTGCACTGATGTGCAACTTCCTCATACAAATAACAATGCTAACATCAGCTGGATTCTTCCGCTCAGTTAACAGGCACAAGAACTTGTTTTGTACAAGAGCAAGGAATTAATCATTATTGACCAAACATTCATTTTGGCAGCTATCAAGAACGAGCGAGTTTAGTTTTTGTAAAGAAGTCTGTTTAGTGGGGAAGGTGAATGTTGTATTTGCATTTGGGTGAGAAGGATTAGTCAGATCCTTCGTTTTCTTAGGCTGTAGCTGGGGCACACAAACTGCAGCATTCACTGTTTCTTGGTAATTAGAACAGCTGTAGCAGAACCACAGGGAATCCACTGTGATCTGTGATCAAAGGGATGGTCTTCAGTGTTTTCTGGGTTTACTGATAAAGGGAGAATCTTATGAATATGTCTCAAATCCGAGGGCAGACAAATGAAGCAAATTTGAAGGTAGAGGAAAATCTTATTTTTAAACACAGATACTCTGATTTTTTTTTTCCTCTTTGTTTCTTGATGTTTCTTACACCTTAGATGCTGGGGAATTGACTCAGGCAAGTCAGCACACAAGTCAGACAAACATCATTAATCTAAATATATCTTAGCCCAAACAAGCATACCATGCTTGATGTGCAATCCAGGACATATGTTTACTGGCAGTTTCATTTTATATATACATATATATATACACACACATATATATTCATATATATGTTATATATATATTATATGTATATATAATGAGAGGGAGTAAAATCAACAGTATTCATGTGCATGGTTGTTCACATGTCCATACATGAAGTGTCCCTTTATAGTTTCAATGTAGGAGATGTTTTTGCTTTAAAACTTTCTTAAAATAGTGAGACCTCTGCAGTGTATGCAGCAAGCAGTATTTATGCAGAGATTCACACTGTCACAGACACAAACATGAAAGCACAAAAGAATCACAGCTTCTACATCTTCTACACAGACAGTAACACTCAAGTCATGGGTGGTGACCCAGGGCTTCTGGTTCCTGCTAGCATCCCTGCATAGCAGTCAGAACAACATGTTCTTCTTTGGAGGTCTCTTCCAACCTGGTTGATTCTATGATTCTGATTCCATGATTCTCTAAAGGGATCACACAGCAGATAGTTTTTCTTGTGACACGTCCCCAAAATTCAGCAGATTGGAGGAGAGGGAAGGGGAAAGCAAGCTCCACACCCTGAGAGCCAGGCTATCTTAGTGACTTAAAAATGAGCTCAGTGATCTGCAACCATTCTAGGCACTTGATGCTGCAGGAATCCCTCTGTCTCGCTCTCCCTTACACTCTCACCATAATAAAGCTAAGGAAATCCAGGAAAGTAAATTCAGTGCTGCAAATTAGTGTCAGGAAGGAAACTGGATATGCAGAAATTAAACAAGGCCATTTGCCTTCTCTGATCTGCAGATGGTTTTCTTTCAGAAATGCAACTTCTTTTTCGAAGGTGACACCCACACTCCTTCACTTACTGGCGATGATACTAAAGGAGATAAACAACTGGAGCTCATGCAGTTAGGTTTAATCTTTGTATGCCATCATCACCAAGCAAAGCCACAGCAGTAGGAAAACAGAGCTGTTTTCTGCTGCTCATTTCTAACTGACATTTCTTTACCAAGGTGCTCATGTAACCTATGGACTCTTTGAACTTCATTTAGTGCTTGCTCTCTTTCACAGTGTGTGGGTACTGCCATGCAGTGCTGAACTGCAATACAGATATCCTCTGCCTATACTCCAGTTGTCGTTTTGCCTCTCTGGCTCAGTGTTTTGAAATCAGATTGCGGAATCACAACAGAAGCTCCTTAATAAATATTTAGAAAAAAATAACACGGAAGGAATGCTCTGAGTTGAAAGCATTATATAGTGGGTTAAATGTAGGATTTTAAAACAATCCTTTAGTTCAGAAAGGAGAAAAGGCAGAAATAAAGTTGTTTTTCTGATTTTTTTTCTAAGTGTATATGCATGGTTATTTTGCCTTAAATCTCAGGAAATAACCACAAAACCTTCATCCTTCCAAGGGCTGCTTTTATTGGAGGAAATCACTGGAGCTGCAGTCCAAACTAATGCATTTTTTAGCTGCTGGAGACAAGCCCTGGAGTCACTTAATTCCACTTTTCCTGCAGTCAGCCATTCATCCATCCTGCCTTTCCATCCTGCCTTTCCAGCCATTGCCCTTTGAATATAATTTGCTGCTTTCATCTCAAGAGTTTCCCGGGACTCAACAGTATGCTCAAGTCCATGCAGAGGACCTGATGTGATTTTCACCAGCTACTTTCTCACTGAGGCATAGTAGGCTATGCAGTAAAATGTACTTCCTGAGGCAAGAAGGATTAGGGTCTTTTTAATACTGTTATTTCTAGTATATAGCCAGGGAGAGGCAGAAGTCTGCTGTGTGTAGTGCGTTCTGCAGCTGGTTTGTTCATTTCGATTCCCTGAGGGACTGTTCCAGGGTTTCGCTGAAGTGGTTTCAGGAGTGGTCTCTCCTTTAACTTCTTTTGCTTCTCTCATCCTTAGTGGTGGATTGCTCACAGGGCTGGGCTTGCAAGTAGTGTCAACTGTGTGTCTGCAGCAGGAAGAAAGTCTAATCTCTTGCTGTCCAATTGTGTATCTTTACAGTCTTATACTTTTTTTCTGGTTGTTAAGATAGAACACTGGCATTACTCCAGAGTTCTGCTAAAGAGAGGAAGGACTGTACGGGATAATGCTCCCAAAGGCAACATTCCAACCTGGACTTCAGCCTCCGTCCCCGTGCATCAGGAGCTGTTGAGCTACACAAGCAGAGAAACAGTTTGCTTGCTCCAGCCAGTTTTTATTTGGCTGGGGAAGGCCGAAGAGCCCGGGGGTGGAAGGGAGTGTAAGCACCCTACTTCATCATTTTCATGAGAAAAAAAAACAACAACCCTTAGTTCTCATTCTGAGCACTGGTATTTGAAGATTAAAGTATCCCAAGAGCTGTCACAGGTAGCAAGCATAGCAGGAAAATGAGCTCGTTCTGACTCACAACAGAGTGATCTAATTTAATGGGGCACTGGCGAGGCTGTCAAGCATTAACTTAGTTGTTATCTAAGTTAACCTGATTGATGGTTGTGTCTTGCTATAACCCTTCATGTCAGGGGCTTGAGATGTCACTCGGATTCTGTACGGCCTCTGGCAATACCTGGAGCCTCTTACTGCAGCTCTGGGCTCGCTGCAAGGGAGCGGGTCAGCATCTCTTAGCAGTGCACGCCCAGATTAAAAGGCAAAGCCCCTGTAGGCAGGGTGGAAAATGCAGCGGTAGTTCAAGAGCCGCTCCGGTCACACAAGGGGGCAGAAGAGAGGCTAGATAAGAAAGGTTCTTTCTGGCATTTCCTGCCTTTGATTTCTTAATTTTGCAACCTGATCTCCTTTCTTTTAAGGTTTGTCATTTCTCAATCTTCTTTATTTTAGAGAAAATTTGGGTTGTACAAAGGCCATTTGATCCTCCTACCAGATTGAAACCATTGTGTTAATTCCCACAGAACTGTTCTGTTGCAAGTTATTTGTTTGTGTCTTTGTTTTTACTAGCTAGGGAGTAAGCTTTCCAGACTGAAAAACTAGACTTGTTCCAGCTAGTCATGAGACCCTTTCAACCTGATCCAGAGTAGTTAGGAATGATGTAGCCACGTAGTGGTATAATGGTTAGGAAAACCGTCACATTTGAAAAGTCCTGGTCATTTAAATGGTCAGATGAATGAGATAGAGCCAGCTCCTCAACACTGAAGTGCTCCTGGCAATTTTCCAGGTCCTGAAAATAAAGTTACATTTTGTTTTTATTAACAAAACAAAACAAACAAGGAGGGTGAGAGAAAGTAAGAACCAGTGCCTTGATCTTGTTTAAAAAATAAACAACCAAAAACCCCCACCATGAATGGAAAGGACCATAACTTTTTGCAAATGGATTTGTATGAAGTTGGCAGCTTCTTAATACTTTGTCAGCCAAACTGGCCACATCAGACTATGCCCTGGAGGCTGGAATAGTACTGCTGCTGTAATGTGGTGCTCTGACAAAAGCACCTAATTGTGAAGAACAATCCATTTGCATCAAGATAAGCAGCTAGAAATGTTTCCCTCTCACAGCCACTTTCAGACACTGATTTGGTTACAAATTACTGCCTAGTGCTGTTCTCAGCCTTTCCTACTCTTCACTGGACCTTACCAAGGCTCATTACCCTAGCCTCTTTTCTGGTTGGTGTGAGTGACTAACAAAACTGTGTTTTAGTCTGTGATTCATCTTGAATAAAAGTATTTTCCAGTCACACAGCAAAAGCCTTGCTGAAAGTGGAAAGATTTGATCTTTAGTACTGAAGCCTCTGTTTACATGCTCCTAAGCTTTTTGTACCATGTTCTTTATTAGTATCAAACAAGTCACTAGACTTGCTTCTGCTCCTGAGAACTTGACACTAGCCAGAGGCCTGCTATGCACAGGAAACAAACTGTACAGAAATGAAATGCAGTGTGGGAAGAATGTGATGTGTAAGATACCCACCTGGTTGTTTGAGACAACATGAAATCTGAATATGATGGGGAAAATCAGAGGGACGCAAAACACCAAATCATTCAAACAGAAAACTAGTACCTATGCAATCACCACATGGCTTCAGTCTCCTATGGCAACTCCTTACCTCAAACTGAAGAGGAATGTGGCATACAAGACAGTCTTTGTGAAGCAAATAACTAGTGGAAGGCTGAACAATGGCGTTAGAGACTAACAAGCCGAGTGTGCTCCTGAACTGCTGAGTCTAGCATAAAATCAAAAGTAAAAGAGTTGATATGCAAGGAAGGAAAAAGTGGTATTGTGTGACAGATACACAGAGTGTTTATAGCTGCAAAGGAAGAAGCATTTTGAAATAATCTGGTGCAGGAAGAGGATATTGGAATTTGAGCGATCCAAACTAGAAAGGACATCTGAAGCCTTTTGGCTTTAGTAAACCTGACAACCCCAATGATGAAGGTTCAAGATACTGCAAAGATAACACATGCTACCTCCTTTAATCTCCTGTGGGCTTGGTTCCTGGAAGTTTTGTGCTATGCTAGCAACATGCAGGGGGCTGGAGCTGCACAACCCTCGGTTGACCCCTTGCAACATATGTTGATTGCCATTCAGATATGATGACTGCAGATCAGATGTTCATTTGACACTGGAATCCAAAAGTGGGGGAAAGGAGGATGTAAAATTAAATACTTGTTCACCAGGATTATGTTTTCATTTGTATTAAGTCCTGTGTGCAAGAAAGAAAATCTTCCTTAATGATCTCTCACTGCTCTCCATGAGGGCAAATTTCCAAGTTCAGAGCAGCAACAAAGGGAGGTTTCTCTTTATGTCATCCTGTGAACAGCATATAGACCCCAAAGGCAGGGCCAGAGGGAGTCAGGGCTGTCCTGGCATGTTATGTATTGCCTAAATCCAGATGGAATAAATTAGGATTGCTTTGTTTGTTGTATATGCTAATCCACGTATGCAGTCAGACTCCAGGCTCAACTAGCTTGCTTCTCTGCAAACGCTTTCTTTTTGTCCCTTACAGTGTGAAGTAAAAAGTATTTACTGGTATCTCCAGCAGCCTGTAACTTTTGCACCTACAGTGCTTTAAAATAATGGAAGTGTCCATTTTAAGACAGTGCTGGAGATTCTCCTGTCCTTGTATTCCTCATTCTTTTTCATTATATCACAGAATCACAGAATGCTTTGGTTTGGAAAGGACCATCAAAGGTCATCTAGTCCAACCACCCTGCAGTCAGCAAGGAGATCTTCAACAATAGCAGCTTGTTAAAAGTCCATCCAACCTAATGTGGAGTGTTTCCAGACGTGGGACATCTACCACCTCTCTTGGCAACCTGTGCCAGTATCTCACCACCCTCAGTGTAAAAAAATCCCTCTTTCTACCTAGTCTGAATCTCTCCTCTTTCCATTTCAAAACATCATCCCTTGTCCTGTCACAACAAACCCTGCTAAAAGGACTGTTCCCATAAAACCTTGGGTTAAGGAGAGCTCCAATTGCTGCAGTGCTGGTGGTGAAGTAAATCCTCAACAGTTCTCTTCATGGAAATTGACTTCTCTGCTAAAAGGAGCTGTGTTTGGTCAATGTGTGTATTATGATTCTCCTTAAACTTCTGAGACAGACTTTGAACAACTCCTTGGCCAAAGCTTCTCCCTTCCCTCTACTATTTCCTGTAGCAGCCTCTTTGGGTCTTTTCAGTCTTTTGGGTCTCTTTTTGGTGGTCCACAGCATTAAGATGAGAAGCAGTGGCTACAAGCTGGAAGATAAAAGGTTTCACCTCAGCATGAGAAACTTCTTTACAGAGAGGGTGATGGAGCACCAGAATAGGCTGCCCAGGGATGCTGTGGAGTCTTCCTCTCTGGAGACCTACAAAACCCACCTCAATACATTCCTGTGCAGACTACCCTGGTTGATCCTGCTTTGGCAGGGAGGCTGAACCCAGTGATTTCTGGAGGTCCCCTCCAACCTCTAAGGTTCTGCGATTCTGTGATTGGAAGGTTTTATTAGCTTCATGCACACACAATGCTGTAGGTGTTTATAGACATAGGCACAGCTCTGGCTCTTCTCTGCTGGCTCATAATTGCAACAACTTAAAAACCCCAACAAAACACCCCAAAATCCACTCCTTCCCACCATTAAATGAAGTGCATTGATCCAAGCAGATTTAGGATCTTTCCCTTTTTTAGTCAAATGAATTTGTACTTCCTTCAGGTATTCCAGGACTTACTTACTAGTGTCATGTCCTGGGAGTTATCAGTACATTTTAAACATGGAAATTACAGAAATGTTGGGGGAAGGAAATCACATTACAGCAACATTTGCTTTAGAAAGTACTACTTTCCTCTGACTAGCCTCAGGCTCCATGCATTTATTCAGGATTTAATTTACTGTATCCATTTAATGATTTTTAAAGGAGATTGCAAGAATATAATAAAACTCAAAGGAATATAAATAAAGTTAAATAGATACATCTATATCTAGTATCTCTCTCTATATACATGTGCAGTTTAAGCAAAGCATGTTTACTGTGTTTTCCACTTTTGATACACATTTGCCATCTCATCTTACATTTGCAGTAAAAGATGTGATTTTTCACAGCGCGTTGGAATGAGAGCACTTGTTAATGTTGTGTTACACAATGACAGGTCTGGTAGATTGCGTGGAGCACGGCGAGACAGTACCATACCCTGGTGGAGGGCTGTGCCCAGCCTGTTGCTCTCTATCAGCAGTGGCTAGATGTCCTTTTTCCCCTCCAAGTCAGGAAGGAGGCAGCAAGACATTAGGATCTCCCCCAGTCAATGCTAACGAGGAGGGTGAAGATAGGACCATGCAAAGATTGCCACGGATTCTGCCTGGCTCCCTTCCCTCCACCCTCTGCATGTGCTCCTTGATGTAATATGAAGGTGCAGGAGAGGGCTTTTCAGGAAAAGAGTGAAAAATTACATGGAAAAGCATCAACCTTCTGGGGTTTGTGCATGTTGTGAGGAGAAAGGAGAGGAAATAAGTAAAAAAGATTTTATGTTCTTCAACCCGATCATAAGGTTTTGGTTTTGCTGAACTGAATCAGAATAAAACTTTCAGGACATGTTGGGTCTGACCCTGTGGCACTGTGCCAACTGCATGGCTCTGCCTCATGGCAGTGGCCACTCAGGCCTTGCTTACTGTTGCCACTGTGGGGTTTGTGCCGTCCCCTGGCAGGGTGGCACAGAACACTTTAGGAACATGGTTCATGCCAGTATGACTCAGGGCAAATGGTTTGGGGCCCAATCAGCAAACTCAAATGAAGCTTCCAATTTGGAAGTGCCAAAACTTTTGCTTGGGTTGAGGTGTCAAAGCAGATTGTTGTGTCACTTCCACACCTCTGCTTTTGTCATGCTCCCCTCAAAGACAAAGACTTTTTAAATGCTAATTTGGAAGAAAGTAAATGTTGTACAATTTTATTTCAAGGCGGGAATAAAGATTTATTTTTCATTTAATTGTGTATTCAGTAGCTCCTACAAAACAGACCTCAAACATCATCTCCTCAGTATGAAAATGAGTTTTTGTTGAAGACAACCCCTATTACACTTTAGGATGTCCTGTTAATGTAAACATGCTAAACTGGAAAAAAGTGAAACAGGTCTTGCTGAAGATGTCTTACTCCAGCACACAGCACTTCTGAAGAACATCTTTAGATGGGAAGGTAACCTTCAGACAACGCAAAGCTTGTTGAAGTCCTCAGAGCAGTCCCTGCAGGTGGGTGACACCCCAAAAATTGGGTGCTTACAGGAAAAAAAAATCAAATGATCTTTAGTTGCTTGTAACTGGACCTCGATTCTCAGAAGTGCTCTGGTACAGTCTAGGTACTGGAAGATGTGGATGAATTCTCAGGAGGACTCAGGAGAATGTCTTGTGAATAGGAACAAAAATTAAAAGTGAAAGTAAAGCTCTTCTCAAAATCTGGTCTCTGTGTCTTCTAATGCTTCCCATGTAACTTTGTATTCCCTCACTGTAAGAGGCAAACAAACTAGAAACCATATTCTTCGTGATGGTAACACATCTCTCTTCCTGTCCTGTTTGTCTTCATTCTGTCTTCAGGTTGATCACTTTTGCATTCTGTGGAGTGACTGTTTACAAAATGTCCAACCTGAGGGCTCACATATTGATGGTTTAATAGTTTTCTATGAGCCTGATTTGTCCTGGCAGCCCATTTGCATCATAGCCTAATAGCTGAAATGTCCTGTGGCTGACTTTCCACTCTTTCTTTCAAGTATGTGTTTTGAATTTCAGCTGTGCCCTGGTCTTGTAGCGGGGGGGAATTATTTACTTTTACATTTTGCCATATTTAACAGCAAAAAGGGGTTCTGAGGATTGGACATACAGGAAAGGAAATTAAGGGTTAAACCTAAGGCAGCAGTTATTGGGAAAGGTCAGAAATTCTGGTTCTACCAATAGTTGAGCAACATCACAAGTGTTAGAAGGAGACCAAATCTGAGGTCTGATGCCACCTATTTGTCTTACCCATTTACAGTCCTCAGCACAAGTTCTGTCTTATTTTCAGCTGTCACAGAGCATAATTTTTTTGCTCCTTCTCCTCACTCATCCCCCCACCCCCATCCTTCCTCCTTGCGTTTGTTTGATTTTCTTTTAGTACATTATATCGAAGCTTAGCCAATACTTGCTGCGGTGTAGGTATCCGTGATCAGTAATGACAAACGTTATCAGAAAATGAGAGGCTGTCCTTCCATGTCCAAGAGCAAGTGACTGCCTAGAAGCACATGAGGCTACTGGTTTGTCAGCTGGTTACTATCAGGGTTGCCAGGACCGATATGCAGTGTAGTCTCGTGTTGGAGCATAGGATGGGTAACCTTTCTTCTTCTGGTACGGTGGATGCCGGGGAGTCATGTTCATGTAGTCATTCTGATGGTACATATTCTTCTTGGATTTTTGCTGTGGGAGAAGGGTGAAGCATGACAACATTTCTACAACTAGTTTGTCTCACCTAGGGTGAACATTCAAAACAGGAGAAGAAGAGCAGGGATCCTTTAAGCAGTGAGGGCTTGGCTTAGAGAAGTTAATAATGGATTTGATTAATTTTCCTTCTTTGAATTAACAAATTGTCTTACCCAGCTCTTTTACTGACTGTTGAGATTTCTGGCCCTAGAAGCAAACATATTTATAAGGCATCCACAGGTTTAAATACATATGTAGAAGAACTAGAACATGTTCTCATAGAACAATCTATGGAATTTGCCCAGCCTGCATGCAAGTCTCCAGCTTATCTGCTGAGATATTTACAGTGGTAGTTCTACAGGTAAAGGAATGCTGCAAACCAAGGATACACACAGATGCCTCTCACCATCAATTCTCAGCTGTTGAATGACTCAGCAGAACCAATATAGTCTTGGCATTGAAGGTTGTCCTCATTTTTTAGGAGGAAAAAAGAAATTAGCTTAACTCAAGCAGAATAAGAACAGGAAGAATCAGCCCAGGGTGTGTGTATCATGGTTTGCCTACTGTTTACAGCAGCCACACACAATCTGTGTGCGCTTCTGAGCCTTCCTTCAAGGGGTAAAAGAATCAGATCTGACATTACTCTTTTGTCTCACTGTCTGGGCCTCAATAATCTCATTTCCACTGTTGAATTACTGCTTTATAATGACCCCGTGAGACAAGGGAGGCATTGTCTCTTTCATAAATAAGAGCAGCAGAAGACAACTGAAATAATTTGCCTATACTCAGAGAGGAAGTTTGTGGCCACAGCAGCATTTAAACCTCTGAGTGCTGCAGGCTGTGCATAAAGTTGGTGTTTTTGCATAGCTTAAGGCTTTATTGATCAGGGACCAAGTGAAGCAATTCCATCGTTTTTCCTTAATACTGCTCATATCTTCTTTTGTAATCTCCTTTTTACTGACATTTTTTCCCTACATACCTAAACATTTGTAGGTGCTGCAATATAGCTCTGATGTGGAACTGGAGGATGTTTGGTTTAGAAAATCTTTTGGCTGAATTATGCTGCATGTGCAGAGTGGAGCAGTTTAGTTTGAAGCAAATTAAGCTTTTTTTATGACAGTGTTATATATATGCAAGGTGTCAAATGTCAGTTCCACGCTGCTTAAGCCACACAATGCAGTGGATGTATGGAAATCATTAGATGCAAAAGCTTTACCTGTACCTGTACATGTTCATCTCCATTATAACAAATTTTTGTAATTCACCTGAGAGGTGATTTTACATGGGAGAAAGATGCTAGCATGAGTGAATGCTGGACTGTTGGAGGATCAAAGACCGGTGCTTTTAGAGAGAAAGGCAGTTTTCTTCCAGGAAAGGCAGAACTGTGTGAAAACAGACAAATCTTCAGCTGCTTCTTTCAGGAACTCAAGTGAAACAGGCTTGCTGTGGCTGGCAAATATCATATTTTAGGGCTTTTTTTTTTTTTACAACTCAGAGTATCTTCTAGGTATCTGTATTTATATACAGCAATATTATAAATACATCCACAGTCAGAGTGCATATCATCAGTAGAACACTAGCAGCAGTGATGGCAGCAGGTAAAAACCGATGCAGTAAACAGCACACATCGAATGCAGCATTGTCACTCTTGCTGGGGGCAGGTGTGTTAGTAGCACAGCCATTAGTACCAAACAAATATAGCAGACAGAAAGTATTTCAGATTGGACTGATGATTTTGAAGCTACAGTGTCTCATCTCAGCACAGCAGCTCTGATTTAACAGTAGCATCTGTTTGCTGTAATCCTCACAGCCTCTACGATAAGGCACACTGAAGTACCACCTAGCCTGCCTTTGTGTTTTCCTATGGCAATGCCCTATTTCATTGTTTTCCATGAGAAGTAGCCATGTATTGAGCAAGTGTATTTTTGTCAAATTAAAGATCTCAAGCTTTAGATGGCACTGAGAGCAGCTTTCTGCACATATACAACATTTAACATGTCAGGGATTCCGGGCCCTTTATACAAGCTACCCTGTAATGTATTAAAAATCACTATCTAAGGGCAAGATAGAGGGAGAAGGCAAAACTCAAGGAACAGAACTCTCAACAGACATTGTTTAAGTCTTTCCCACATAGACTAATTTGTGTAAATCAGCTCTGGGATGTCAAAATCCTAGTACTTGTCTAGAAACATGTCCTTCTCCTGCCTCTGCATCAGGCCTCACTCTCTCTACTCCAACAGGCAGAACTGAATGTGACCTGGTCCTGCCAACTCTCCCAAAGTGGTTGGAAAGCAAAAATAATGAGCTTTCTTAGGGTTAATGTACACAGGCAGACAAGGGTCTGCTGAAACCCCCATGCTCCTATTCCCTTGTAGTCAAGCTACCACAAATAATGGATACTCAAGGGAACTGCTGGATAGACACAAGACATCAATGCAGATGGTCTTGGCACAACTGAGGGTTCCCTAAAGATTGTTTTATTGTAGGCAAGCTCCTTCTACCAGCGTAGTCTCAAAGGGTTTTGCCAGGGATGCTTATAGTGTTAGATTTCCCTGTCAGGGGCAATTGGCAGAGCTAGAGAAAGTGTCCCACTATTGTGGTGTGCAGGGCACTGCCAGTGCTATGGCATTACTATCTACTTTAGAACTGTACTGCAGAGACCTGTCCACCCGGAGAGCATCTGGTGTCTGGCCCTTCTGGGGCAATGCATGGGTGTATGTATATGTCTGAAGTGAAGAAGCACTATGGCCCCGAAGTGAAGGTGTTAGTGTGTTTATGGTAAACATGGCAAGCATAGCCTGAGAAATTAACTAGGGACAAAGAACATATACAGCAAATGAAAACAGTAGTTTCTTACCCAGTAGTTAACAAAAACTGCAGTTATTAGCACACTGTACAAAGCAAGGATTCCAGTCATTGCCACCATAATCCACAAAGAAACTGCAGCCTGAGGTTCTTGTATTTCGATGTGTGTCTCTTCTTTAAGGAAAAGAACAAAGAAAACTTTAAGTTTATGAAAGCAAAACCCTTAATCTCGACCAATTTACTCATTGTTCCAATGTGCCATATATATGAGCCACCACTTTAAGGTGTATTCTTCAGGATTTCAGGAGCAGAATGTAGTTTTACCAGACAAGCCATCATGTAGGGAGTGTGTATGGAGAGGTTACTGGCTAGCAGAGTTCCCAGCTTACCTTTCACATGAATGACAGTCCCATTGCTCTTCTCATTGCAGACATAAGGAGGTGGGTACATGGCCTCGATTTTACAGAAGTAGATGTCAGTTTGGCTGGCACTCATATTCCAAAGATTGAAGATGACTTTGTTTTTATCATGAATCACCTGGCAGTTGGATTCTTTATTTAAATTACTGATAATTTTGGATGTGTTCCATGAAATAAAGCAAACTTCCACTGCACTGTTTGCCCCTTTGTGTAGCGATGCTCGAAATTCCTTCCCTATGCCATTGTATGTGTAGTTGCAGATCAGAGTTGCAGTTTTGTTATCTACAGTAAGCAATGGACGCTGAGCCACTAAAATCTTGTTTTCTGTAAGGGAGGGGAGAAAGTGAGAGAAACACTTTTAAAATAAAATAGAGTATGAGACTTCAGAACCACACATCCTCCCGTGCAACTCTTCTCCCTATCTCCCCTGCCCTGCTGACGCTCCCTACTAGGAGATATGTAACCACCAAGCTGCAGAAACAGTTTCTCACAGGAGCTCCTGTTGTAATCTCCTTCTATACAAATAATTACATAGTCACTAGAGGAAACTGTGAGGTCAAGAGTGTTTCTCCTCGGAGAGGGAACATTGGCACAGAAATTGGCCCATGTGATTAAGATTTAGCATCAGAGCTCAGAAGGCTAGTCTGCATGTGTGTCTGTGTCTGTATATATAAGGCCACCATAGTCTATCCCTTCCTTATCAAGCAGTTTCCCAGTGGACAGTTGTGGAATGAAAATACTGTGAATTAAATGCTTGGTTTAGCAATTGGATAAGAGACATTATTTATACATTTGCTTTTTAATCCAAGGACAGAGTCGAAGATTTTGCAGGTGAATTTGCTGAACCATTTCGAGGGTTTGGACAGTGGGTAATGAGCACTAACAGCAGGAACTGAGATAGTTTTAAGTTAAAATAAGTTCTTTCTCTAGCTAGCAGCTGCACTAGATTCTTAATCTCTCAAAGGACTCAGGAGCTGACTAATTTGACACTGCATTGGCACTTAGCACTGAAATGGCCTGCAGAAAAGATATGACATGGAGGTATAATTCAATTTGAATTTACTAGACAGATACATAAACAGGAAATGTTTTCTGCCGTCTTGACCTCTGTGCTACCATCTGCCAAACAATGAAGCACTGCAAGGACTGTGCAGAAAGATGACCTCTTCCAAGAAAAAACATCCTATACAAATGAAGCCCTACTTTTCAAGTGATGACCCTTAAGTAAAAGGAAGGGGGACAGAAGTTGCCAGAACTAAGGACAGCCCTTTTCTCTGTATATATATATATATATATACTGTGGAAGTCTTCATGCAAGTTAACTCATATGAGGCCACAGTAGCCTTTTCATAGAATCATTCAGGGTTGGAAGGGACCACAAGGATCATCCAGTTCCAACCCCCCTGCCATGGGCAGGGACACCCTACCCTAGATCAGGCTGGCCAGAGCCTCATCCAGCCTGGCCTTAAACACCTCCAGGGATGGGGCCTCAACCACTTCCCTGGGCAACCCATTGTGGGCTCTCACCACTCTCATGGTGAAGAACTTCCTCCTCGCATCCTTTTATAGATTCTTCAGAAATGCTGGGGTTGGGAGAATGGCCATCATACCTCTTCTCCTCAAAATCTGGTGCAAGGCCTATATTCTTTCTGCTTGCTCCATGTTATACGACTTAAAAAGGCTAGTAAGCGAGGTGTGGTGGGAAGGAGGTAGGATCCAGAACTCCCAGAGGTATTTCGCAGTGTTTAACAACATTCAAGACCAAATGACTATATTTAGTGTGTTCACACCTCCACAGGAAGATGGAGTACCCCAATTACTCTTGACTGGGACACTCCTTTGGGATGAAGGTGATCCAGGGAGCAAAGTAAAAATGAAGAGATACATGAGATGGCCAGGACTAGTGTAGGGTGTGGGCAGTAAAAGCAGCCCCGGCTAGCAGGTTCTCAAGTTACCAGCCCAACCCATGAACCTGCTGGAGTTGCTCATTTTCTCAGTGAAACTGCTACCAGCCCTTTCTTCTCATGAGAGAAGGAACACAATTTAAGAAGGACATTGAGATGTTTGATTGTGTCCAGAGAAGGGCAACGAGGCTGGTGAGAGGCCTCAAGCACAAACCCTAAGAGGAGAGGCTGAGGGAGCTGTGATTGTTTAGCCTGGAGAAGAGGAGGCTCAGGGGAGTCCTTATTGCTGTCTGCAACTATCTGAAGGGTGGTTGTAGCCAGGAGGAGGTTGCTCTCTTCTCTCAGGCAGCCAGCACCAGAACAAGAGGACACAGCCTCAAGCTACGCCAGGGGAAGTTTAGGCTTGAGGTGAGGAGAAAGTTCTTCACTGAGAGAGTCATTGGCTACTGGAATGGGCTGCCCAGGGAGGTGGTGGAGTCACCGTCCCTGGAGCTGTTCAAGGCAGGATTGGACATGGCACTTGGTGCCATGGTCTAGCCTTGAGCTCTGTGGTAAAGGGTTGGACTTGATGATCTGTGAGGTCTCTTCCAACCTTGGTAATACTGTGATACTGTGATGCATGAGACAGTGGATGTCCTATAGCCTTGTCTTTAGCAAAGAAAGTCTGTAGTCCATCCTCCTCGCATCTTTGTTCAACATAGCATAAAAGGTGGATCAGAGCTCATCACAACTCTGAAATCTCATGTCTGCAGAGAACCCAAACACTGTGAAACCTTTTGTTTTGATGAAAGATGAGTATTTCCAGGCTTTCCAGCAGACAGAGACACAGTTCTTGAAATCTTGGAACTAATAACAGACAAGGCAGATTTCTCACTGAGGTGATGCCTGTGGTGAATAGTCATCAAAATGAAGACATTTCAGCAAAACATTTCAGTTTCATCAAGTCAGCATTTTCCAGCAAAAGCTCTCACATAAACACATAAGGCATTCTACTAAGGGGTAAAGTTTGGATTGCACCCCTTTAGAAAAGGTATTTGATCATCTTCTGATGGCCTAAGTGGCATTCTGCCAGTCTGTGGTAGAATTGTTCAACCTTTAGCACGGCAGGATTCTACACATCTCACTTAAGACAGAGTGCCCACCAGGACAATCTTGATTGTCACAGTGACTGAATACACCAGAAAAGACCTCTTCTGCCTCGGAGTTTACAGCCAAAACAGGCATACTGGAACAAACACTTGCAGAAGCATTACACTTCAGAAAAAAATAGTTGCCTGTTTTCACTGCAAGTGCTCACAGAAAATGAATGGATGCTTATTGCTCAGACTTCAGCTATGGGGAGAGTTAAAAATAAAGAAAACTGAGAAGTCTTCACTGAGGGACCATCTTCAGATATTAGACTCATCCACTGACCCAAATGACTTACTCCCACCCACCTTTTGCTATATTAAGCTAATGACATCCAGATTCCTGATGTTGAGTACATGGTTTCATGCCTTGAGCTCCACCATTTAACTACAGATTTGGACTATTTATGTCCCTGATATTGTGATATTGTGCTAATTGGCAGCCCCTTAAAAAATTAAATTTTTTCAACTTATTTCCACCTCCTGGATTTATGGTCTGGTCTGCTTGCCTTGACATGCAGCTTGGATGTCAATAACTCAGCCTCATGCTGCTGATGTTGGAATGCAGAGTGGCTGAACAGCGGAAAGAAGATTATTTGTGGATTATTAAACAAAGACTGCTCCTATGTGATTTAAGCTAAGCACCTAAATCTGTTTTCACCGTGGCTCCAAGTTTGAATCTAAAGTGATTGAGAGAGATCTTTTGGGTTTCATTTACAGGAACTAATTAGCACTCTGTGAATTAGGCTGTAATTCCATCGGGGCAAGGCAGGGTTACCCTGAGTTGTGTTAGGAAAGTTGTGCTGCCATCCTTTTCCACTGGGCTTGGAACATTTTTTTAATTGAAGAAAGTCCATCATGACAAAATGTGTATTTCACAGTATCACAGTATCACAGTATTACCCAGGTTGGAAGAGACCTCACAGATCATCAAGTCCAACCCTTCACCACAGAGCTCAAGGCTAGACCATGGCACCAAGTGCCACATCCAATCCTGCCTTCAACAGCTCCAGGGACGGCGACTCCACCACCTCCCTGGGCAGCCCATTCCAGTAGCCAATGACTCTCTCAGTGAAGAATTTTCTCCTCACCTCAAGCCTAAACTTCCCCTGGCATAGCTTGAGGCTGTGTCCTCTTGTTCTGGTGCTGGCTGCCTGAGAGAAGAGAGCAACCTCCTCCTGGCTACAACCACCCCTCAGGTAGTTGTAGACAGCAGTAAGGTCTATTTACTTCATGGCAAGGCCAAGCATCCTTTAGTTCACTTGTGACCTGAATAAGATTTGATCGTATTGTGCTAGATTGTGTGGTCCTGCTCTGGCAGGGGGGGTTGGACTCGATGATCTCCTTAAGTCCCTTCCAACCCCTAATATCCTGTGATATTCTTAGTAGCATCTGAACCACCAGGAGCAAACATGCACTGAGTCTGCTTTTTCCTCCACAGATGCAGTCTTTCTTGTAAGAGTTGCTTTGAGTTTGTTAAGATGGTGGAACTCTGTAACATTTAGTAGTATGTTTCCATTAGCCTATGCTTTCCCCTAAACAGTGTTATGATTGCCATTTCCAGAGCCGCGTCACGGTGGATAGCCAAGAAAATGGCAGTTATGAAATGTTCTGTGCAGTTTCACCAAGCAATGAAGTCTAAAAATGTAAAATCATTTAAATCAGCATGCACAGGATATAAGCTTTCTCAGGATCTCGGAATTTATAAGCAACAATGTGTAAGACTTCTAAATGCTTGTTAAACTTTTTGATACCTTATTTGTCATACTGGACATATGCTGTAGTCACGTCTGAGGTTTTCTGCATCAAGAAAAAAGCCAACATCCATATATAATACCCATAAAATACAGATTTTCTAATCATGGACCTCTGGTGCAAGCAAAATTTTGCTGAAGGCTTTTTTTTTTCTTTCTTACTTGCCAAGAAAGTGAAGTAGGAATGGCAAAGTACGGAAAAATAACTATTTTGAGGGGTTTTTTTTCCAGAACTTTCCATGAATCATCATCAGCTATTGGAAAAAAAACATTCTGCTAAAAATATTTTGTACTCTCTTTCTTTTCTATGCCAGTTGACTTGAAGAAACTAATTGCCAGGGCAGAGAATCTGGGATAAGTTGGGATATCTATAAGCACAGCAATGAAACAGGCTTCTTAAAACCCTGAGGGGCAGGGGAAAACCTAGGAGGAATTTATTTAATCCACAAACAGAAAGACACACATTTATGTTAGAAACAAAGCGATTCCTCTTTTTTTTTGCTGCTACTGGTCTGTTGTACCTTTGCTCTTTTTTCCCCAAGTACAAAAGCCTTTGTCTTTTACTTTGGTTTTAGGCCATCCCGCTGTGTGTATAACGTGCAGCTGGAGGGATCAGTGCCTTCTATCCGTTACAAACTTGCTTTGTGTTAATCTTTCCCACTTTGGTGTGGTACTGCAGGAAGCATTGTACTGCATAAAGCTCAGGTGACAGGTGCTTTAATCAAACCCAGCATGAGCACTGGGTTTTTTTCTTGTCAGTTTGTGACTTTATTTATCATGATACAAGAATCTGTTGATATAATCTTAGCTAACCTTGCCTCATATATCTTTGCATTCTGGTAACCTTAATAGGCTAATGGTTGATTTTAACACCCAGAGAGGCTGTGCAAGTAAAAAGCTCAGGTCATTTGTGGTATGCTGCAGTGGGAACCCACTTATGTTACATATTTCATACAAAATACATGGGACAGACAACTTGATCTACCTGCCTCTCTGATAGACTGTGGCAAAGTAATTATTTAGCCAACAAAAAGGCATGGAGGACAAACTTTTTAAACACTACTGTTTCTGCAAAAGGGGAATGAACAAAGTGATCTTTTGAGTTCCTTCCAATGTTTCAAACTCCACATACAGCACTTACTTATGCAATCTAATAACAGCAAAACAGAACAAATTCTGTTGTCTTCCCCCAAAATTAAACACCTGAGGCCTGTAACTTTGTGGCTTGAGGAAGTCCTGCACAGTTTTGACCTGCCTTAATGCTCTCCGTGTGCTAAGGATCAATAATCTCAACTCAAATGAAGAAAAGAGGTGGAGAAAAGATATGGGGAAAAAGATGAGAACTCTGAGAAGCAAGTGACCTCGTGGTTTTCTTTAAGCAGTTGAACATTCTCAGTTAAGCTGTTGGGAGACTCAAGTTTTTCATGCAAAGCAGTAGAAATTCTATGGAGTCATGGAATAACCCCTGTAAACTTTATTTTCTTTTGTTGCAGTTCAAAACAGTTGCTTAAAAGCTGCTCATACCTCATGGAAATGTTTTGAAAAGTGTTAACCCACTGCTGATACTTATCCCCTCCTCAATCAGTGTCTTCTCTGACAACCCAGGGACCCATTGTGGAAATAATTACGATATTGCAAACACAGAATCAAAACCATGGGGAAAGAGCAAGGAAGAAAAAGGCCTATGATTGCTTAAAGAAATGGAGATCGTGGTGTCATGCAAATTACAATGCCTTCACTGAAGAAAAGAATGATAGAAAAATAAGGTAGAAATAAAGAAAAAATATATTCAATTATATCTCTTCTAACAGAAAAGCAGGTCTTTAAAGATGCTTTGCATGTGAAAAGTTTTAAACAGGGAAACAGGGTTTTGTTCCTATCTGTAACTTGCCTGTGAAATACAAAACACTGGTGTTTGGAGAAGACCCAATAACAACAGTTCACAGGCCACTGGGTTTGAAAAATTATCTCTCTCTCAAGATTATCCTAGCAAAAGCTATCATCCATTGCCTTGGTTTGCATTTTGATCTACCTCTTGGAATGTTCTATTAACTCTGAACATAGGAGCACTGCATTAACATGACGATGGCAAGACAAAATACTCTCAACCACAACTGGAAATTCAGAAGGATTCACTAAGACTCAGGTTTTAAATACTGCAAATAGACTTCTTTTAAATTTTTTTAGTTGAAGTTATTGTCAGAAAGAAGTTAGGTATCTGGTAAGTATTGATAAACTACTAATGGAAAAAAACCCAGAAACTCAACCATTCGCACCCACCCATGCTTGAGCTCAGTAAACTACTCTGCCTTTGGCCCTAGTTCTGTGGCAGTGTGAGTGGGCTCAGCTCTGCAGCCCATCACACAAAGTCAGGCCATGGTGAGACCTGGAACTTTGCACAGGAGACTTGGGGGTGGTGGAGTGGGTGCCACAAGAGAGGCATTTGTATCATGTCTGCTTAGCTCCTCTACTCCCCACTCCTCTGCTTTGCATTTGTGAGTGAAATTTGTAAAGCCAGAGGGGCAGGTGAAATAACCTCCTTCTATGCATGCAATTTCCAAATGCATCTGAAGAGAAGTGAAATTCAAAGAAAGCTCAAGTCTCATATTGGAGGGACACTTGTGGCAGGAAAAAAAAACCAGCCTTTCCAATAAAGTCAATCAGTGTTAGAAGCATGTCTTGCCTCTCTCCCTTAATTTTACACAAATTGTAGGACAATTTGTGCAACATTAATTCAGTGCTATGCTAGACTTTCTGCCCTGTATTAGACCTTCTTCCGTCTGATGATCAAAGCGAGGAAAAATAGTGGGAAAGATTGAAAAGGTGGAGGGGAGTTGTTACCTGTTACATCAGCAGTGGGGATGAAGCAGAGCACCACGAGGATCCCCAGGAGCATGGTGCTAATGGTGGGCCCAGTACCTGGTCCCCACCCCCTCCAGGCACTGCCACCTCTCCCAGGGGCCCGTGCCACCAGCCTTCCTCCCTTCCCTCTGGGGCTAGGCTGCACTTTCGGTTGCTCACACAACTTCTCTCCTCCCTCCACAGCACATGATACACAGCCAACTGAAACCACTCTAATGGCAACGCTTGAAGAGGAAGTTAAATTTTGATGACTTTAGTCTTAGGAAATTGCCCCTGCAAAGCTTGGCAGCACCTAAAATGTACTGGAAGCCTACCTGCCAAAATAGGGACTCTTGTCCCTGTATTCTGAGATGCATGCTTGTGTTTGGGTTCTGCAGGGTTGCTCTTATCAGGAAGGAAAGGAGGTGGGGGTGCTGCTTCTTTACCAGGTGTGCTGTTCCCATCATCCTGGCAGAAGCAAACAGCAATTTTCAGGTTCCTGGTGGCTAAACCTGGCTCCTTGGGAGGGTACATGCTCAGGAAGCTCCATCTGTCCTCACATGCCGGAGCAGAAACCTTGTTTTCTTGCCCTGCTGGCTTGCCTCTCGCCTGCTTTCTCAGCTCCTGGGCACACTGACATACTTTGCAGTGGATGGTCTTGGCTTGGTTTTCTGCACCTGCTTGCCCCTTAAACACAGGCCAAGCAGGGCAAGAAAAAGAAATAGTGATCTGGTATACCTTTCCTTTTAAAACAAATCCCGAGTTATGTGTGAGCACAATTGAAACACAGTTGTAATACAGTTGAGAGCTGAATAAAGGTAGCATGCAACAAGCACACTTCTCAATTGTTGCTTTCGCAAGAGGTCTTGTTAGTTAAAGTTTTTCTCTTTGACTTTCCTGGTAAATGGCTTTCCTTGCCCAGCAAGCTCAATGTCACTCCTCCCCTTGAAAATGGAGAGCCAGTTAGAGGCATTTATAACTGTGAGGAAGTCTGGTTATTAACTAATCACTTTTGTCTGCCAAAGCAGAAATGTATCGATGCCTGTCATTACCTGTGGTTTATCTGAGAGACAAGAGGTGTTTAGTAGGAAGGCTTTGAAGAAAATTGGTTCATTGTAGAAAGGGATGAAAAGCCATGACCTGTTATTCTTTTTTCCCTTAGAATTTGAGGTCTTTAGGCCATGTAACTAGGTGTAACTAGGTTTATCAATACGTGCAGGGTGAGTGGCAGGAGGCTGGAGCCAGGCTCTGCTGGCTGATGCCCAGGGACAGCACAAGGGGCACTGGTGGCAGCTGAGGCATAGGAAGTTTCATGTAAACATGAGCAAGACTTTTTTCCCTGTGAGGGTGCCAGAACCCTGGCACAGGCTGCCCAGGAGGGTTGTGGAGTCTCCCTCTCTGGAGATATTCCAAACCCATCTGGACACATTCCTGTGTGATCTGCTCTAGGTGATCCTGCTCTGGCAGGGAGGTTGGACTGGATGAGCTTTGGAGGTCCCTTCCAGCCCCTGACATTCTGTGATTCTGCAGAATCAGTTAGTCAAAAGCTGTCCCCAAGAGCCAGGGGGACCACATAGCACAAGGCAGACCATCGGACAGGGGGAAGTGCAGGCAGCAACTGCACTGCCACAGGCATGCTGCTTTGATGATGTTTTATCAGAAACTGTGTATGCAATCTAAGAACAACTTTAGCTGGTATATTCCATTTGCAATATATATATGTTTTAAAATATTATTTTGCTTTGTAATCAGTGCAAATTGCCTAAGGAAGGTTCTGGGGTTTCATTACACTTAAAAAAGTAACAGAAAGAATTCTTTCCTACTCCACTTTTGTGGCTTCTAGATAAATATCTGGAAATATTTTTTGAGTCACATGACTCTACAAGAAGTTATCAATTAAGCAGTCTCAGCTTAACTTGAAGAATCCCAAACAGATTTATAAATCTGAACTGCTGAACTGCCCCATCCCAGAGATAAAAGCTATTGCCACACCTTCTGGCTCCAATCAATGTATCATTTCTCTTTACACCAATGAATAGTAGTACCAGGCTTTCCAGAGCCTCTGGTCATGATTTTAGTTTCACCTAATGGTTTTCTGCTTTATCCCTGGCTTAAGGAAAGGCTTTTGCACTACCCCACACCTTGCACTCTCTAAACCCCATCCTCCCCCACTCCCCTAAAAAAAAAAGACTCTTGGCCCGTCTGCACTTCTTGGCTTTCTAGGATTTTAAAAGTCAGAAATCATCATCTTTATGTTCCTGAGAGTATGGCTCTTTTCCTTCACTAAATCACAGCTCTTCCTCTAAACAGTTCATTTCCAATCGCTTAGAGACTTGATTTTGTCACTTCACATATCTGCTGTTTTTCTATTGCCAAAGTTATCACGAGGGTTGGGAAGAAGATACAGCTTTCAGCAAGCCACCTTGCACTTATCTAGACAAAAAAAAAAAAACAACATCTGAAAATATCCCCTAGGATGCCCTTACTCTTAGCTTTTCATCTCTCTATTACTCCTTCTATATTCTGAGCATTACCCAAGAGTGTTCTGAAGTATCATTAATTCAGCCACCATTCACTCTTATTTTTACCCTATATTCCATTCAGATTTCTGTCTGTTCAGTCTGTCTGTCTGCTGGCAGACAGGCTCTGCTTGCTGTCACAGTGATACAAATCTAGACTAACATCCTTTCATTTGAACTAGAACTGGGAGAGCACTGAAGGAGCTAAAATTGCAATTTGGCCACGTTTGGTTTCCATCCCATCATTAAATGGCTGAAATTGAAGTCCAGAAGAAGTAAATGGGTTGTCAGGGTATAAAAGAAACTAGAGTTTAGGCTTAGGGTTTGTTGTTTGGGTTTTTTTACATTACAACATGTAAATAAAACAACAGTCCAGGTATTGAATCATGGCTTTTCATGGCTACTGTTAGAAAATCAAGCACTGACAGGAGGTATGGCCTGAGTTTTAGAGAAACTCTTTTGGGGGTGCTGATTGATACCTGCCTGAACATGAGCCAGCAGTGTGCCCAGGTGGCCAAGAGAGCCAGTGGCATCCTGGCCTGCATCAGGAATGGTGTGGCCAGCAGGAGCAGGGAGGTCATTCTGCCCCTGTACTCTGCACTGGTTAGACCACACCT
>WAAF01000968.1:3108-16744 GCA_013400475.1 Tricholaema leucomelas
ACTTTGAAGCCTCTGTAATATTTGTAATCTCTTGCCAAAGGGCAGAAAGTGTTTCAGCCCACTCTGCTGGGCAAATGGTATATTGACCCCAAGCGGAACTGAGCCGCAGGGAAAACTCTGTTAATAGTCTGTTAATAGTTGAACGCCAGTCATTGTCATATAGTTCTTAGTAAGCCGTTTATTGTGATATATTTCCCATAAGGTCTTTCATAACCGTGAATGAACAATATTTAATACAGTGGTTGGGGGGTGTTGAGAGTTAAGAATATTGAGTTTAATAAACATATATTTTTATATAACTATCTCGCACCTATTGATTTCTCCTCTTCGTCACGAACGGGCGATAAGGGCAGAATTCCCCTCCGCGACACTCTCCCAACCCAAATCATTTCATGACTGTATGATCATAGTATGTTCATTTCAAAAACTTAGCAAGTCTAATGGACTTATGTTGAGTTGGCCTCACTTAGGCTGCGCGGTAGCGGAAAAGACACAGACTCATACCAATATGGTACATAGGTGGTCAATCCGTTTATTGAAGCTAAGCATGGTGCTTATATAGTGGAGTTCAGTACAGGGGCATGTGCTTCTGATACGCTCACATAGCAAAGTATGGGCTGTCCACAGGCATAGAGGCAGACCTGACCAACTACCCCCCCCTTAACCCTGCTTTGCGCAGCTAGCCATATTTCCCAGGGCTGACCAGCCTGCCCTACTCGCACAGCTCAGAACTTTCTCAGCTTCTCTCCTGGTCTCCCAAGGCCACTTTTCTGCAGCTGTGCCTCCTTATCAGAATAACCTAAGTCTGTTCAGTTACTCAGCCCTGCTCGAACCCCAACAGACCTAGTTTACGACTACTTTAAATTGAAAGTAACTTTGATAGATCTGAGCAATTTTCTGAAACTAATATTTTATTTTAAACACAAAAATCCCAGACACAAACACAAAACCCACCCCACAACCAAAAAAACCCCACACCAAAACAAAGACTAAAACTCACCATCACAACAACAAAAACCACCCACAACACAACTCCCTCCACAAACTGCCAAGTTCTGCACTTAATAAAAAAGAAAGTAGCTTATGTATAAAAATAGGAAATAATTTTCTTGCAGTAGTACCACATAAAAGCATCTGGGAATTGTCCAGTGTTGTTACAAAACTTAGAGGCAGAATTAATTATGAGACACATTAACAGAGCTGTCTCACTAATGCTTGAAAGGTGATCATCTTTTGGGGGGAGATTCAAAAAAAATGGGCTTGGTATCAAAGGCAGGAGGAAAACAGAACACAGTCATAGTCTGCCCAAGTACAAAAAAACTGTGATAACTATCTCAGCCTGTAACTACATATTTGTGGAGGAGTCCCTGTGTATAGTGTCCTTTTTCATGGGTGAGGAGGGCACATGTATGGGATGCCAATGGGAAACGCATGCCTGGGATGGCCAAAGATGAAACCCCCAGGGTGAGGACACTGTGCTCATCTGTGGAGGTGGCTCCACTGAAAACAAGCCTTCTCTTCTCAAAATTATGCTCTAGAGAGGAGACTTCACAGTGAAAAATAAGATAAGAGGGGAAGATACAGCTTCAAATAAGGTTTCTTGCAAAGGGATTTTTCCTAAGGGTGCCTACCAATAAGGCAAAGGGGCTTGGTTTTAAGCTGAGGGAGAGTAGGTTTAGACTGGATCTTAGGAAGAAGTTCTTCAGTACAAGGGCAGTGACACTCTGGAACGGGCCCATGGCTGTGGCTGCCTCCTCCCTGGGGGTGTTCAAGGCCAAGTTGGATAAGGTCTTGTGCAGACGACTCTAGTTGAGAACTGTCCCTACCTGTGGCAAGAAGGTTGGAGTAGATGACTTTTAACGTTCCTTGCAATCTAAGTCAGTCTAAGTTTCTATGAAAAAATAAGAAAAGTAAATTTTCTTGACAGTAGTGAATAAGTCTCAACAGTACACCCACCAAAAGTTGATGATGACGATGATGACAATGATACATAGAGGAAAAGAACGAGATCATTCTTCAGGCATTTAAGAGGTGGAACCCTAAATTGCTCAGAGTGGAAGCCAGTAACAGCAGTAAGTCTCCTCCTAACAACTTCTGCCACTTTGGAAAAGCAAAACTTGAACAATAGTCTAAGTGCCCATTCTTTATTGCTCATCCAGCTGCTTACCTAAGGAACTCATCTGCCCTGTTTTTAGCTGAGAAGCAACAATCATAACATTTTAGCATCAGAACAAAAAGTTCCAGTACTGAATACACTTTTAACTTTGCAAAGGTAATGTTCTGACTCCACTCTTGACATAGAGTTCAGTTTAACATCTTTTAGAAAATTAATTTCCAGAGAAAGTTTTCTCTTGCAAGATAATCACAGGATCACAGGATGTTAGGGGTTGGGAGACACCTCCATAGATCAAGTCCAAGCCCCCTGCCAGAGTAGTACCATATAATCTGAAGCAGGCTACACAGGAATGCATCCAAATGAGTCCCAAAATTCTTCAGAGAAGGAAACTGCACAACCTTTCTGGGGAGTCTGTTCCACTGCTCTGTGACTCTTACAGCACAGGAAGTTCTTCCTCATGTTGAGGTCGAACTTCCTGTGCTGTATCATAGAATCATAGAATGGTTTAGGTTGGAAGGGACCTCAAGGATCATCCAGCTCCAACCCCCTGCCACAGGCAGGGACACCTCCCACTAGAGCAGGCTGCTCAAGGCCTCATCCAGCCTGGCCTTAAACACCTCCAGGGAGGAAGCATCCACAACCTCCCTGGGCAACCCGTTCCAGTGTCTCACCACCCTCACTGTAAAGAACTTCCTCCTAACATCCAGTCTGAATCTCGCCTCTTCCAGTTTAAACCCATTCCCCCTCGTCCTGACATTACTAGACCTTGTAAACAGTCCCTCCCCAGCCTTCCTGTAGGCTCCCTTCAGATACTGCAAAGCCACTATAAGGTCTCCTTGAAGCCTTCTCTTCTCCAGGCTGAAGAGCCCCAACTCTCTCAGCCTGTCCTCATAGCAGAGCTGCTCCAGCCCTCTGATCATCTTCGTGGCTCTCCTCTGGACCCGCTCCAGCAGTATATTTTTAGTTCTTGATAGGAATGCTTCATACATCTATAAAACTGACCATTTCAGGAAACACACAAGTTCTACATTCATGCAAAACTGCTTTCAGATCAGACAGGCGGGAAGAACATGGGCATCATCTGGTTATCCAGAATCACTGAAAACAGCTTGCAAATCTCATCACTCAGAGAGGAGGATGCTTGATTTACAGCTCTCATGAAGGACAAAAATCACGAAGTGCATCCATACTTTTCCACCAGAACCACAAGGGCTGCACACCATGGAAGGCAAAAGGCTAACCCCCAGTAAACAGTGCTCTAGAGAAATCTTTAGAGTCAAACATTACAAGAAGCAGAATACATTACAGGACTCCAGAACAGGAAGTTCCTTTTTGTTTTTTGATGTAATTTTGAAAAGAAAGTCAACATTGCTCTGAGTGATCTCTGCCTCTGCTGCATCCTTTCTGCAGTCCACCACTTCATAGTCTGTCTAGAAGCAGGGGAGAAACAGTAACTGTGTTAGACCTTCTTTGAAACATTATTCTCTTTCAGCTAGCAGGAAACAGGTGCCAGCTGCTTTCCCCCTTGGCTGGGGAACACTTTCAGGCCTTCTTTCACTACAGAACATACTCTAATGAAGGTAACATTTTAAAAACGTGGGTGTTTCCCAGGTTATTGTACAGAATTGTGCACACTTGTGCTTCAAAGCAGAGGTCAGCTTCGCTAGCTTTCCTCACTGAAGGGAGTCAGCAGGGCTTTAGAGTATGAATTTGATGGGTTTAACGGTGAAGTTTCATGTAACCTTTCAAATCAAAGTCTCACTTCAATTCCAGAAGAGCGTAGCTAAGGCTTCCACAGCAGCTTCTTGGTGCAGTGCAGATGAAGATCTAGAATAACAAAGCCCACGCAGTCATGGCAACCAGGGCTGGGTGCTTTTTCCGAGCAACTCGATTAGCTGAGCTCTGCAACACATGGAATGTTTCACAGGTAAAAAAGATGTTAGAGTCAATAGCCCAAGCAGTCTGCTATCAGTATGGCTCCAGTCAGTGCTGCTTTGAAGGTTAATCATGGCAAACTTTGTAGAGCATTGAAACCTAGCCTACAAAGTTTATAGAAGTGTCTGCATTGTGTGGGCACTTGAACCTTGAAGTAGCAAACTAGTGTCAACACATTCAGATCAGACACATGGACTAATAATAAACTGCGAAGAACATGCTGGGCTAAACACTCATTGTACCACAAAGTCTTGAGGACTGTAGAGCCTCAAGACAGTCTAAATCATCAGGTTTCATGTGAGAAGACTGCTGAGACGTGAACAAATATCCCATCACATCAAATATCTCATTAGCTGACTTAAAATTCACCCCATCTATGAGGTAGACTGATCACTTTCAGGGGGGGATTTCACAGCTCAAATGCCTTGCACACTTCCAGATCTTCATTAGACAGAATCATAGAATCAGCCAGGTTGGATAAGACCTCCAAGATCATCCAGTTCAACCTAGCACCCAGCCCTATCCAGTCATCTAGAACATGGCACTAAGTGCCTCATCCAGGCTTTTCTTCAACACCTCCAGGGATGGTGACTCCACCACCTCCCTGGGCAGCCATTCCAATGCCAATCACTCTCTCTGTGAAGAACTTCCTCCTAACATCCAGCCTATACTTCCCCCATCACAACTTGAGACTGTGTCCCCTTGTCCTATTGCTGGTTGTCTGGGAGAAGAGACCAATCCCCACCTGGCTACAACCTCCCTTCAGGTAGGTGTAGACAGCAATGAGGTCACCCCTGAGCCCCCTCTTCTCCAGGCTAAACAACCCCAGCCCCCTCAGCCTCTCCTCATAGGGTTTCTGTTCCAGGCCTCTCACCAGCCTTGTCTTTCTCTAGACACATTCCAGCACATCAACATCTCTCTTGAATTGAGGGGCCCAGAACTGGACACAGGACTCAAGGTGTGGCCTGACCAGTGTTGAGTACAGGGGAAGAATAACCTCCCTCCTCCTACTGGCCACAGTGTTCCTGATACAGGCCAGGATGCCATTGGCTCTCTTGGCCACCTGGGCACACTGCTGGCTCTTGTTCAGCCTACTATCTACCAACACCCCCAGGTCCCTTTCTTCTTGGCTGCTCTCCACTCNAGCTTGGCCAGGAGACAGTGTCAAAGGCTTTGCTGAAGTCCAGGTAGACTACATCCACAGCCTTCCCCACATTCACCTGGCGGGTAACCTGATCATAAAAGGAGATCAGGTTGGGCAGATAGGATCTGCCCTTCCTAAACCCATGCTGGCAGGGCCTGATCCCTTGGCCAGCCTGTAGGTGCTTTGTGATGGCACTCAAGATGACCTTTTCCGTGACCTTGCCTGGCACTGAGGTCAGGCTGACAGGTCTGTAGTTTTCTGGCTCCTCCTTTCGACCCTTCTTGTGAATGGGCATCACATTGGCCATATTCCAGTCTTCAGGGACCTCTCCAGGGAGCCAGGACTGCATAGAGAGTGATTTGACCAACTCATCTGCCAGCTCTCTCAGCACCCGAGGATGGATGCCTTCTGGTCCCTTGGACTTGTGATATCCAAGTGGCTCGGCAGGTCCCTTACTCCTTGTGAATTACAGGGCGACTATACTGGTCCCTGACTCCATCTGCCACTTCAGGAGTCCACCTGTCCTGGAGACAACCTGTCCCACTATTGAAGACTGAGGCAAAGAAGGTGTTAAGCACCTCTGCCTTTTCCTCATCCTTTGTCACTATGTTCCCCTCTCTATCTAATAAGGACTGGAGAGTGTCCTTGACCTTTCTCTTGCCATTAATATATTTATAGAAACATTTTTATTCTCCTTAACAGCTGTGGCAAGCCTCAGTTCTAAATGTGCTTTTGCCTCTCTAATTTTTCTTCTACAAGACCTAGCAACATCCTTGAACTTCTCCTGGGATACCTTCTCTTGTTTCCAAAGGTGATACACTCTCTTTTTTTATCTTTAATTCCTGTAGCAGCTCCTTGCTCATCCCGTCTGGCTGTCTCCCTCGTCGGCTCGTCTTCTGGTACAACGGCACAGCTGCTCCTGTAGCCATCAGGAGTTGAAGTAGGTCTAACCTTCCTGGACCCCTTTAAGGGCTGTTTCCCAAGGAACTTTCCGAGTTAGTTCCTTCAATAGGCTGAAGTCTGCCCTTCAGAAGTCCAGCGTGGAGGTTCTGTTGATGCCCCTCCTGAGTTCTCTTTTTTTTTCTGGGTTGGTGGTTGGTTTTTTTTTCCTTTTTAAGGCAGAATTCCTATTTTTAAATGTTTCACATTCAGAAAAAGAGACAAAAAGAAAGGTGATGAATCTTGTGAATGTAATGGTAAACTCACTATTCCCTCCATTCACCATAGTGCACACCTGATTATTTCCCAGGAAGTTAAATTGCTCCCGAATTTTAGTTTTGAAATAGTCAGAAACTAAAATATTTCTATCAAATCTGTAATTTGTATAAAATCTTTGAGCAAACTGCTGTTCTGGTGAATATGGTATTTCTGCACTTATACTAGAAAACTGTTCATTCTGCTTGCCTCAAACAAGGAAGGGATAAAGGGTCTAACTCAATTATTACTGAAAAAGATGCACAATTTAGCACAGAAAACAAGAGAAGAGCCTGACCATCACATGCTCTCCGGCCAGCCTGGAGATAGTGCACAAATTGTTAACGAGTGGGATGTGTCATGCAAAATAGGAGAAAAAATAAAATATCACACTGATAGACAATAAACATTTATTGATCTTTGGCTTTAGAAATCATCCTAGTTTGGATATGGGAAATACTATATAAAATAATGGAAGGGGTTTCTTTTAAACCTAGAGTAAGTACTGTAAAACAGTCTATTCCTTTTACAATGCACAAATGCAAGGCATGCAGAATACATGTAGGTATATTAAATTACTATATGAGCATCACTGCAGCAGACATGAGATGTCCAATATGGATCAACACTTTGCAAAGACAAGCAGGTTGATAGGGCAGTTGATATACAGCAGGTATCACAGTTTGTCTTAGATTGGCTGTGGTATTATCATTAGCAACTAAGAGATATAAATTTAATTACATGTGCATTATAAAAAAAACAAAGTCAAATTATAACATTTCAACAGAAGGAATAGGGAGTAAGAAAGCATAACCTCACTTTGCTTTGCAGAATTTACTGATGTTGAAGAAATTTAGGTGTATAGACAACAAATCAATTCTTACTGTTTTCACATTAATTAAAATGCTGCCTCAGACACGGTAACATTAAGTAAGACAAATCCAGCTTTCTAAATACTCTACAGCATTAATTTCTTACACACAGTGTAAGGCAACGTGCAGTAAGCTTACTGGAGCGGATTTTCCCCAACAGTGTACTATATACAGTACAGATTGCTACAGCCATGTTTTAGAGCCAAAAGCTCGAAATGCTTTTACAAGCCTTCCTCAGAGAAAGGCTTCCTTTGGTAGATTTGTATCTGCCACATCATCTCCACTTACAAGCACTTCACATTTAGAATGCATAATTAACTCATGAGTAGGCACCTGCTGTTTCCTCACACTATTTCATTTCCTTGCTGAACCTGACCAGGCAGGTTTCACCTTTTGGTTCTTGCCACGCTTTTGGAGGCAGGGAAGTTGTTAAAAGGTAAGGGTGGTTTCATTGTTCAACACCCTAACAGCACTCCACAGAAATCAGTACAAGGCCGAACTTGTGCCTTTTCTTCTGGAACTGCCTTGCTTGCGGAGTGCCAGCCAGCCACATTACAGCCTTTGTGCCCCAAATCCATATGGGTGTGGTGAACATAGTGCAGCTTTTCTGAGTTCCAGCAGATCTACTTACCTGGCTGGAGGCACCCACATGCCTGCGCAACTGTGGCACACCTAACGCCCAACGTGTGTTTAAGCTAACCCTTTCAGAAACAAGTCCTTTACTCAGTAATTGAAAAGAAAAAAAAGAAAACCCAATGCATAGGTGGCAGTAGGGTGTATTACTGGTCATGTAGTGGGCAAAGCTGTTAAGTTATTGTTACAGCAACAGGAACAGAAAATATTTTTTTCAAAATCCTAACTTGCTGCCGATGTGTAGTAACCCATACACACACATGGACATTCTGTATGCCAAAAACTGTAAGGAATCCATTTTATAGCAAACCCCATTTTAACAGCTATCAGTCCTTGTATTTTCCTTCCTGAAGTCAACCTTCTGTTATGCAGCAAAATAATAACAAAGGTACACAAAATAAATCTGAAGCACATCTTCTGAGACCACCCACGTTTAGGCACTTTACAGTGTACAAAAAGAATGCAATGTTACTGTAGGCTGTTTATTATTTGTAATAATTGTATCTAAGTATTATTCACACCAGCTGAAAAAAAGGGGGGGGAAAGAAAGGGAAAAAAAAAAAAAAAGGGGCAAAATACAGCCAAAGAATGCCCACAAAATACCCAACCCAAAACCAGAGCAGCTTTCCCCAGATCTTGCAACATGTGCTGTGCTCTCCTGTTTGCAGATCCCCACTGAAAGCATAAAGCAAACCATTTTGTTTTGAACAGCAGAAAAGGCAACAACAGTCAGGACAGGTCTAAGTAACACAACAACCATCTGACACCACCTTCACTGTGAAGCATCACAGTCTTAATGCTTGTAAAGCTGTAACTATAAAAGTTGTTTCAACAGTAACTTAGCAGTAAGAGGAAGCTAGAATTTACATAAATAACGCCAGAGTCTTTCCTGTTTGCCAAATACTGAAATGAAATGAGAGGAGTCTTTCTCTTAGGATTGTACTAGAGTAGGAAGTATTGTGTGCTTTTCACTTGAGAAAAAAAAAGAGAGACTATTAACAGAACAACAACACAGAATTCGTGTTCCCAGCAACAAAGGACAATATTTACAGCTTAGAGGATGTTCCCTATGTAATTCATAACAAGTCTACCTCATGATAAATTTCAGGCTTATTTAATAGCACATTTACATGAATATTTGCTCACATAAATGGGAAGACTGAAACATCAAAGTTTCCTGTGATTGCTATTACAGAGTGTTTCCTGACTTGCACTCACCCTAGAAAACCTTAACACATCAGAAAACCAAGCATAATTTTTAACAATGGGACAAAGGAATGACTGAAGACAGTAAAAACGAAAACTTTTTGAAACTTTTTGTTGGCACACTGTGAATATGAACTGTAAATTTTTTGGTGTGTTTTTCTCTGCCCTTGGAATTTTTTTATTAAATCAAAAATACCATAAATACGCTTTCTTGAAGCTCAGAACATATATGGGGAGCAGAGTTACAATAAGCAGAAGAAAAGAGAAGATGGTTGACTTTAAGCAAAAGATAATTCAAGCCAGGCCTTAAAAAACACTCAGCAACATCATAAAATAAATAGAAACAGCCTACTACAAAGGGGCTTGTACAAAGCTTCTCTTGAAACTCTACTGAGGTGTCTGTTTTATAAATAGCAGTCATATGGATATAGCATGCTGTTGAGAGAAATGATGCAAATCCAACTAAGGAGTCTTGACTGATGTGTGGTCACATACAGGAAGAGTTTGGTATTTACAGGTGGATTTCACATTTCAATATAAAACTGCATTCTTGCTAATACATCAGTCTGGGCATCAAGTTCTGAAAAAAAGAATTAGTATAGAAGTATTTGACTTCTAGTTGCAGGCACTGGTATTAATTTTAAAAAGGAAAAGAAATGAAGAGATGATCCATGGTATCAGGGTTAAATATAATTCCCACTGAAATACCATTGAAATCAAAGCTATAAAAATACATATACACTGGCATGCAAAACAATGTCCAGTGCAGCATTACCTCTCCTGGCAGTCCACAGTGAGAGACTTGAAAAAGTTCAGTGCAGCATATATAGATGTCAGTAAGAGCAGCCTTGAAATCACATCTTGGTCTCAGGATCTCTGTGGCAAATGAGGACGACCTTGCAGTCTTACTATCAGAGGTGGAGACTGGACATGCCACCCATGTCAGGGCCTGTGCTGCCAAAGCCACAAAGCATGGCAGACCTTTCTAAAGAAGCTACGGAAAAAAATCACTCCAAAGCACAGACTGTCTGCTCTGCATCAGTTTGCTTAACTAGATTAGACATCTGGCTTCGATACTTGTTGTTTCTTTAGAGTAAATATCAGTGAGGTCAAAATATTGCTCTTAATTCACCATTTGGGATTTAGGACTTAGGCTGCAGATGCTGAAAATAACAGTCTTATTTACTCAAAATGGTAAACATTCACTTTTAATATCTGAGTCAGGATACATGTGACCTGCTGTTGCTTTCCTCTTAAGATTTCGCTTGGCCATAATAGACAGATTTCTCCAAGAGAACACAAAATTTTCTTTGGTCTCATTTCCACTCAGCATTTCCATTTTTCCATGCACTAAATCTTCAGTCTTAATTACAACTTTCTAGTAACTTTGTAGTGTAAGATTAATTTTGGGGCTTTTGTGGTTAACAAATAAATGCATAAACTGTGTCATACGACGAAGTATGAAGCACAGCATTTAAAAAACTGTTGAGAATCCTCTCTGGAGAAACAAGGTAACATTCAAAAGGAAACCACAGGTTTCTGAGAATAAAGAGGCATAAGGCCTTTTATCTTATAGACTGTAACTTTAAATACTTCAAACTTTCTATGTGGTACATCCAAGACTTCTATTACCACTCTAACGATTGTGACAAAAGACAAACTTCTAGCTGCTCCTTTGAAGTTAACCAAAATGTCTGTACTCAGTAACCATTTAAAAGACTGAAATTACACTACTTAATTGTTGTGTTGATGTATCCTGGTGGCATTTTCCTTTGTGAGTGAGTTTGACTTCACAATCCAGGTAAGCATATGTCTGTTCACAAATCCTCCAGTACTTGTGACTCAAAGAAGAGCAGCACTGCCATAGAAATGAATTTTGTAAAGCGTGTCACTCTGCACAAGGACATTTTCCTGTATCAGTACTATCTGGTTTTCCATCCACTACTTTATCTGTCGATTCTTATGCAAGAGAAATCTGGAAGAAGGAAAAAACTGCAGCTAAAAATATCTCAAAACCTGGCAAACCCTATAGCTTGAGAAGGTATCAAAAGAAGACAAGCAGTGCCTGAGAACATCCCCTGCACAGTGGAAGAATAAGCTTGTTATAATCTACTCCCCTTTTGCTAATTAGCTTCTCTAAGCTCAGACATAGCCCAAGTGTTAAGTTTGGACTTCCCTGAACTTGCTGGAAGACTTTGATTTTTCATTGTCTTAACATTTCATCTAAAGGGACATCCAGGATAAAAGTGCAATGTCTAAACAACTGTTAACAAATCTGTATGGAATTCAACATTATTTAAGCTATTTAATGGAACTAATCCTTCAAAAATAGATTAAAACCAAAATAATTAAAAAATCAAAATACAATCCTGAACTAGTTTAGCCTGGTCAGTTCTATGCAGGGAATGTAGGGGAAAAAAGCTGTGGACAGGAATAAGAAATCAGGCTAAGTCACATTACTGGAGTGAGAAAGAGATCTGAACTAAGGAAGAAAGAAATATTGATTCTTTGTCAAAGGTAGCTTTCCTTCTTAAATCTCTTAGAAATTAAGTGTGTAGTGGGCAAAAGGCAAAACCAAAAAAAAAAAAAAAAGAATCCTGAACCACAGCTACCACATTCCATCCATCTTTTATCTGCTTTTCCATTTCTGCAAGATGCTTCCTCCAAAGCCACCCCTTGAATGCTGCTGCTAAGTCTCCATGGAAAAAAATACCAGAAAAAAAAAAAAACCCAACACCAAAAACACTCCACCCCAAAACCAACGCAAAAACTCCCAAAGATTTGTCAGATGCTGTTTTAAAGGAGCTTTAACTAAAGTAGTGAGTAGATACTCCTCAGAAGCTTATATAAGATACATGGAAGTCAGGACTATCAGGGTTGCTATTTTACTTTAAATGTCACTTTTGAGCACATCATGTTGTTGTAGGAAGCAGTGCTCACAACCATAGCAACATGCTCCCTCCAGTTTCACTGTCACCTCACATTTCAAAGGTGTTTATTGCTGTATTTTAGTTTTTAGTAAGCCTCCCAGATCTCCCACTCATCTCAGACTGCTGACCAGTACGTCAACTATTCAGCTGTGTAAACAATGAAACAGCAGTGACCAAAAACACTGATCTTAACGTTAGCAACATGTAGGTGCCTGTTTTCCACTGCGATCACTGTGACACCTGAAGAATAAGAGCATGAGCTCTTACCGACAGCTCTGTGAAGCTCGGCTGTGCATACAATTACCTTTGCTGAATGCAACATTCTACAACCACAGTGCACTTTTACTTATGAGCTCTCAGAATAAATACCTCTGCCAACAGAAACTCTCTTACTTAACATCCTTTTTAAGTCTCCTCCAGTGTACCACATTTATTCCTGTCCTTCAGATTGCAACAATAGGTTACATTCCTACACAGTGAGCTTATCCAGCCATCTTCACTACTGGAACCGAATTGCGCTATATTGTTTTACCTTCCTGAACAAAACATTAACATTGGATACCTAACTATATCCTAAAAGCTGGCCTTACTAGTAATGACACACCTCCAACTAGCAGAAAATGGATCCTGTATGCTGGACCAGTCGTATTTTGCCATGTCATTCACCTGAAAAGACATTTCCGAGGAATGTTTTGAGATCTGGATCTATAAAGTCAAACATGTTTCTTTAGGCCAATGTACACAGTTAAGCCTTTGTCCCTGTTAGTTATGAAAGAACAAAAAGCTTGTAGCACTAGTAGCACTGAAATACTATACTGCAATAAAACACCCATGCAAAGTGGTCTCAGATATCCCCAACACATGCAGTAGGTACTAGCTGGTGTACATAAAATCTTTCCCTAGTATCTGTAAATGCAATTTAATAAAAATGACAAATAACTTAAAAGGCATTTGACACAGTAAGACAGTTTATCACCAGCTTAAATTCTTGATTTTCTGCATTTGCTGACAGTTTGTTTTCCCATGTGGTAGATTTGCTACATATTAAATATTTAGTTAAGCTTCTTCACTTATAAATGCTTATCATATGCCACAGCTGTACACAAATTCAAAATAAAAGTAACATAAAACCAGCTACTATTAGTTAAAAAACCCACTGACCTCTGCGAAGTGTAATATTGACTTTTTTAAAAAGCTGCTTCATATAAAGTCCTGTTCCTGTTTTGCAATTACACAAAACGTCTGAAAAACTCTCATTCTGTTTTGTTTTACAATAGTTTTGTACTTGGAATCTATCCTCCCAGTCAAACAAAACTTGTGAAATCAACGTTTTACTCCTCTTTACCGTTTCACTACACTATTTTTGAAGATAAGATACATTAGTTGTTACTCTATGGCCAAGTTAACACAGACTGGAGTGACAAAAGATGATTATCTGACAGAGCAGAAATGTCAACAATAATAATTTAAGCAGATCTTTTCTTCCCAAAAAGCTTAAGTTCTTTAGTATAGCTAAGTACCTTTGAAGAGGCACCAAAACCAAATAGCCCTTTCAACTGAACCTTCAAAACAAAACAAAAAACAACCAAAAAAAACCCACTAACCA
>WAAF01000968.1:16792-38324 GCA_013400475.1 Tricholaema leucomelas
AACAACAACCACCAACCCCAACCAAACAAAAAAAAATTTAATGTCAAAAGGGATCTTTAAATTACTAGATACAGATATATCCCCCTTCCACGGTCCTGTAAGGTACATTCAGTGATTTAAAATAAAGATTCCATATTTTATAATTTCGTATATATATTATATATTTAATATATAATATATATTTATATGTACATTACACAGATACATATACACTCTCAGTCAGCAGGATTAAACTGTTGTGTTTTGAAATGTTTGATTGGTGTCCCTAACCTTCTCCTATTATTTTGTGCATTCAACGAAAATAACCTGTTACCTGAAAAGAAGAAATTTAAAAGATTCAAATGGAATCTGTGGATCAATATTAGCACCAATACAGATGGCCATTATTTCAGAATGACTGCAGGGACTGAAACTATATAATTTGTTTTTTTTAAACTCTCCTCTTACTGCACAAGCATTCCTGCAAAATATTTAGGCAGCAATACCTGTCAGGTCTATATATCTATTCTTGTTAAGTTTAAATTTTATACAACTTTCCTTACTGTAATATACAGTATCTCTTTTGTCCTGTTGGACTAATTCATTTTTCATGGAGAAAAGTGATCCGTAGCTATCCAACAGAATTTAATTTTTTTTTTAAATCCCCTCTCTCCTTCTATTTTATGGCTCAGTTTCAAGATTTAATCGATAGGCAGCCACCATCACCAGTACCCTTCTAACACAGTCCAGTCACTGACTGTTGATGTTTCAAACACAAAGTTTTGAGGTTGGCTTGCTGTTTATGGAAACCAAGATACTCGGAGGTTGTATCTTCTCAGCATGCTCGCCACCACTTGTCATACAGTAACGTCAGCCAGTCTTCAAAACTATAATTCAACTAGTTACCTACCATTTGGGTAACAAAAATAACAAACCCAGTCGCAATTTTAAACATCATTAAGAATATTCACCCTGAGAACACAGAGGAAGTATTTAAAAATTTCTGATATGTGTTTTCTTCATATATAGTTTTCTTCTTTTTTTTTTTTCCTTTTTTCTTTTTTCTTCATCTCCGTTTGGGTACCTGGGTTTGTGTCTAGTATTTGACCTCACTTGCTTTGTCAGAAGACCTGTTCATGCCACAGTCAGGTATTGGTGATAGAAAAGCCCAAAAAGGCTTGTAGAAAAGAGGCAAGCAGCAATCCACCAGGTGAGGAAAGACAGGAGTCCTCGGAACAGGAGAGGAGTGAAAATATTCTTTAGGCTTCCCAGAGCCATTGTTATTTGTACTACAGTTACTTTCATCTTTCCATCAGCAGGTGGAGACTCAGAATAAACTGAACTGGGAAGCAGACTGTTTCCTATTGGAGTGTCAGAATTCAGTTCCGGGTAGATGCCCCAAGAATAATTACCTGTTAAAAAGAAACAAGTAATATGTTTTTGCAGAATTAAATTCAAGTTCTGTTATTTTTACTGCTCTACAGATCACATTACATAGTCACACATAAACAAACCTAAAGCTTTTTTAAGTTAGTAAGTACTAATTGTATTCATCTCTATGGCTTCCTGATCATATTAAAGAGCTGTTAAGGTAGGAGTCATCTTACCTTTTGACACCCTAACATCTACGTGCGACACAGCTGCCTTGGGACCCCTGTCAGTGCTGGGTATGAATCACTTCACAAGATGTAAATGTCTACTCCAACACAGGATGCATCACAGCCTTTTAATAAAGCCTATCCCTTTCCACTGACATTTTGCAAGAAGAATGCCATGAGTGCAGGGCAGGCTGTGAAAACCTACCTCAAAAGAAAGGAATGAAGAAGGAACACCCACCACCCCAGAGTGACACCAGAGGTCCCAGTAATGAAATGAAGCCCCTATCTCACAAATTCCATTCAAAAAGCCTACTTAAGAGTGGAAAGTTGGAAAAAAAAAAGAAAATTCGTTTTACAGATGCTCATAAGGTTAAATCATCAATGCTTTATGTAGGCCCCTTTTGAAATAGTCTATAACATAAAGAAAAATGTTTCAACAGAATAGCTTAACTGCTTCTATTACACAACTTTTCAGAAATAAATCAAATAAGTTAGCATATAATTCCAAGATGTCAAAAGCAACAACAAAAGAGGACAGTTTAAAAGCTGCACATCGGTATGTTTTAAATTGCAGGAAACAACAATGTATTTCTGCATTGCAAGTGCCCATACATGCTAATTTTCTTTAGCCAGCTGCACATGTAAAAGCCCTGTGTAGAACAGAACAGATTTTTGTTGGTCCAGTTTTGCCTACCTAGTGTTTTCAAGAGCAGAGTTGTGTGAAGGAGCATTACCAATGGTGCAACATACTGCAGTGCAATTACACAAAGATAATAGAATACTCGAGCCACCTGGGAAAAGACAAGAGATTAATTCATGAGTTCTGGCTGATCAAAGCCAACCTGTATGCACGAGTGAATTATTAAAAAAAAAACCCAAACAGTAGTTATGCATTTAGGCTGCTTTGAAAGTTTTTTAGCACGTCTTGACACATGACAGATTTCTTCAAAAGTTCTAATGAAGAGAGCCCTATAATGGAACTCACATTTTGGGACATTTACCAATCTGACAGGAAGTGCAGAAGGGAAGTAATTAAAAGCAACACTTCTGTTAAAATGAACAGAATCAGAATTTTACTTCTGCAAACTGTGTTATCACCATTCAAAGGTTCATATTTCAACACATCAGAATCAGCACTAAGTATGTATTTAAAGTCCCCAGTGATCTACAAACTAAATCACATTTTTAAAATGAAGCAGTAGTCTCAGTACAAAGTCCCATGAAGAGTAAGTGAAAATTTGGTTAATGTTGCAGTTCCTTAAAAGCCATTTTCTTTTTAAATATTTCCAACTGTGAAATACTAGTATTTTAAAAACAATGATAATATGATTTTCCATTAGCAGCTCATCAGTAACAGTATTTAAATGATCCTTATCTCAGAGATACATTCTGGTGCACTGAAATCCCCTTGGACTTATCCCTCCCTTTGCTCCCATTCTGGTCCATATTTCTTAGTTTTGTTGTATTACATTCTTACATAAAGCCTACATGACTAGACCAAATACAGAAGGAAGGAAGTCATAAGATCAACAGCAAGCAAGCAGTGAAATAAAGCTAACTAGATTTTAAAGAACAAAATACAGTGTGCTCAAAAAGGTGAAGGCAGACATGACATTTTTGGAAAGAACTCTAAAATCTCAACAGACTTCATGACAAGCAAGAATCAAAAAGCTAACATGAGAAGTAGTAAGACACTGACAGGGTGGAAAATAAAAAAGCATGACAAAAAAAATACTATAACTGATGAAATATGGTAGAAAGATTAAATTAAAAAGTAATGATCACTGTAGGATGACAGACAGAAAAGACTTCAAGGGCAGAAGTTCCAGAGGAAGATGAAGCAGACATGTCTAGTAAAACAAGACAGGACTTAATTTAGCGTCTATGGTCTTCTCAAAGAGAAGATACACTGAGACTGCACAAACAGATTTAGAGAACAACATAAAGATATTACTGGTTTGTGGATAGGATGACAGCTCCCTGAACTAAAATTAGGCATTCCTATCCTCATTTCTGAAGCAAACTACTACCCACTACATAAACAACTACTGCATAGTCTACATAGGATCTTCAGATACGTAGTTAAGCTAAGAACAAGACTTTAAGGGATTGTGACATATCCAAGAGAAGAATCTTTGTCTTATGGCATACTTCAATATTCCTCATCAAGATTATGAGGCAGCACCATCAAGCCACACCAGAAGCATTAAGTTTATTTTGCAGGCAACATGCAAAATAAAGTGTTCTACACTTCAGTTTCTTGATGGTGTGTTTTGGTTTTTACACTTAAAGAAAAGTAATTTTTCAACTTTTGCCATAGTAGCAAAACTATGCTACTTATAGTGGCTTTCCAGTATCTGAAGGGAGCCTACGGGAAGGCTGGGGAGGGACTATTTTCAAGGTCTAGTAATGTCAGGATGAGGGGGAATGGGTTTAAGCTGGAAGAGGGGAGATTTAGACTGGATGTTAGGAGGAAGTTCTTTACAGTGAGGGTGGTAAGACACTGGAATGGGTTGCCCAGGGAGGTTGTGGATACTTCCTCCCTGGAGGCATTTAAAGCCAGGCTGGATGAGGCCTTGAGCAACCTGCTCTAGTGGGAGGTGTCCCTACCTATGGCAGGGGGTTGGAGCTGGGATCCTTGAGGTCCCTTCCAACCTAAACCATTCTATGATTCTATGAAAATGGGCAGATAGTTTTGTAAGCAGGACAGCGCACTTGAGAGTGGTCTGACAGGCCATGACAGATATGTCTTACTTTATTTCAGAATATGTAATTACCTTAAATTTTGCCTTGGTTTAAGAAAAAAAAAAAAAACACAAACAAAACAAAACAAAACAAACATAGCTGGGATTAGGTAACAGTACTTTTAATTCAACTCCTTCTTGCTTCAGCTACTGATCACCACTCATCCTGTGCACTCCAAGACCTATTCATGCTGAAGAGAAACACATCTTTGTAAAGAGCAATTCATTAAGGGCTCCTTTGTAAGAACAACTGAATCACTTTAGAAAAGCCATCTGTATAATATGGATGACACATTTCTGCACAGTTTGGTTTGCAGAATTTCTCTGGAATGGTGCTATTTTTATAGAAGATAATAGTTTAGGAAGTTTCACTCAGATTTCAGCTTTGCTGCCAGAAAAGACATAGATGGAAGGAAAAAAAATAATGCATTTGTACAGACAGAGCACTCCAAATACGTAACCTCAGTGCCACCATACTTACCATTTTCTGTAAATCAACCATACTTATTCTGCCAGCTTCCTTTTTCATCTGATCCACACTTTTCTGGGCTAAATTCAGATAGGCCTGTAAATGATGACGCATCATGGCCAACCGTAAAGCACACAATAGGATTATTATCCACAACCTCACAGTGTCAAATGTATCTTCTGACATTCTGTGGAGCAAAAACCAATGGGTAATGTTGTTTTCTGAAGATCACCTACTGCTACAGAGTTGTTTCATCTGTAAAGAAATCCTGAAGCATGCTGTCAAAAGCACTTAATGCACAAGCTATAGCCATGATGTTGAAGTGAGTTATATTCACTTTTGTCCTCTGCCTCTCTCTCCACTGCTTCTTCTTGATCCAAATGAGTATTCATTTGTCTGTACACAGGAACAGATCTTAAATGCTAAATTCTGAGTAATGAAGACAGGACACTAAAAAACAAGATAGCTCAGATAATTACAGGCTTTGAGAGATATGGTTCTAGCAAATGTGTACTTCAGTTGCCCTAGATACCGCATCACAGCACAACTCTCATTTTAAGATTAACTGTGGAACAAAATGAAAGTACAAAATATGCTTATTTGTAATATTTGGTGTGATAGTTCACTGGTCACAGAATCACTTTAGAAGCATATCTCAGACCTCCAAAGCAATAAAAGTGTTAGTCAATGATACCCATTTCAAGTCTATTTCAGTATTAATATTCCAAATCAGCTATACTGTTATCAACAGTCACCTATTCTACTTACAGAACATTTATTTAAGATACTATTCTTCCTGAAAACTCTTCCTATGTTCTAAATATTTCAGCTATCAATTCCATATGCCTTCAAAGATCTAAAGACAAATCACTTGGGTCAGTTCTCATGTCAAATAGATCTTGACTGTCTTCAGTAAAAACTGCTTCTCTCCTGCCACCAATGTATATGATGCAAGGCTCCAGAAAGTGGTAGTGAGGTGGTATTCCACCCTCAGAATGAGCAGCCCATCACTGTCAAGGAGACACCAGAAAACAGCAGCTTTTAGAGAAGCACCACCTTAGCATTCATCACTCTGCATCTAATTCTCATTCTTCTTAAATAACAGAAGTCTTTCAGAGTTCAGCTGCAATTTCCACAGTACCTCTGCCCGCAGATGCTGTTAACTTTAATTCTTTCATGTTTCTATGACTTCCACAAGGCAGTACTTAGACTTACAATTTTGTTCTCAATACCCCAAAAAGAACTTTTAAAGGGACTCTTACAAAGGGACGCTCTCTTTGCCCAAAGGTGGGTTCATAATGTAGTCCTTCGTGATTGGTTTTACCCACAGTAGAACCATAAACAAAGGTGCCAAGAAGTTTATATGCAGCAGTGTTCTGAAAGAAGGGAAAAAAGAAGGGAAAGTTATGAAACACAATTAACTCATCACCAATGGTAATGCCAAATCCCTGTGTTGAAACTAGATGTATAGATTTAAAAAGAAGAAATCCAAATTTTAAAGCAACTGGGAGAAAGATAATAATAAAATTACTCTCCTATTTGATAGGTATGACTTATGTTTCAACAAAAAAAATAGTATTACATACTGTGAAACCACACTGTGGTTTTAAAAAAACTGCTCTTAGAATACCTGAAAACTCGATTTATTTCAAACAATACAACCAAAGAAGCTACTTGCATATTCCATGCTACACTAAAAGACAGCTGTTGGAAATTTCCATATGATGACATAACAGTGAACTGCACTAGATACTACAGTTTAACCTAGAGAGCCAGCATCTGGAATAATTATGAGAAGTATGCTGCTACATTACTATTTTTTAACTTGTTTTAATATAAATGTTCTCAAATTCACTTATATGATCTATAGAGATCATGAGAAACAGTTCTCAGTGGTCAGATTTCCCAAATTAACTACGATTTTTACTTAAAAATCTTGACTAAAAGAAACTCCGCACTTGCATTCATTTAAAGATACCAAGACAAAAAAAGCAAAGCCAGCACTGTACTAAACTGCATCATTAATGAAGAGTAGTAACTTTTGTAATCTTTTTAAATTCTGATGATTTGTATGCAAAGAGGAGACAGCTTTATGGTTTTTTTTTCCTGAAATTAATATCCTTCCTCACATTGAGACCACATACCCTAATATTTTTTTTATTACTAAAATTAAATAGAGTTGAAGACCTTAGTGTCGTAGAACTGGTGTTTTTTCTAATGCAGTGCTTCCTCACTAAGAGAATCAGCTTGTCTATGCTTTCATTTCCAACCACAGTGCTTCTACACTATGCAAAGAAATGAAGTAATCAAAGTTATTCTACAGAACACAAGATCTTACTGATTTAAACTATGAAGCTTCCTAAAACCATTAAAATGCTCATGTTTCAGAAGATGGCCTCATGGACCCATTCAAAACATCGGTTTCAGATGAAGTATGAGAAATCAGCCTTGCCAGTAACTCAGCGTTGCTAGGGAACACACCGCCACCAAATAAACAATTCAAGGCATTTCAGTAATTTGTGACAGCATTTTACCTTCTACTTAAGACATCCTACTAAGTTAATGGCTAAGAGACTTTTGAAGCAGGGTCTGGAAAATAAGGTAATGTGTATGAAAATGGTAATAATTGATTAAGAGTTCAAAATATATGCAGGGAAAGATATTGCTGCCAAATTAAAATACCAAAGCAGCCATGAAAACAGAAAAGGGCACCTGAATATTTTTATAATTTCTTAGAAAACAACAACAACAAAAACCACCAACCCACAATAAAGCCAAGCCCTTACTTCCCTATATACATAAAATAACCACATTAATAATTTTTAACATATCAATAAAGTGGCAGTTAATGATTAACTTTTTTTCTGGTCACTGTTCTTCAGCTCATTATTGTATGGTGTTTTGGGTTTTATTTTGTTGTGGTTTTGGGGAGAGCTTGAGGCACGGTAGTTTTTTTGTGTACTTTTTTTTGGCTGGTGTGCTAGGTTTTCTTCTCAAAACTGGACCATATGTTTGGTAGCAGAGGAAGATGTTTTTTCTTCTGGCGCTCAAACTGAACAGTGTGGTATCAGTGACTTGTCATCCTCACGTCCCTTTAGTCACTGTCAAACAATTGGAAACAGTCAATAGTGATCTATTTATTGATAAAAACACCCCACTAAGGGCAAACACTGATGTCTTCAAGCCAATTAGCACACATCAGTTGATAATGATTCTTTGTTTATAATTGCATTATCTAATTAAATCAACATCTGACTAAGTTTTAATCCATTTAAAGTAACTTCTATATTGTTCCAGTTGAATAGTTCAAGTATTGGCAGACTTTTGAAAATAATTTGCTTGGTGTTGCACAAACTTATGTTCAACAATCAGTTACAATATTATCTATACATTAAATTAGAGGAGACTTATTTTTCACAACTCCATCCTAGTGGATACTAATTACTCTTTTAGTTCTTTACTAATGAACTTGTGTTTCAGAAATCTTGTATTTCTGACTAGGATCTCATGTACAGAAGTCAATGAAGACACTGGAAAATTAGATGATGTTTAAAGAAAAAGTGTAAGAAAATCTAAAATATTGAGAATAATCAAAAAATAAAACTAAACATTTATCTCAGAAGAACAGCTTAAGAAATGACTCAGTCACAGTCTACACAGACAGAAACTTAACAGCAGATACAAGCCAACAGCTTGCAGCTGTAGATGAATGCATTCATCTACAAGGAGTGCAAGTACAAAACAGAGAATGTGGTTATAAATTTACCAAGAACCCACTTTAAACAGATTAATTTTTAAGATGCGGCATACTAGGGGGGGAAAAAAAGACAAATAAAATATTTTCTTATCAGAAATATAGAATGGCTCTCCTCAGAAAGTGACCAGACTAAATGATCACAGTGGTCTATGCTTCACAATCTGTCATTACAACTATTAAATAAAAGCTTAGATCTGTGAAAGACATTTGGAGTTTCTTCTTCAACCAAAGAATGCTGAAGAGAAATAGTTAGAGAAAACATTTCACTACCAAACTCAAGGATGACTAAAAATTAAAATATTCCTTCAAACTAGTGTTAACATTTGACTCTTTTCAAGTATTCTGGGTCATACTGTTTTTTATCTCATACCCTACACTTCTTAAAGGCACAATGACCACCTGGAGGTAAGAATGGAAAGAATAATAATAATTAAAAAAAAAAACACTTCTTGCACTTCTTGGAAATTATCTTCTCTTTCAAAAAGACATTATAGGGGAATGGAGGAAGTAAGCAGAAACAACCATGGTGGAGCTCTTGCAAGAGAAAGGGAAAGCTCCTTTAATTGGGACTCTAATTACAAGGCAAAGAATGTAACAGACTGGCAGAGCACAGGTTGAGCAGAAAGAGGCAGGTGGCAATTCTGCTCAATACGGAAAGCAGGCATCAGCAGAAGTCTTAGTCACTACCTTATTGATGGAATAGTTTTCTTGGTTTATTTTCAGACATTAAAGACTGAGTAACATATACCTATGTGCACATATTTTCTCTTACTGTGTTATTTTTTCTGTTGCTAAATTCAGAGCATCCAGATGCATTTGAGCCAGTCGCAAGCCAGGGAATGTCAAAAAAGCACCAATAAGTGAACACAGAACAGCCAGGAACAATTTGAAGGTTAGTTTAGACACAGGACCCCTAAAAGAAAAGAAAGGAAATAAGCATTTTCTTGGGGAGAAAGTTGGGGGGGGGTGGGGGTATCAGAGACTACTTTCAACTCAACAGTATCTAACATTTAATCAAAAGAAGTGAACAGTATTCTATACTTTTGCTCTGGAATACCAGCATTATTGCAAATCGATCTGAAGTTAAGATTTAAGTGACCTATGTATTTCCTAGAAAAACAAAAAAAAAGGGTACTGCCTAGAAGACGAGGTTTGTTAGTAGAAAAGAACCAAAAAGGAGTAACTTTAAGTGGTAATTAACACAAATTATACAGCAGAAACAGCTAGTGGAATGAATTCAATGATTATGTTTATGGTAGGAATACAAGCATCCTAAGTTTAACTGGTCAAAGGCAAAATGGATATTTAAGTTATACTACTGACATTTTAAGTTTATCCATTAAAAAAAAAATCTCTACCAGACTGTTATTACGGCAAATTTTCACGGATTTATCCAAAAAACATACATGTGGCCAATTAACATGTCTCTTCCAAGTAATTAATATAGTTTGTTTTAAAGTACTAGTAAGTATATTTTAAAAATACAGAAAAAAAATATCCCATGATCAGCTGAATTACAGAACTAACAAACACACAAAACCCATTGCAAATTACATAAAACCCACAAAGTGACATGTAACTAACACAGATTAAAGAGGAACAAAACCAAATCTTGTGATGCACAAGAGTTTCAGATTCTTTCTTAATCTATGCCATACAAATTGTGAAGATATCATCAACCCAACTGCTGCTGTAAGCAGCCAAAGCACTGCAAAAACTCCAAAAAGAAACAGACACATAACAGGAAAATAGAGACATGAGCACACTTGCAATGGCCTAGGAAGAAAAGAGTGGAGAAAGGCTGAGAAATGTGCAAGATTCAGTCAAAGGTTTCCCATGGGAAACACGGCACCTCAATCTAGTTCAGGAAACATCTGCTCCTCAAAAATAAAGAGATTCCATAGCTCTGCATAACACAGAGAACTTCCAAGTGAGAAATCCAAAGCTGTGCTCTCCCAATGATGACATCTCCCATAAATGCATTTCAGAGCATGTGTGTAAGGAAGGAATTGCTACACAAATCCAACTGACAATACATGAAGGCTGTCCACAACAGCAATAGCATGTCACAAGCTATGGCATATTCAACAGTTCATACAAAACTTGGATATCCTTCAGCAAGAATATGTTTCTGCTGAGTAGAACACGACTACAACCTGAAACCAGAACTGAACACTAAAATTCGCTTTCAGTGCCAACCTATTCACAAGCTCCCTGTGTAGCTTTTGCATGTTCCTCCTCTGCCTTATCATAGGAATGGCCAAAAAAAAAAAAGTGTTTTAAGCAATCCTTACAAAGCTGTCTATAGCAAAATATCAGGGTAGAAAATACCTCCAAGTTAAAAAAGACAAGCATAAATGCAACATAATTTACTTGTGATTATTGTTTTCATTAACCTCTCTTCACATTATAGAGATTATAAATATGTGTAAGAGCAAAGCATGTAAGACAAACGCTTGCTAAGAAAATCCAAGTGGTTCAGACATAATTGCACATGTAAAATAGACAAAACTTATTTCAAGAAACTTACTGGGACTCCAAACCCTGCTTTTCAAGAAACTGCATAGCACTTTCTGAGAAATTCGAGAATCCTGCAGAGACACACAAATGATATGTATTTTATTACATTAAAATGCAGAATTCTCTTTTTTTTTTAATGAAATACTAGGCAACAGATTATCTTTTAAACAAATAAGTCATATGTCTAGCACAGCTCTTATGAGCTAACTAGCATGCCATCATGCAATAAAAAGCTATTAACACCTTTGGTATGTGTACACTTCAGGAACACAAAATTAACTTTTTTTTTTTTTTTTTTAAAGTCAGAGATTTTTTGGTTTGGGAATTTTTGGGTTTTTTTTTAGTAAAGGAGATTGTGTTTAGTAAAGGCAAAACGAGTTAAATATAAAACAGGAAGGCAAGTACCATTAACAAAGCAAACAGTCTAAGCAAAGACAAATTATTTAAAAGAAAGCATGGAAAAACTTATGCAAGATATCCTTCAGAATCTGCATTCCAACCCAAAATTTCTTAGAACTCTATGACACATAAACACAAGTATTCTCAAAAACACCTAAATGACCAGAATTATTTATTTTTCAGCTCATGCAACCACTGCAGCTGTTGCAAACATCAAAGACAGGAGTTACCTGATTCCAGTCCGAACTCGAGATAGTTTTCTGTCACAATGAGAATTGCCATTGCCTTCACAAAGAAGAAAAAACCAAAGGTGACACAGACTGATCTTTCACCTCCATCTTCTACTTTGAAGTAATGGGTAGTCAATGAAAACAGTACCTTACTACATAAGAAAAAGGTCAAGGAAAATTAGTTTGTCAAGTAACTGTATTTAAGAATTATAAAACTATTTTGGTCATGAGAACTGCTCTATGAGCTGCCTTTTTTTTTTAAGTAATGTGTTTTCAGCCAATTTCAGGTTAAAACGACAGAATACTGTAAATTGTAATCATCACATAACTAGTAACCAGGAACCTACTAGTAACCTACTCTAGTAACTAGTAACTAGTAACCTACTCTATACCAGAGTAGTTGATTTAGGCTTACTTAGTGAATATTGCCACAACTGACTGTACCAGCCTAGGGCAACTCACTCATGGCTTAAGTATAAATTATTAAATAATTCTAAATGACAAACAAAACATTAAGACTATTTTACTATCAATGCAAAATACCAAGCAAAATGAGAAATACTCCATCACAGAATGGTAAGGGTTGGTAGGGACCTCCAATTAGACCAAGTCCAATTTCACTGTCACAGTAGGATCAGCTAGGGCAGGTCACAGGAATGCATCCATACAGGTTTTGAAAGTCTCCAGAGAAGGGGACTCCACAACCTCACAGGGCAACCTGCTTCAGTGCTCTGTCACCCTCACAGTAAAGAAGTTTCTCCTCATGTTGAGCTGGGGTGCATATCCATTTCCCTTTGTCCTATCACAAGACATCATTGAAAAGAGACTAGTACCTTCCTCTTGACATCCACCATTCAGATACTTATAAACATTAGTAAGATCTCCTATCAGTCTTTTCCAGACTTAACTGTTCGAGGTCTCTCAGCCTTGCCTCATCAGACAGTTGTTCCCATCCCTTAACTGTCCTCATAGTCTCTACTGGACATTGTCTAGTATATACTCCCTTCCCTCTTGAACTGGGGAATCCAGAACTGCACATGACACTCCAGATGTGGTCTCACCAGAGCAGAGCAGAGTAGAGGGGAAGGAGAACCTCCCTTTACCTGCTGGTCACCCTCTTAATGCACCCCAGGAGATCACTGGCCTTCTTGGCCACAAGGGCACACTGCAGTCCCATGGATAACTCAAAGTACATAACTCAATATCAAACATTTCAAAATCCAAGGTATTGCTTCTGAACAGAACAACTGTGATGGTAAAGAAGCGGATGAACACTTTTTAACCTTTTTTTAATAAGTACTTTTAGGTGTAGATTACAGGAAAACATGTTTGAGAGAATCCAGTCAATAAAACATTTGAGCAGTTGATCTCCAAAAAAATTGTATGATTATGCAGTACCACACTTTATTAGTACCACACTTTATTTAGCAGCACACACATTGCTGCATTTCATGTACATGCAAAGGTAATCATATACACACAGTCATGGAGCCTTAGCACTGCATCTAATGTCTCCTAAGTCCACTGCAATCAACTTAAGCACCCTTCACACTTCACAGAATAAACACTTATCTAAAGGAAGATGTAAGTCATCCTCAAAAAAAGGGACATAATAGGTCACATAAACTGTGTTCTGGAAAGCTCTGTGTCTCTAATAGCATATTCTTAAGCCAAGTGTCTTCTTACAGTTAGGGACTCAAAATACATTAATTTCAAATATTGAAGCTACACAAAGGTCATCATAAAAGTTCATAGTCCTAAAGTATAAACAGACTTATAACCCCTCAGATACCTCAATGTTTTCAGCTGTGGATTATGCCACAACAACAGCAATGCATGGAAAAAGCAACTGGGAAAATTAAAGTACACCATCAGTAAATTCCAATTATAGTCTAGATTCAGAACCCAATAAACTAATGATTATTCAACACTCTGTTAGTTGAACAATCGCCACTGCCACCTATCTTAGGGATGGAGAAAATAAAAGCACTATAGGTTACACCATCACTTCCTTTCACTGACTTACCAAAGAAGAATTTAGAGTACACAGTTACCACTCTACCTTTTATTCCTTACTTTTTCCCACCTCACAAAAGATGCTATTACTGCAGAATTTATGGTATACGTTTACAGAAATAATTTTATCTTTTACTCTGCTGCAATCATGATTTTTTTAAATTATATAGTCCACTGGCATTTATCATAAGCACATGGCTGAAAAAGATTCATCTTTTGTTTCTATGAAAATACACAAAATCTTCAGATTCACAACTGAAAACCAAGTAAACTCTTCTAGATTATTTCTAGTTGCATGTGTGTGGAAAAAAATTAGTTTATGGATGAGAGTTTAGTTTAAGGTTTCTGATGACTGATTTTGCTTAGATAAATCTCTAGTCAAGTTAAGGAAAGACTGTCACTTCCTTTACTATTCCATCAGTATGTTTTCCAAAAGTAGCCACATGCTGAAATACCAATGAAACCAAGCTACTTGTCAGGTAAAAGACAGTCTCCCAACTGAGAAATTCCTTGCTTGGAGAGCCGGAACTAAGCGATTTTTAAGGTCCCTTCCAAAGCAAACCATATCATTCTATGAATCTATGAAAGCTAGTTCTGACCACTTGTTTGTTTCCTTTGTATGATATATGTCTGTTCATCTACCTAGCACTGCAACAGCACTTGTACATGGATTTCCTACTTCCTAGAATATACTTATTTCAGAAGGCTTGTTCCTATATATCAGGCCACTCTTTCTCTAGACTGTGCCAAATTTCTGTACGTTGCCACATGATATGCCACATAAAGTTTAAACCTCAACTTCTCTCACACAAGCAAACTGATTGAAATCCTTAAGATTCTTCTCTCCAAAAAACTCAAAACAATATTGGTCCCTTAGACAATAGTTAGGTACAAAAATGCTAAAGCATGCAATTAACTGTTCAGAGCCTATTAAATAAAATCTAGCTAGCATATAGTATTCTGCTTCTAATAGTATTCCACCTGATCTTACTTCCATTTAAGTCATGTAGGAAAGGAATGAGAAAAAGTAGCTAATGAGTCTCAAATATGCAGAGACTATTAGATCTGTTTTGATCTCCTCAAGGTCCACCTGTGCAATTAGATCTTCAGTGCTTCAGACAGATTAGGATAAAAATGGAAATGACAGTTTAGGTTCAAATAGAAGTGGCAAGTGCAAGAGAAACAATCAAAGAGAGACCCTAATAGCTACTTGCATGTTCACACTACTGAGATGTGAAGTCTGCACTGCCAGACAACTTAATCTTTAATTTCTGCATTTGGGTTTGCCCTGGTGACCAAATGAAAGTGGTGATTAGGCCTGTAAGCAAATACCACTGCAAGAATTATTGCAGTGGATTTTCCTACAATATGTAATTCACAATTCTGTCTCGCTTACAGCTGCCATCACCACAGTGTTATTGAAGTTGACCACACCTCAGATTTGAAAGATGAAGCAAATGGGGCATTACCACCTAAGTTTAAGAGTGCTTTGAGGCTTCAGTATTTGAAGCTGCACTCTCCAGTAAAAGTCACAGAATGGTTAGTGTTGGAAAGGACCCCTAGAAATCATCTAGTCCAGCCCTTCTTGCAGTAAGCAGGAACTTGCTCAACTAGATCATGTTATTCATAGACTCGTCAAGCCTAACCTCAAATGTCTTCAGGGATGGGGTCTCCACTACCTCCCTGGACAACCTGTTCGAGTGTTCCACCATCCTGACAGTAAAGAACTTTTTCCTTATGTGCTATCTAAGTCTATGCTGCTATAGTTCACATTCATCCTACAAGCCCTTGTAAACAGTCCCTCCCCAACTTTCTTGTAGGCCTCCTTCAGGTACTGAACATGTGCTATAAGGCTTCCCTAAAGCCTTCTCTTTTCCAGGCTGAACAACTTCAACTCTTTCAGCCTGTCTTCATAGGAGAGGTGCTCCAGTCCTCTGATCACCATTGGGGCTTCCTCTGGGCCCACTCCAGCAGCTCCGTGTCCTCGTGCTGGGGTCCAGAAATGGACATGGCATTCCAAGTGAGGTCCCACCAGAACAGAGTAAAGTGGCAGAATCACCTCGCTCAACCTGCTGGCTCTGCTTCTTTTGATGCAGCCCAGGATGTGTTCGGCCTTCTGGGCTGCAAGTGCACTGTTGGCTCATGCCCAGCTTCCCATCTCTCAGCACCAAGTCCTTTTTTACAGGGCTGCTTTCTACTACATTCCCCAGGCTGTACTGATGATGAAACAAATGTTACAGTTGATTCTTTTTATGGTTTAATATTGTCTGTTTGCTAAATATTCTACTTTTGTCTCCCTCAGCTTCAGAGGGAAAGTTCAGCCTTTCAGAGCTTTCAAAATTTACCATTTCACTTCCTATAACTGTATTCCGTCAACTTCGTAAAAACACCTTGAATGTATTTTAAAACTCAATCCATGCCTGCATCTTTAGAGTTAACACTGTAAGACTCCTAAATTATAAACAAGAAATAGGAACTTTTTGAATGGAAAATAAACAGAATACAGAGGATTGGTTATAGAAGAAAAACAATGTCTATATAATTTATTAATTTCCTGAACTAGTATATAATCTGTTGCATAAACTGTTGTTCTCTCTGCTGCTTCCTGCCTCCTCCCCCTCTTCTTGTCTCCAGTACTAGCTGATCTTGCCTGGCTACACTCACCTTGCTGAGTAGGTAACAGTTGAGGCATGTGTGCTGGTTTGAGCCTAACTGGAATATTTTAATGAGAGAAATTGGATCATTGGTTGTGAAAAGAAAGTAATGATGAAGTCTGTATCACTCACTGGTTTGCTGAGAGGGATAAGGAGCCAAAATGTCAGCAATTTGTCCCATTTTGATCTGGAACACTGGATCTATTCAATTCCTCCATCACTATGCTGAAACATCTTTTCTACTAATCTTAGCTAACAGAAAACAACATAATCTCTGCTGTTGTTTTGTTTGTCTGTCTGGAAAAGTAGAAGGAGAAAAAGAAGATAGCTTCAAGCCCCTTCTAGGCAGCTTTATTTGTTCAGGAGGGAGTTTGGACTTCTGTATCATTTTTAATTTTTATATGATTGTAAATACTTGTAAATATATTCTGTATTTGTGCTTGTAAAGCTATATTTACAGCAAAGCAGTTTATCTTAATTCCACGCCATCTGAGATAGTCTGGTAAATTTCAACAGTGTGGGAGGGGAAAATTCCTAACCCATGTCAGGCCTGGTTTTCTCATATAGAGGGGAGAAGGTGGCTGTTCGCCCCTCCTGGGTTTGTCCAGGGGGGACCTCTTTGTTATTTCTAAATAGTAAGTAATTGTAAACATATATAAATATATTTTGTACATATGCATTGTATTATATACTTTTAGATTTTAGCTCACTATAAATATATATCTTTATCTCACTTCCAAACCTTCTGAGCTACTCTGGTGATTTTATTTAGCTGGGGGTGAGGGGTAGTCTCCTACCACAAGTATACACATTGCTGTGCTATTTTGCTTTGGAAGTACCAAGATTAAACAGACTGCAAACAAAAAAAGCCTGCAGTAAATTGCACACTTCTTGCAAAAGCTCTGAACATTTCTGTACAAAAACTATTTCTACTTGCTTAGCTAGACAAAACCACTGCATGCCTCAGGTGAGCATTAAATGCATGCTCATATGCATCTATTTTTTCTATAAATGGTTTGGTATTAATGTCAACATGCTACTGGTGTCAGCATGTACAGTATATAAATTACTCAGCAATGTCACTAGCTTATGCCAGCTTTTTTCAAAGTCCCATATAGTTGTGTATCCTGGAATCACAACGTGGTTTGGGTTGGAAAGTAGGTTAAACACCATTTAGCTCCAAATCCCCTGCCATAAGCAGGGATACCTCCTACTAGACAAGTTCGCTAAGGCCCCATCCATGCCAGCTTTGAACACTTCCAGACTTGAGATTCCGAATCTTCTCTGGGCAACCTGTTCCAGTGCATAATGAAGAATTTCTTCCTAATGTCTAATCTAAATTAAGCTTCTTCCAATTTTAAGCCACTACTCCTCATCCTGTCTAAGACTTTGCAAAAAGTCTCTCTCCAACTCTCTTGTAGGCCTCCTTCAGGTACTGGAAGACTGCTGTAAGGTTTCCCTGGAATGTTCTCTTCTCCAGGCTGAACAACTCCAACTCTCAGCCTGTCTTCACACAAGAGGTGTTCCAGCCTTCTGATCATCTTTGTCGCCTTCTCTGGACCCTTACACTTCCATGCCATTCTTGCTTTCAGAGCTCCAGATATGGACAGTACTCCAGGGAGGGTCTCACGACAGCAAATGATCAGGTGATCCTTGACCTGCTAGACACTTCGTTTCATGTAGCCCACGATTCTGTTAGCTGAGCTGCAAGCACACATTGTTGCAAGCTCATGATGAGCTTCTCATCAGCCACAACCCTCAAATTCCTCTCCTCAGGACTGCTCTCTACCCATTCTCTACCAAGCTTGTACTTGTGCTTGGGTTAGCCCTGACCCAGGTGCACTTGACTGCATTCAGCTTCATCAGGTTGGCACTGGCCCACTGCTGCAGCCGGCCCGGGCCCCTCTGACACCCCTTCCCTCCAGCACATTGACCACATCACGCAAAATGGTGTCATTAGCAAGCTTGCTGAGGATGCCTAAATCTCACTGTCCATGCTGCCAACAAAGACATTTAACACCAGTCCTGCTAATCAACAACACAGAATGGTGCAAACTATTTGCAACAGAGTGATTTAGGAAAAGGATACACTGCAAAAGCCAAGACAAGGAGGCACCACACCACACTGATGTTCATTTCTTGTGAGGGCTTCACAATACTGTAGTAGGCTTCTGTCACCACATACACAACTGTAGCTGCAACAGTGAAATCCACCAGCCACTGATATTCCGGAAAATAATGCAATGCTGAAAAACACAAGTTTACAGAAATTAAACTGCTATTTTTAAGGCAATTACTGACATATTTAGAATGGAGTAACAACTTTAAAATGTTCCAGTTAACGGAGGTCCAGGTAGACCTACATCATCCAAGTAACAAGCAGCAACAGCAAAAAAGTCAATTTTTTTCCACTCAACATCCTTAACTACAGTCTTCACTTCTGTATTTCAATACTTAAATCTATAATGCCACAAGATGTACTATTTTATCATCTCAGCTTTTACACATTCACATCCTAAATTCAAAGAAACATATTCAATTTATATCTCAATATCACAACACAAAATGGTTCTCCAACCAAGCCTAGCTGTAATTTCAGTGAAGAGTTTTTTTTTATTGTCTTAAATACTAAAAGCTCACTGGAAAGTATTTTAAATGCTACATATAATCACTTGCTCTAAGATACTGATTCTCCCAGATTTTGTTAGTATGTCCTGTGGAGAAATAAATCATTGCATGAAATCCATCATAAAAGTTCTGGAGATCATACTGTGTTCAATGAAGGCTGAGTAAATTTTGAAGGCAGAGCTCTACAGGGGCTGTGAATTGCAAAGAACAATTTGTGACAATGAAGGGCAGCCTGTCCCTCGAAAACACCTTGCCTACATCTACAGAGTTAAAAAAGTCACGAAACATCACTGAGCATTTATCTGCTGACTACAAGCTACTCCACGTGAAAATAAAAATTGGCCAAACTCAGTTATTTCCAAGTCCTATACTTATTTTGAAATATTTACCTGGTTGTATTCAACAGAAGTTTGTATAAAAAATTAAATTAAACCTTACACTATATCTTAATAGTATCTATAAACACTCAGGAAGAAGTTAATTGAAACTTGTGAATGCTTTGATTATTTATGCACTGGTCTGGAAAAAAACAAACAAACAAAAAAAAAATCAAAACTCTGCATTTGTTAAAGTTGTCCTCAACATTATGTCTGAAATTTTAGCTGAGAAATCTCCTATACAAGACTACATTTCCTTTTATGCATAGAACACATGTATATAAAAATGGAGACAGGAAAGAAATATCACACAGATACATACCTATGTAATAGATTTCTGTAACAGAATGACTTGTTAAGACTAAGGAATGAAACATTACTGTTTAAAAAACCAGCAACTTGTACAACACAATGTTGTCTATTTCAGACCTGTCACTTCTGGTTTCTAAGCATTTTATCTCAGTATTTCAGATGTGTAGTTGAAAGATCCAATGCTACAGCACATTTCCTATTTTAGATGAGCAGAAAAATGTTTGTTTCAACACCTGCCAGTTGTCATTTTCTTGTAAGAAGGTACTGATTCTACTTCAAATAGACTGTGATGTGATTCTTTTGGTGTTGTCTCATACTGATAGGGATGCTTTATATAACAATAGATGTGCTTTATGCTGGATTTCACCTACTCATCCTTTTCCATAGCACTGCTATTAAGATGTCACCCAAAGAACAACAAAAGAAAGTCAGTTGCTTATTTAACATTATTATCAGTTGTACTTCATTCATTGTCCATTAAAAAATACATAAATAATGTTCCAGCATTTACCGTAAATAAAAACTTCACAGAAAGAATTATTCTTACCAATAGTGTCCCTTTCAGTCACAGATTTTGTTTCCAGGTGGAGATCAATGTCTTTTGGAATAGTTAAGGGCTTGTTTTCAATATGACCATTATATTTTCTGTAAAAAGAAATAATTAAACAGATAATACACACATGGATATGACATAATAGGCTTTTTCAATAAATAATACCATTTCAAATGCAAGAAAAGTGCACACTACCTTTCTGCCAAAACCAAACATCTCTATCTAGATAGGTAAAAGCATTCGGTCCCAGTCAAACCTTGAAAAACAATTCAGCATGTCAATTATTCCCAGCTTCCTTTTGCAAAGCTCTAACATACTGTCTCAGTTCTAGTTTAAATTTCCCAGAGACTCCAAATATATATCACTGACAGAGCCATACAATTATAGCACGCCTTCCCCTCTCCCCACTTTTGGAAAGAAAGAAATTAGATGTACAGGGGAAAAAGTAAGACACACCCACATCAGTAGTCTCACTTCAATTTGGAAGTTAAAAGAGAAAACTTTAACAATAAAGGTATTTGAAGTAGGGGAGTTACAAAGAGGTATAGGGAAGGAGAGACAAGATACTATATATATAATAAATAAAACCAGACCGATGGCAATGGGTTTGTCCACCTCATATAAGGATGGTCATGTGGTAAAACAAAGAGCAGCAAGAACAAAAGGGTGGTGCTGGCAGGCAGGAAGCCAGGGAAGAAAGAAGGAAAAAGAAAGTACCTCTGTTTTTATAGGGGGCTAGACAGGAAGTGCAAGTGGGCTAATCACTACACCTGGGGCCAGGTTCAGGCCCACCCCTAGGGAGGAGTCAGGAGGATCTGGGGTCATGGTCAAGAGCACTCCCCCAGGAAGGTTAACCCTTTACACATACTATTGTGCTATGGATCTAAACAGCTTCTATGGATGCCTCCTAAGCAAGCGTTAGGGCAAGATCTGGTGGACAGTATTTATTTCATCCCATGGATTTTCTCTGTTCAGGCAGCTGTAGGGTGTTCTACTAAGTTCCCACAATCTCAAAAGGTTTGTGGTCTCCCCTGAGCCTCCTCTTCTCCAGGCTCAATAACCCCAGCTCTCTCAGCCTCTCCTCATAGAGGTTCTGTTCCAGGCCTTTCACCAGCTTTGTTGCCCTTCTCTGGACACGTCCCAGCACCTCAACATCTCTCTTGAATGGAGGGGCGCAGAACTGGACACAGGACTCAAGGTGTGGCCTGACCAGTGTTGAGTACAGGGGAAGAATAACCTTCCTCGTCCTGCTGGCCACACTGTTCCCGATACAGGCCAGGATGCCATTGGCTCTCT
>WAAF01000968.1:38430-51116 GCA_013400475.1 Tricholaema leucomelas
AATAATTAAGTTATTTAGTATTATAGGAACAACTTAATTCTTTACTCATGAGGGTAGCAAATAAGGTTGTTAACGTTAACAAAATAAGGTTAGAATTACGAAACAGGAGAAAGAAAAAAAAATGAAAATGAACATCACATTGCAATGAACAGACTATATGTGCAGTCTGTGTATTAAGACAAATATTCAGAATTATAAGAGAGTTCATAATGGAATAAAATCGCTAGAGGACGCCTCTTATGTCACCAAAAGGAAAGCTAAAATGGTGGGTTGGTTTGTTTTAAAAATATCTAATTAAAAAAACTTGTATTAATATATCCAGCTCCACCACCTCAAGATGTCTTGGTTCCTGCCACAGCTGTACTTCTGGTAAGGCTGTTCCACAACTTCATGCTTGAACATCAGAAATCTGTTTCCGGCTTTAGATGATACACAATTACCCCATCCCTCTCAGTCATCTGTTAGCCAAGCTCTCTTAGCCTCCACCATCCATCATAAGCCTGGTTGATCTTAGCAGCCTTCTGCTCACCTGTTCACATACAAGTTAATTTTTCTTCAGCACGAATGATCAAAACTGTATACAGCAACCCAGATACAGTTATGCACCAGTGGCCAAGAAGACTACCACCTTCCTATCTCTTCCATTAGAAATGCATCACATAATACATTCCAGGAGCACATTTACCTTTTTCACAGCTGTGTATGATTGGTGGCTCATTATAATTATATTTTGAGCTAATATACTTAATTTTTTTTCTCTCTTGCTTCAGTATGAAGAGCTCCAATCCTATGGATTTGCTTTCCTCAGTTTTCATCTAAATGAATACGTGCACCAAATAAAAAAAAACACACAAAAGAAACACAACATCCTTGCTACCAAATTAGCAATTTCACAGACCAATTTTGTGGACCAGAAATCATCCAATTCTGCACAATTTAGTATTGTTCAACTCTGTTAAACTGAAAGAACGTAGTTCAGTACAGAGTCCTGACAACTGCAGGGCAGTGGTATGCAATAAGCTGTTTTTAACTCACACAAAGGGAAGAGTAGGCAAAGTTCTTACATGGATCATGCTGGAAAAAATGAGAGAAAAAAGAAGCAGAAACGCTTAAAACAAGTATTTACCTGTCTTTTTTGCTCTTCGCCCTTTGTTTTCCTGCAAGAATCCGTAGCTCCTCCTCAGTAGGATGCTGATACCACCTTAAGCTGAAGAAAAAAGAAAATCTCAAGAAAAACAGTACCAGAATTGGCAATTTAAGTGTTTTTCTACAAAACCCACATAGCAACACAGAACTGTATGCTTATCAAGACACCGGACATTTGCAACACCTAGGCAAACACTCTTGTGTGCAAGTAGCAGCCCTGTCCAAACTGAACAACCACAGCTACACTTCCATTTTCAGCATTTGGTTTTGATTGTGTGTGTCCCAAGGGGTGCTGCAGCTGTTTGCAGCTTGTTGGGCAGGGTGCTGAGCCTGTGCCAGTGCACTACAGAAGTTCATGCATTTAGGGTGACCAGCCCTCAGGGGGAGTGGAGGAACAGCTGTGTGCAGAATTGAGAGAGCAGCGCAAGCGGGAAGCAGCAAACAGGGATCAGTACCTAGGAAGGCAGGGCTCCTTGTCAGAGCCTGAATGTGACATGCCAGTGCCTGTGGGAGAGGTGTTGGAGGTGAGGGCATGTGCAGGACTCGCTGGTAAGTTAGTGGTCATGGAGGTGGCTGAGAATGGTCAGATGGCAAGAGTGAAAACTAATGGATTAAATTCCTCACTGAAATGCTTATATACCAATGCATGGAGCATGGGGAATAAGCAGGAGGAGCTGTAGATCTGTGTTAAGCTACATGATTAAATGCAATCACTGAAACGTGATGGGACAGCTCCCATAACTGTAATGTTGTCATGAATGGCTTTGTGCTATTCAGGAAAGACAGACCAGCCAGGTGAGGTAATGCTGTTGCTCTTTATGTGCAAGAGCAACTGGAACGTGTTGAGTTACATCTAAGAGGGGAGGTAGAACAGGTTGAAGGCTTGTGGGTGAGAATTAAGGGATGTTGAAAGAGGGATGCAACTGTTGCAAGTGTCTACTACAGACCACCAAATCAAGCAGAAGAGGTTGATGAAGTCTTCTACAGTCAACTGCAAATAGCCTCTAGAACACACTCCTAGGGCAACTTCAATCACCCTAATATTTGCTAGAATGCCCACACAGCCAGACACACTCAATCTAATAGGCTCTCACAGTGTATCAATGGTAACTTCCTGATGCAGGTAGCAGAGGAACCAACAAGGAAAGGTGCACTGTCTGGACTTTATATTAAGTAACAAAGGACTGGTTGGGATCAAGAACAGCCTTGGCAATAGTGATCATGACATGGTGGAGTTTAGTACTATAGAGGGGAAAAGCAGGGCAATAAGCAGAATTATGAACAGGTACATTTGCTGGGAGACCTGCATGGATGAGTAAGGAGCTTCTGAAGATAGTCTCATAGAAGAAAGCAGCTCACAATTCATGGAGGAAGGGACTTGTCACTTGAGAGAACTACAGAGAATTTGTCAGGGCATGTAGGAAGGCACCAAGGAAGGCCAAAGTCCCCATGGAACTAAAACTGACCAAGGAAGCAAAAGTGAACAAGAAGGGCTTCTTCAAATACATCAGTAGGAAGAGGAAGAATAGGGCAAGTGTGGGCCCACTACTGAATGAGAAAGCAGCCCTCACAACTGAGGATGCACAAAATGCAAAATTGCTAATTATCTTCTTTGCTTCAGTCTTTTCTCCCAAGACTGAACTGTCCTGTAAGCTCCAGCCCCTAGAAGAAGGAGAGGAAACCTGGAAAAGGGATGACTCTCCGCTACTCAATGAAGACTGGGTTAGGGATTAGTTACAAAATCTGATTATTCACAAGTCCATGAGCCCTGACAAGATACAACCAAGAGTGTTGAGAAAACTGGCTGATGTTGCCACTCTGCCACTCTCCGTTTTTGCTAAATCATGACACACAGGAGAGATGCCTGAGGACTGGAGGAAAGTCCGTGCCACTCCGGTCTTCAAAAAAGTATAAGAAAGAGGTTCCAGGTAACTACAGACCAGTCAGCCTCACCTCCATCCCTAGAAAAACAATGGGAGGCTCATTCTGGAGGTTATCTCTTGGCACTGGGAAAAGACAAAGATTATCAAGAGTAGTCAGCATGGATTTATAGGGGGGAAATCATGCTTGACTAATTTGATAGCCTTCTGTGATGCTGCAACCAAACTGACAGATGCAGAGATAGTAGTGGATGTAGCCTATCTTAGCAAGGCTTTTGACACTGTCTCCCATAACATCTTTGCGAGCAAGCTCAGGAAGTGTGGGATAGAAGAACAAACAGTGAGATGGATTAAGAACCAGCTACACAATATAGTGCAAAGAGTGGTGATCAGTGGTCATGTCCAGATGGAGATCTGGAACTAGTGCAGTCCCCCAGGGATCAGTACTGGGTCTGGTGTGTTCGATATCTTCATCAATGACACTGATGAGAGGACAGACAGACAGAGTCTGCTCAGCAAGTTTGCTGACAATACCAAGTTGGGAGGCTTGGCTGACAGATTTGAAGGCTGCATGGCCGTTCAGCAAGACTTGGACAGAATGGATAGCTGGGCAAGGAGGAACCTAATGAGGTTCAACAAGGGTAACTGCAGAGTCCTGCATATGGAAGGAACAACAAACTACACCAGTACAGGTTGGGAGGTGATCTGCTGGAAAGCAGCCCTGTGGAGAAGAACCTGGGAGTCTTCGTGGACAACAAGCTATCCATGGGACAGCAATGTGCCTTTGTGGCCAAGAAGGCCAATGGAATCCTGAGGTGTCTTAAGATGAGTGTGTGGAGGGACAGGAATCTACTTGAGAGAGTCCAGTGGAGGGATATGAAGATGATTACAGGGCTGGAGTGCTGCCCTGTAAGGAGAGGCTGAGGGACCTAGGGCTTTTTGGTCTGGTGAAGAGAAGACTTAGAGAGGATCTAATCAATGTTTACAAATATATGAGGGCTGGATGTCAAGAGGGAGGGGACAAACTCTTCAGTTTCACCCTGTGATAGGACAAGGGGCAATGGGCATTAAGTATAGCACAGGAAGTTCCACCTCAACATGAGAAAGAACTTCTATACTGTAAGGGTCATGGAGCACTAGAACAGGCTCCCCAGAGAGGTTGTGGAGTCTCCTTCTCTGAAGACTTTCAAGACCTGTCTGGATGTGCTCCTGTGTGACCTGCCCTAGATTCTATGGTCCTGCTCTGGAAGAGGGATTGGACTTGATCTCTGGAGGGCCCTTCCAACCCCTATCATCCTGCCATCCTGTGAGCATTTGAGATGCTTAGTCACAATTAGAAAGCTTTGCTACTTTCTCACTCAAGGGAAAAACGCCCTTCACATCCCAAACCACTAAATTTTCACGTTATTATCAAACACTGAAAACAAGGTTGTACCAATATTGGAAAAAGCTCCCTACAATAATTATACCATTACAGTTACACATCAGAAGCATATTGTAAATTATTTTACAATGTATAATTATGTCTCTCAAAAGCCCAGTAATTTTCCAGGATCTGGAATAGCTATTATCAAATAACCATTATCATTCTTTTTCCTTAGGCAGAGAAGATTGTTACATCAACATTCCTTTCCTAAACACCTCCTCCGTGATACCTTCAACTCCTACTAGAAAAAAATGCTATTAAAAAAGTACAAGTCACTGATTTTAATGACTAACAAGTTTTTCCATTTTTACAAGTCAATGCACCATTCATTGCTGATTTATTTAAAAGGCAGCAAGTAATGGCAAGGAAATTCTAAAGAGGAAAGCCATAAACAAGTCTCCAAGATGGTACATTTGACCTCAATCTCTAAGCATGTCGAGAACCTTAGCAACTGAAACAAGGCCTTTTCCACATTCAGCAAGGCATCTCCACTCTGAAATGCTGAGGCAAAGTAGCTCAAGCATTAACCAGAATAGACCTGGGAAATTTATGTGTAAGTACTTTTCTAGAGTAGGAGACCACTAATTGGTGACACAGGCTATGACAGATTAATAGAGATAAATGGAAACCAGAACAACTAGTACATCTCAGATTAAGGAAGCTTCATGAAGTAGGCCCATTCAAACATACGCTGGTGAACTAGAGATCATGTTACAACCAATATTAAAAAAAAAAGGGTGGGGGACAAGACAAATTTGGAAAATAAACACCAAACCCAAACAATCTCAAGCCACTTGATAGCACCCAATCCCCAGCTCAGCTCTGAAATGGCTTCTTGTCCCAAGTGGAAGTCTGATCTACACATCTTCATATTTGCAAGATATGGCCTTTCATCTAACTATTAAAAAAACCCTTGTCATTCTTCGCCGAACACTCTTCCACACAACACATACTGAGTGAGGACCAATGCTACAAGATTCATGCTAAATGTAGAAACAGACATTAATGCAAGCAGCCAAGAGCAAAATTATGTATCTTCTACCTTCCTTATGATGGCATGGACAGTTCATGTGTGCACACGTGCTGCAAGAAACAGTGGATATAGACTGCAAGAAAGAAGTTTAGCTGCTGGTAGTCTAATTGCTGGTATAATGAAGCATTAAACAGGCAGCTGCATAGATCTGATGGACATCATCTTTAAATAACTTAAAAACTAGTGTAATGGGTAAGAGGAATACTGCAAAGAATACATACAAACTGGTTAACAGAAGGTTCCCCAAATCTGTGTTAATTGGCCCCGCTGGGCTAAAGAATCACTTGGTGCTGCAATTTCCTTAAAACAAAAGAACTTCAGTACCATCACAGAGACCTAAACCTTCACACACTGCAAACTTCCCCTGGAAGAATTTGCCACCAGTTCAAAAACTGAAAATGAAAACTATTGCAGATTTTGTGCAAACAAGAACTTTATAGGAGGGAGAAGAGGGTCTGAATTTTGTTTGTGAATTTTGAGGCATTAGTAGGAGTGGAAGCTACTAATTTATTTTTATTGTTTGTGGTCCCAGTTGAAAAGTTTGCTGTTTCCAAGCTTTGCTGCAAAAGACTTCGTTAAGACTGACGACTATGCAGAAACCACAACATCTACCTTTTCACATAAGACGACAAATTACATTGGAGAGACTAACTTCTCACTATCTTTCAATAGGAAAGCAGAGAAATAGTCTTCTGCTTTGTCATTCACCATCTCCCTGACCTGAACTTGGCGTATTGTGTAGTTCTGTAAATCACCTGTGTTCAAAGCTCACGTTTTACAATCCCTCATGCACAGACAGAGAAACAGTACCTACGACAGCAGAACAGACAATATTACTGTTCTTCATAACATGCTAAATCAAATCAAACACCTAAACCACAGTTTGGTCTCATTAACACTAGAGAATTATGTTGCAAGTAATTCATAATTACAACTAGTAAGACACAAGAGTTTGGAGATGTTTTAATTAGTAAATCCTACACAACTTGCATTTAAAATCACAAACTCGAGAGATCTGAACAAACATTTTCATAGAATTAGAGCTCAAAAAAATCATTTTAATCCAATAGCTTATATATATTTAAAGTCAGACCCCACAACTGATTACTTTAGCTTTGACATATCCAAATTAGTCCGAATAGCAAGGGCAGCACAGATATGCTCCAGTTAATCTGAATGAAGATTGTTAATGAATGCACCACAGAACATCCATTTTCTTCTGTCTTCCTGAAGTGGCCTGAAAATAGAACGTAGCTGAGCAACTTAAAAGAAACATTTTAGTAGAGAATGTTTTATTAGATAACAAATGTGAAGGACTTTCCAGATATTTGGTCTGCCAATTCACTTACTTCAATTAACAGGAATATTTAAATTCTGGTCAAGCTCTGAAAATATCCCCGATTGAAAAAAGTTTGTATTTCTTTACAAATTTCAATAAATAGTTGTCAACAGTCAGTGATAGATGTTCATTCTGCATACAACTAATTATCTTATGTCTATCTATTCTAACAATTCTTTTAAATTTCCAAGTGTCAAAGTTTCCTTTTCATGGACTTCGAAATTACACAGAGGCATCCTGAAACCAGATGCTCATTTAGGAGTTTCTGGCTTGTTTGGTAATGAGCTTATCTTTCGTTTCACTTGGCAATTGCTATCTATAATTTTAGACTATCCTGCTTAGAAAAGCCTCATAATGTTTTGGAAGACACTTTAGATGAATAACTTCATCAGTTTGGGGAAAAACCGGCTAGCTAAAGTATACTGACTTCAAGGAGAAGGAGCAGGCAGTAACTTTTTCTAAGAAAGCTGAACTGCTTAAGAGCGTGTCTGCCTGTGTAGACACTTCTGAGATTTTTGAGCTTAAGATTCTATACACTTGAGTATAAAATCCTCCATCAACCCATTCGTACTAGTCTGTCAAAGAAAACACTGCTAGCAGAAAGACAGCATTAAGGACAATGGGCTAATATGAAAGATAGTTTGTCAGCTAAGCTAAGAGAACTGTTTTGCTTTCTGCCATTTAAATTCAGATTCTTCTGGCTGTAAAGTCTCTGACTTGCTTTTATTTATGAAATACAGAATTATTTGTGGTTGTTTAGATAACTGATGTATTCAGAAGGCTATTCAAAATGACTTAAATTACAATGCACTAGAAGTTACCCAATAAACAGAAAAACACTGAAAAGCAACAGATTTTCAAGGCTACTAAACATGAAAAGCAATAACATGACTCACACTGATATCAGTGGGAGCAAAATTTCACTAACTCAAGTGTAGAAATCCTGCTTTATGTATTTACCAATCTACAAGTGTGCAAAGATAAAAGGACTATATGAAATATGTGAAGAGCCAACTTCTCCCTACCACTGTGAAAAAGCATGGTTTAGAACAAGGATACAAAAAGTGAATGTTTCACAAGAATGAAGAACAGACACACCACTGAACAAATATTTAAGAGGAGTAATTAAACATATACATTTTGAAATAAAAAATGAAACACATATTTTATAGAAGACATAAAAGGTAGAATATGTCACTTGAATAACTGTTGAGGGAAAACACTGTGGTAGTAACACACCTTAAAAATAAAGGACATGGAATTTCATGTTTGTTAATGCAATACTCTTTAGAGCACCAAAGAGGTCATCAGTATCCTACAGACATAGCCAACAATGAAACTTCATATAACAAGTTAAAAGTATGATTCCTGTTCATATTATTCACATGAAAATTGCTGTTTTCCATTACACCTAACTGAAGGTATCTAACACACACCTAAGTAACATTTAGAGGAATTTTTCCTTAGCAACTCTTTCAGTGCCAAAATAGGGAAAGCTAAAAAGTTATCAATTCTGAGAAGCAGAGGAAAAAAGGCAACAGAAAATGGTACAAGGCTGGTTAAGACTCCTATGGAGCACATTATTTTGACACAAGGATACCCCTTTAGAGATCAGAGAGCAGAGACCGGGAATTCTCGAAATTTTAACAACTACCAAAGACAGTACAATACCTTCTAATTATAAAAAGTGTTTTTATTTTCAAATTAAACAATAGTGTCTATGTCTTCAAAATACTGATCTACATTCAAAACAGCTGCTAGTTTTGGTTGTGATTATGTATACAGCCACACAGGGAATGCTCCCCCTTGCAGCTCATTATTATCTGTTTGATCTGCTGTTGCAAGGAATTAATGTATTGAAATTTATACTAATCCTGTCCTATGAAATACTTTTTTAAAATAGAAATTTTAATAAATGCCTAAGCACTCTTTGTATGCAAAACAAATCAGCAGGTGGATTGCCAAGAACACTGAAGCAGAGAAAAAAAATCCTTTTATTCTTCAGTGTCTTCCATTGAGCTTTTTAATATTGAAGTATGAAGCTTGTGCCTTAACACAAGAGCTGGACAACAGTTAACGTTAACAAATAGCAACAAACAAGTCTGTTCTTTAGCAGCCACACTGTCTTTATACCTTGAGCCTGGAAGGCGGGTGTCACAATGTTTTGGCAATTAGTTTAGTAACAGTAAATTAATTATTTTTAAAGAAAACAGAATTAGTATGTTTTGCTGTTACTACTCCAATGCATAATTGTATTACCATAGTCACACACAGCGTAACAACTGTTTCTTATCTTACCTGCCACTACAGAGAAGCCAACGAGCAAGAGAATAGTGAGGTATGATCTTCTGTATGACACTGGCCATTACCATGGTAACCACCAACTGTACACCTATCACACCCTGTAGAGGAATAAGTTAATAACAAGTCAATTTGTGTTTTAGAAAAGTACTGAAGCTTTTTTTTTTTTTTTTAATTCAAGAAATGTGATGGAAGTTGGTTTTAAGTGGTCACGCATTTCATTGATGGGGAAAGGCACTGCCAGGTCACAAGGCCACTCATGTAAGTCCCCTTCTTTCACAAACTCCAATGCCACATGTGGACATGGCATTTCACAAGACATCGTGCCTTAAAATTACATCTCTGATTATAGCCTTGGTTTTTGTGGTCTCCTCAGTTCTGACATGATTTAACAGCTGAGACCACACAAACCACTTGGAATTCACAATAATTTACAACATCTGTGTGGTGAAACATCATCCCTTGACTAGCACAGAGCACTCTTTCCTCACTTAACTCTGGGTATAGGAGAAGAAGGAAAGGGAGAAGGCACAGGAATCAGCATAACTTCACTTCAAGGTCCAGCCCTTGAACAAGATTTGTCACTTAAGCACAGCCAGCAGCAATCTCATTTCCAGTCACTCAGCAAGCTTTCATTTGGAGTATCAGTTGGTTTGGTTTAATAAAGCAACATTAAACATCTAAAGCTACCTAACAATGAGTGACATATTGCATCATATTATTTTTATTCTACATATGATGCTCTACCAGCTAAATGCTAACACCACATTAAAAATCAGCATGAAATACATACGCTGTATTTCCTTTCTTTACAAGAAAGATTTTTTACGCTAAACACATCACAACCAATAGCAAAAACTTTAAAACATCAAATACATATACACAAGGGAAATCTGCAAAACATGCAAGTGAGAAGACACTAGGAATCAACCAAATAGACTATTTCTAACTATTTAAACTGGTAGGGTTTTCTTTAGAATATTTTTTCCTGAGAAGGAACACAGGCACTTCAACACACTAGTGCCATATTTAAGTAGTGACATATGAAAGTTCATATTCAACTTCCATTCTCAGATTCCAACCTGGACATTGCCAACAATATTTTGAAGGTAAAATACTTCCCTCAACAGTTGCAGAAGTGGGAGATGACACTTCACTAGCTTTGTACTGAGGCAACATGCTACAGTAGAGTCAGGAGGCAAGCACAACTTTTGCACATGGAAGCAGTATCCCATTAGCTACTGGCCAATAAAACAGGGGTTAGCTCACATACTTCAGAAGCATTTTTTCCAAAATTCCCTAAAGGAAGATCAGTCCTTCAAGGACACCTTGCTAGCAGCACAGAATGCACTGCTGACACTATTCAAACATCTTCTCCACTTGTTCTTCTTAGAAGATGTTTCACCACACATTATTTTTACCAGAAGTTTCTATAAAGTAAAGAAAACCTGGGAAAGAGGAATTTCTACAAAATGCTGAAACAGCTGAAGCTGGAAGACACCTCTGAAGATCAGCTAGTCCAACCTCCTCCTCCTAAGAGGAGTGTCAACTAGAGCTGGTTGCTCAGAACCATATGTGCAGACAGGTTTTGAATGTCTACAAGGACATTCCGCAACCACTTTGGGCAAACTGTGTCAGTGTTTGACCAGTATCATCTTAAATATAGGGGTTTTTTTTCCTTTCTTAAGCTTAAATGTGTTGTACCCACTGCCTCTTGCTTGCTCACCAGGCACCACTGAGAAGAGTCTTGCTCCACCTTCTTTAATCCTCCTCGCGTGGTATTCATCCACACGGACAAAATGCCTTCTGAACCTTCTTCCTCTCTACCTCTCCTCTTACGATAGGTAGTCCAGTCTCTTTCTAACCTTTGCAGCCCTCAGCTGAACTCTCTCCAGCATGTCCATGTGTCTTGCACTGGTGAACCCAAAACCAGATGCAGAACTCCAGTGTTTCACCAGGTGACCAGCCTCTACCTGGACTTTGTGTCACTAGCCACAACACTTTTCAGCCCAACACCTCAGCCAGTTTTCAGTCCATTTCACTGCTCACTTACTCAGTCCATATTTCTATCAGTTTGTCTACAATGATGTTATGGAAGACAGTGCTGAAAGCCTTACTAAAGTGAAAATAAACATTACTCACCATTTCCCATCCCCCCAAGCCAGCCATCTCCTTGTAGAGTGCTGTGAAGATGGCAAAACATGACTTTCCCTTTGTAAATCCAAGCTGAGCTGACTACTCCCAAACCCACCTTGTCATTTGGATTTATTTTCCAAGCTTATTTACTTTATTACTTCGTCAGGGATCAAGGGGAGGTCCACCAGCCTTCAGTTCTGCTACTCTCACTTTCTGAAGCCGGAACTGACTTCTGAGGTCTTCAGTAACATCTCCTGACTGGGATGACCTTTCAAATAAAGAGTTATGGTGACCCTGCAGCAACACTCATCATTCCCTCAGCACTGGTGGGTGCATCTTATCAGGACCCATAGACTTGCTGATATATAATTTATTCAAATATTCCCTAACATGATCATCTTCCATGAAGGGTAAGCCTTCATTGCTCTGGATTCTGCTACTAATCTCAAGAACACGGGATTTCAGAAAAACTTTATCAGTGAAGACCAAGTTTGCCTTGGTCAGTATTAATATCTTGGTCTTTCCCACGTCCTTTGCCATCAAGTCTCTTACCCTCATCAGCAGTAGGCCCATGTTTTCCATCACAGTATATTTATTCGCTATTGATGTCCTCTTAGAAGGGTGTATTGTTGCCATTCATGTTTTACACCAATATCAAGTGCAGGTGGACTTTGGCTTTCCTAAACCTATAAACACATGCTCAGACAGTTTTCTCCGTATTTCTCCTAGATGACCTGACTCTACTTCCACCATTTGCATACTTCCTCTTGGAGCTTAGTCACAGGGACCACATCCATCCATGTACAGCAGAGTAGACTGCAGGAGGTGGTTCTTGAAAGTCAATCCATTTTCCCAGACCCCTCTTCTCCCAAAGAACATATCTCATAGGATTTTTCCAAGCTGAGGCCTAATCATGCCAAATCTGCCCTCCTGCTACTTGCCTTGCTGTCTGCTTTCAGGATCCTGAACTCTACCTTTCCATGCTTACTGCAGGAAAGGCACATCATGGACCACTTCTGCCACATCTGAAAGCCTGAGAGCCAGCACAGCACCTGTGTTGCAAAACTGCCCCCAAAGCACACAAAAAAAAATCTCCTGGATTGCTTGTGCTCTGTGTTTTTCTCTTCAGAAGATACCAGGGTAGCTGAAGTACCTTGTGTAACTGATCCTCAGAAGCTTGAGGATTCTTTCCACTATCTCACAAAGTCCTTATCTTCTACTTCTTAGTAATTAAGACTATCTACAGCATAAACCTACCACAATGCCATCCATGTTGCTCTGCCCTCTAATTTTTATCCATAAGCTTTCAAATAGTTCATTATTCATTCCATGGCAGACTTCTCTGCATCTCCGTTGTATTTTCACTTCAGAGCAAGTTCACCTCCTCACTAGTTATCTGCTATTCATGGTGGCTGAACTAAAGGA
>WAAF01000970.1:375-20413 GCA_013400475.1 Tricholaema leucomelas
TTTGTTTGATTTGGTTTTCATGAATATTTTATTATTCTTATTTTGTTTTTGTTTTTTTTTTTTGTTTGTGTTGCATTAATCTTACAAACCAAATTGTGAAATAAATTTGATCTCTTAAACATCTCTCTCACTGTGCACTTAACACAATTCTCTCCTCCTTCCTCAATGAAATGCACACAGGCAAGGCAAATTCAAACCTACTGTCATTTTCCCACTTCAAATAAATCTGCACAGATTAGGTTCCAGGGAGAAGCTCACAAAAAGACTCTCAGAAAGTCAGGTTCCCATTAAACAGGAATCTTCCTATTGCCAAACTGTTGATATTTTCATTTATTTCCTGACATTTAAAATCCTGCCATCCAAGGGCTGGGCGTATGGTGATAACTCATTGCATATATCACACAACAGGAAAAAAAGAAGCCAAGCCCAACATGTCTGTTTCCACAGCTGAGCAGACTGATTCTCACAAAATTGAGCCAGTGGTGTATTATGGTTTCAAACAGGGACAAGTTGTCAAGCTCCTTTGCCTGAGAGGCAGGCATACATTAACTCGAGTCTGCTAACAGGATAGTGACAAAAGAGGCGCAATGCTCTTTCTGATTCTCTGCTTCCTCCTCCTGAGACTCAGGCTCATTTGGAGCATTGATGCTTACCAGACTCCATGAAAAAAAAAAAAAACAACAAACAAAAACCCACAGCAGCTGTTGTCAAGAGAAAAATTTCCATTTGCAACAAACCCAACAACAACAACAACAAAAAATCAATTAAACGAGTGCTTTAAAAGAGAACTGAAAAGTCCTCCACACTTCTCAGCCTATGATATATATTCTTCTCTTGTTTTAAATGTGCTGTAAGAAAAAAATACAAACCCAACACTTTCTAAAGCTACTGGATCTCAGGGGGATTTAATTCAAAACTTGAAAGTGGATTACCTACTTTTTTGTTGGCTTTGATAGAAACCTTTTGTCTGTCTGCACAATAATACAGGGATGGGAGTAATTTCTGGCACCTTTGGGTTTTAAGTCTCAAACAAAAACTGAGTTTTTCATAGGTTTATATCTCTGGAAAGCTAAAGGTTGGTGCTTGATGTCTGATATACCTTCAGCTATTTAAAAGCCTGTGGAAAGTAATAAGAGGCAAAAGATCCATCTAGAAGTTTAAAAGGGATAAAATGTGAAGCTTATTCTTCATTTTGTTCCCATCTCTGTGTTACCAATTCTGGAAGAAAAAAAAAAACCACCAAACAAATAGTTAGGTCCAAAAATCATCACAGTACTTGGGAAGGTTCAAAAATCATAGATGTAATTGTGAAGGTTTTTCTATGAGTGTTTTAGTTTGGGTTTTTTTGAGAGCCATACTTCTGTGGAGATATGTGTTTTGTTTTCTCTTTTTTTCTTGCCTTTTCTTTTTGACATAGTGCCTTAACTACTTGCCAAGCAAATATTTAACACAGATATTTGTCAGTATTTACCACAGATAATTAGAAGTACTTAACATAGATATTTCTAAACATTTAACAGATAAATTTGCAAAGGTTGAACATAAATATTGGTAAATATTTAAGGTGAATATTGGTAAATGTTTAACCTAAATATTTGTACAGTAATTTTCCTTCCAAAGAATACCAGGCTATAGACTGATGAAACAAACTATGAGCCCCTCAGACAAGATAAAGGTTTTATTTGCACACCCATAGACTGTACATTGACTTATTCCATCTCAAAAGTGTCTAAAGTTCTTTCCTACGAAAAATCATTGAGTTTGATTCAGATTACAGCAGTGTAAGGAGGTAGGACTCCATCCTATCATGAACATAGAATCATAGAGTCATAGAATCAACCAGGTTGGAAGAGACCTCCAAGATCATCCAGTCCAACCTAACACTCAGCCCAAGCCAACCAACCAGACCGTGGCACTAAATGCCTCATCCAGGTTTTTCTTGAACACATCTAGGGAGAGCAACTCCACCACCTCCCTGGGCAGCCCATTCCAATGCCAATCACTCTCTCTGCCAACAACTTCCTCCTAACATCCAGCCCAAACCTGCCCTGGCACAACCTGAGGCTGTGTCCCCTTGTTCTGTTTGTGGTTGCCTGGGAGAAGAGACCAACCCCACCTGGCTACAGCCTCCCTTCAGGTAGACAGCAATGAGGTCACCCCTGAGCCTCCTCTTCTCCAGGCTAAACACCCCCAGCTCCCTCAGCCTCACCTCACAGTGTTTGTGTTCCAGGCCCCTCACCAGCTTTGTGGCCCTTTTCTGGACACCTTCCAGCACCTCAACATCTCTCTTGAATTGAGGAGCCCAGAACTGGACACAGTACTCAAGATGTGGCCTGATCAGTGTTGAGAACAGGGGAAGAATAACCTCCCTTGTCCTGCTGACCACACTGTTCCTGATCCAGGCCAGGATGCCTGTCATTAGTTTCTCATTTTATTCAGTGTGTATATAGGAACATGACATGAAGTTTGAGACTACATGGGATATTTTAGTGAGAAAAATGAGATTATAGGCTGTGAAAAGGAAATAATGGTGATGTCTATTTCCTTCATAGGCTTGCTGAGATGTATAAAAACAAGAACACAAATATAGATAAAAGAGTGAGGGAACCTTTATTTATTGGAGTTGGTGCCTGTGCTTTTCTCCCTGTGTACCTCAGTTAATTCTGCTTCTAATCCTTCTTGCTGATCCTTGCAGCTCACTGCGCATGTAAGGCAAACTCTGGGATAAAGTAGAGGGGCGGAAAGAAGATGGAAGATGGCTCTTGATTTCTGGGAGGAGTGTTGTGTTTCTGTGTTACCTTTAACTTACATATTTCTGTATATAGCTGGAAATGTCATCATAGGCAGGGACACCTCCCATTAGAACAGGTCACTCAAGGCATCATCCAACCTGGCCTGGAAAACCTCCAGGGAGGGAGCAGCCACAACCTCCCTGGGCAACCTGTGCCAGTGTCTCACCACCCTCATTGTAAAGAACTTCCTTCCAACATCTAGTTTCAGTTTCCCCTCTACCAGTTTAAACCCATTACCTCTCATCCTGTCATTACAAGACCTTGTCAATAGTCACTTTTCAGCCTTCCTGTAGGCCTCCTTCAGATATTGGGAGGACACTACAAGGTCTCTTCTCCAGGCTGCAGAGCCCCAACTCTTGTAGCCTGCCCTCATAGCAGAGCTGCTGCAGCCCTCTGAGCATCTTCGTGGCCTCCTCTGGACTCGCTCCAACAGTACAATGTCCTTCTTCTTTTGAGGGCTCCAGAACTGTACACAGTACTCTAGGTGTGATCTCACATGAGCAGAGTAAAGGGGGAGAATCCCCTCCCTTACCCTGCTGGCCACGCTTCTCTTGCTGCAGCCCAGGAAACGGTAGCTGTCTGGGCTGTGCACACACACTGCCAGCTCATGTTACAGCATAGAAAAATCCCTATTTAGAATCCAGAATGCATAGGATACACCACCTTTCAATATTTGCCTTGTTTGCCTGATCTGTTCCTGCATTCAAGACAGAAAGTGCATTGAAATCATTGCCAACATCTGTATCTGCAACTAGCTCTTATCTGAAATGCCCTGTGTGCTCAGCTACATTGTGCTGCATCATGATAGGATGACTAATCACGTCATAAAAGTTAAATGAAATCATCTAGCCAGGAAGAAGGATGCATTTTCAGAGTTCAATATTTCAAATGAATTATCTGTTCTTTCATAGTGACTAATGTTTGAGTGAAAGGCATATTTCTTTTCTGGGAACCTAGGAGCTTGATTCTACTCCACTAAATCCAATGAAAATGCTGGCGTTTTCCTTTCTGAGCACAGCATAGGAGGATGTTGTTAGGAGACAGTGACATATGTGTCACTGTGTTTTAGGGAAGAACCTCTCTCTCTAATTTTCCTTTCCCTCTGACATGCTGTTGCTTCAACAGTCTTCAGTAATAGAAGCATATACTCTTCATATACTTTGAGGGGGCTGGAGCACAGCCTTATGAGGAGCGGCTGGCTGAGGGAGCTGCGTTCAGCCTGGAGAAGAGGAGGCTCAGGGGAGACCTTATTGCTCTCTGCAACTACCTGAAAGAAGGTTTGCAGCCAGGTGGAGGTTGGTCTCTTCCAGTGACAGAACAAGAGGACGTAGCCTTAAGCTGCACCAGGGCAGATTTAAGCTGGACATTAGGAAGAAGTTCTTCCTAATGAAGAAAGAGTGGGTAGGCATTGGAATGGGCTGGAGGTTGGTCTCTTCCAGTGACAGAGCAAGAGGACATAGCCTCAAGCTGCACCAGGGCAGGTTTAGGCTGGACATCAGGAAGAAGTTCTTCCTAATGAAGAAGGAGTGGGTAGGCATTGGAATGGGCTGCCCGGGGAGGTGGTGGAGTTGCTATCCCTGGAGATGCTAAAAAGGCGATTGGATGAGGCACTCAGTGAGTTAGAAGGTGTTAAGTGATAGATTGAACTCGATGCTCTTGAAGGCCTTTTCCAACCTGCTTAATTCTGTGATTCAGTGCAGCTGAGAGAACAAAAAGAACTTCCATGGCACACGTTGAGCCGCTCCATAGATAAAGTATCATGTTGACTTACTTCTACACAGAAACTGTCTGTGCATTGATGCAAATATTAAGCTTTGCTGTGAATGAAATTCTGATGCTATAACAAATTTAGAGATGTAAGAATCTTAAGAGTAAAATTAACTATGGTCATAGCCCATCTCTGAGGTATTTAAAGTATGTATGTATATAATATATCTCTATATATGTATATATAATATATATATATTTAAAAGATACCTATATAGAATAGAATCATAGAATCATAGAATGGTTTAGGTTGGAAGGGACCTCAAGGATCATCCAGCTCCAACCCCCTGCCATAGGCAGGGACACCTCCCACTAGAGCAGGTTGCTCAAGGCCTCATCCAGCCTGGCCTTAAACACCTCCATATATATATATATAATATATATATAAAACATATATATATATTTGAAGCATATATTATATATTCTATATATATATTTGAAATACATATTATATATATGTATTTTTTTATATATATATATATATATATATATCTGTAAAAATCTCCTGCTAAACATTTTCACCAGGAGCTAATTAAAGGAATGTGCAAGCACTCTTTCTGTCCTGTGGAAAAATGCCATGTGTCACCAGGCAAGCTGTCTCTGCAGGATGGACAGTGTCCAAAACACCAGTCTGTAATAACAAAAAACATAAAACCCCCCAAACCCAAGATGCTCCACTTCTTATCTTAGGAGAATTATTGACTCAGAGGCACCATGTGTGATGGCTGCCTACAGCAAGCGTGGTCAAGATTATCATTAAGCATGTCACACACCCAACACTAATTCCAGTGTCAGGAATTCAGTTCTAAAGCAGCTCTGCTGCAGTCAGTTTTTGGCATGACTTCAAAGCTAATATTCAAAGTCAGAGAGCTTAAAACCGTGCAAGCTTATTCAGATTCTTTAAATGGCCTGGCTTAGTAGATTTGTGGGCATTTGAAGCTTTGTAAATCACTGTAGATGGAAAAAGTGAAAAAAAAACCCCAAACCTATAAAGTTAGTCTTTGCAGTTGGAGTTTTCAATGACATGACATTGGATTCATTTCAAAGTCTTTTCTTCCTTCTTCTCATCCACTGGCCCTAAAGCTTAAGAGTACTATGTGTATTGTAGCTTTCTTTTTTTTTTCTTTTGGAATTGTTTCCTTGGTTTGGTGTGTTAAGAAATCATACAAGAGCCTTGGAAATCAAAGGCATAAAAACCAACCCATCCTCTTCACTTGGAATTCTATCCACATTAAGAAGTGACTGTTCTCTTATCTGCTATGCGAAGCTGTTGGACATGAGTCACCACTTTTTAAAGGCATTATCTTGTGACTTGATGGCTGTCATAAAAGAATGTGTTGGTCCTTGTGTTACTTGAATCTTAAGGAGCTATTGCACCAAGAACAGATGAGAACTCTATTTACATGACTACCAGCTCTACCTTTATTATGTGCATGACTTCATGTACTTGCCTGTAACATCCAACATAGAACAACGGCATGGAGGAAACACAAATAGAATGTCACCAGCTGTCATCACATCTTGATAGAGTATCACAACTTCCTCACTACTTTGAAACCAGTTTGCAAACACTCTACCACAGGAAACATTTTGCCCCTCACAATAAAGTAATTTTCCTTTATTGTTACCTCAGTTAAGAATGACAGAGTAGAGTTTGGTCCATGGGCACTCACTTCTGCTGTACTGGTGTGGTGGTTTGGGTGTCCCCTGCCCCCCACACTTTAGGAATCACCCAGACTAGACTCAGCCAGCTCTGGAAATGTGAATGAAGCTTATATTTGCAGCTGGCACAATTTACAAGCAGATATTTACAGTATATACAGATATAGACAGAAATAGACAAGGTAAAAAGGTAATACAAACACAATTCCCCTCCCAGAAACCTGAGTCCCCGGGAGGGGCTCTCAACCACCCCTCACCTTCCCCCTACCCCTCTCAACCTTACCCCAGTCCCAAGGAAGAATGGAGGTTCGGCCAAAGGGATTAAGAAGCAAAGGTGAATCAGCAAAGCAAATGGAGGGTGAGGTTAGAGAGTAAGATGGAGTCCAGCCAGCAGCCTCAGCTCCCCAGCAGGCAAAGAACTGAGAGCACAGCCCAGAGCCAAGTGCCCAAGCAAAGTGACTTTATCTAATGTTTTGCTTTTCCTTTCTACACTTCTCAGCAAGGCTGTGAGGGAAGTAGACCTCACCATTGTTTTCATTTCTCAGCCTATTATCTAGTTCTTCTCACCAAAACATTCCAGCTAGGCTCAAACTAGCACAACTGGAAAAAAGGTGTGGGCTTGAAAATCAATTATTAGACATTCTTGTGGGTCAGCACTAAGACCTATATATCACTCTCTGTGAAATTTTGGGGTTTGGACATCCACTATCAAGGCAGAAAACATTTTGATATGAACTATTAGATTTGTGAAGTTAGGCATAAAAATGTTGTTCTTACTGGCTCTGGTTTTTTTCATGCCAAGTACTTTCTTTTATGCCCTAATGCCATTTGAGCCTTGGAGTTTGTGTTAAATTCTGAGCTGGATGGAGTATTAAATTCAAACTGTTCACCTTTTCTTTAACATAAGTCACCAAAATGCATTGACATTCTTTGTTCTCAAAAAGTTAGGATTTCCACAACTGAAACCAGGGAAAGTTCAGATCCCCTGGCTGAGATTGCTTACAAAGTAAAATAACAACTCAAAGTAAATCTGCATCATGGCTACCACATGTTTCCAGTAGCAAATGGGGACCTTTTCTTCTTGGAAGTCCAGTAGCTTTAGAAAACTGCACTGTTTGAACAAAATATGGATGATTCTTTTCCACCATCTTCAAAGACTTCAGTGTTGTTGAAGCAGATGCCTGCTCCTTTCAAGGTCAGGCTCCCAGGCCATATTTAGGCTGCATTCTCTCTACTTATTAATCCATCTCATTTGGTCTCAGAGAAGAATCAAGCAGCCTCTAATCTGCAAAATGTCAGGCCATACTCCAGCCATAAAGTCACCTTCTCACTGCTTTCCATCCTTTTTACCAGTCAGAAATGCACAGACTACTCTGTAATATGCTTTGAAATCTATTTTTACTGTAGATGTTACTTAAATGTGCATTCCTACTGCAGTATATTTGTAGTGTAACTTCTGAATGGGCAAAGCAAACAAGTCCTACCACCTCTCAGAGTCAAAAGTGATGCTCCCAATTCCCTCAACAAATTGTAATGGTCATATCATACAGTGTACATGAGGGGAAATGCAAGACTGACACATCTTCCTGCACCTAAAAAGAAGGAATGAAGGAGGTCAGACCTGCTCTCAGGATACTTCCAGATTCAGCAAAGCTACGTGACTGAACTCATGAATGAATTCAGAGCCTCTAAAGCTCTCCAGAGCTCCTCTGACTCTTTTACCTAGCTATTTACAGAGGGGATTTCCTGCCCAAACAGGCTTCATCAAACCTTTGCTCACCATTCCCATGCAGTAAAAGTATAGGAAATCCCTAAAATTCTCCTTTAAATGAGGGCTTTATTAGACTAGCAGAGATGTGTGTGCTCCAAAGGATATACCTACACTTATCTGACTAGTTGTTCATCTCCTCTCACTCCCAGGAGTGAAAAAAATCTTTTTTACTTGGGTTATCCAAGACTGTTTAGTATCTTTATCAACATCATGGACAGTGGGATTGAGTGCACTCTAAGTCAGTCTTCTGACGTAGAATCAGAGAATCACAGAATAGTCTGGAAATGACCTCTGAAGGTTATCCAGTCCAACCCCCACTGCAGCCAGCAGGGACATCCTTAACTAGATCAGGCTGCTCAGATCCCTGTTGAACTTCACCTTAAGTATCTCCAGGGATGGGCCCCCAACTACGTCCTCAGGTAACCTGTTCCAGCACTCCACCACCCTCATGGTAAAGAACCTGTTCCTGACAACCAATCTAAATCTGCTCTTCTCCAGTTTGAAGCCACTGCCCTCATTCTATCACCATAGGCCTTTGCAAGCAGTCTCTCCCCATCTTTCTCATAGACTCCCTTCACGTACTAGAGGACTGTTATTAGGTCTCCCCAGAGCCTCTTCTTCTGCAGGCTGAACAACCCCAGCTCCCTCAGTCTGTCCTTGCAGCAGAGGTGCTCCAACTTACTGACCATTTCTGTTGCTTTCCTCTGGACCTGCTCATCAAGCTGTGTGGTGCAGCTGAAGGGAAGGGATGCTGTCCAGAGGGACCTTAAAGGCTTGAGATGTGGGCTAATACCAACCTCATGAAGTTCAACAAACCACATTCAAGGTCCTGCACCCAGGTCAGGACAATCTCAGGCAAAAATACAGGTTGAGTGGACATTGGATAGAAAACAGTCCTGAGGAAAATGACTTGAAGGTGCTGGTTGAAGAGATATTCATCTTGAGTTGACATTGTGTGCTGCAGACTAGAAAGCCAACCAAAACCTGGGCTGCATCAAAAGAAGCAAGGTGGTTCTCCCTCTCTACTCCACTCTCATGAGACCCCCACCTGGAACACGGTGTCCAGCTGTGGAGACCCCAAGAAGGACATAGATCTGTTAGAGCGGGTCCAGAGGAGGGGCATGAAGAGGATCAGAGGGCTGGAGGACCTTCCCCATAAAGACAGTCTGAGACAGCTGGGGTTGTTCAGCCTGAGCACGAGAAGGATATGGGAAGACATTATAGCAGCCTTCCAGTATTTGAAGGGAGTCTGCAGGATAGCTGGAGAGGGATCTTACATGAACAAATGTAGCAATAGAATGAGGTGGAGGAAGAGGAGAGATTTAGATAAAACTTTAGGAAGAAATTCTTCACCATGAGAGTGCCCAGAGAACCTGTGGAGGTTCCAACCTTTGCAGGATTCAAAGCCAGGTTATGTGGGACCTTGAATATCCTGGTCTAGTAGGACATGCCCCTGTTCATGATGGAGGGTTTGGAACTAGATTGTCTTTAAGTTGTCTCCCAACCCAAACCATTCTGTGATGATATTTCAGTTGCAATAGAAATGCTCACAAAATGCCACCTCTTAGAAGTGTTCCAGCCCTACTAGCAGGGTCCAAGGAAATACAGGAACATCTCTAACGCTCTCTGGCCTTAGCACCTTGGATTAATGTAACAACATGCTTACTTAGAATTTTCTCTGGTACAAAAGTAAATCCACAAAAAATACATAAAGGCCTGGAACACAAACCCTATGAGGAGAGGCTGAGGGAGCTGGGGGTGTTTAGCCTGGAGAAGAGGAGGCTCAGGGCAGACCTCATTGCTGTCTACAACTACCTGAAGGGAGGCTGTAGCCAGGTGAGGTTGGTCTCTTCTGCCAGGCAACCAGCAACAGGACAAGGGGACACAGTCTCAAGTTGTGCCTGGGGAGGTCTAGGCTGGATGTTAGGAGGAAGTTGTTGTCAGAGAGAGTGATTGGCATTGGAATGGGCTGCCCAGGGAGGTGGTGGAGTCACCGTCCCTGGAGATGTTCAAGAAAAGCCTGGATGAGGCACTTAGTGCCATGGTCTAGTTGACTGGACAGGGCTGGGTGCTAGGTTGGACTGGATGATCTTGGGGGTCTCTTCCAACCTGGTTGATTCTATGATTCTATGATTTCTTTTCTCTTTCAAGATGGCTTAGCAAAATTATTCTTTTCTCTATTAGTTTAGTTTCCCTGGCTCTTTTACCTGTGACAAAGACAACTAAAACTGATTTCTGCATAAAATATAATCTGAATTTTGATCTTGACATTGCTAATTTTCATCGAAAATGACACTAAAATCTCACCAGTGCTCTGCTCCTCTCCTCTACATCAGTTTCTGATTATAACTAACAAGGGCAAGACATTCTCCAGCACTTTGTAGCCTAAGTCCTGCTTTCATGTCTTCCTATCAGGCTGGCACACGTCAAAACAGCATACCACTAGCTTAGGATTTGACCAACCATCAGAGTAGGTGTAGCATTTTAGGGAGTGATATGCTGTGGTTGTTGTTTACAACATTATGCTTGTTGAATTTAAAATGGGAGTTTTCAAAATCTCATCTCTGAATGTCCAAATTGGTGCCAGAGTCATCGCTGGGTTTGAAGTTGGAGCTATCAAAACTGAGGAGGCAACTTATTGTTTGTAAGTTTTAGACCTGAACTGTCACAAGAAGAGGGATATTTTTTTGTTTGTGTGTTTGTTTTTTGGTAGAAGGAGAAAGTGGAAAATCCAAAGTATGCAGTAAAAGGAAGCAGTTAAATTCCTTTCCTTTTTAGTCACTTCTCATAGTGCTTTCCTCCTTAAGAATTTTCAGCACAGTTATGCAACAGAAGAAAAGGATTTGGGAAAAAAAAATATTCAGTAACCAAAATAATGTTTGTTTGTTTGGTTTTTTTTTTTCCCCAAGGAAAAGTGAGTGATAGCATCAGGATGTATATTAACTTTTTAACATCAGATAAAGGACTTCTTTCTAAGCAAAATAAACCCAAGAGAGTAACAACAGTTGGCTATCTTTCACAGACCAGGAGATGAAGGAAATATGGAGAATGGGTTGGATTTTTCTGCTAGGAATGGGCAATAATACTTAACCACTCTGATCTGAAGGAGATGGAAGAAAGGGGAGGGAGGACCTAGAAGCCTCAGAGCTAGCTGTGCTTCTGTCAGCAGCAGTCTCTCAATAACCATCCCTGCTGGCCCATCTATTGCAACTTCCTCATGGTTGCTGAGTGAGACTTAGCTGGAGATAAAGGATGCACAAGACTGACCTTGCCTCTACAAGAGCTCCCACTCCTTTAGAAAGTGTGAAAAAGGGTGGCAGGGACACAGGCATCACCAGCTCACATTGAGTTCCTGTGCAAAGCAGAGGTCCAGTGTACCTGGTGAGAGGAGCATTAAGTGTTCCAGCAATCTAGAGGCCATGGTGCTGCCAGTGAAAGGGTAACAGGAACTTTGCTGGCATTGCTGGTTAAAGAAGGGGGTCTAGAGCAGGTACAAACAGCTGGTTTCTCTTCATCATCAGCTTTGGCTAAAGCCTATTAGTGAACTGGAGCCTGGTTTCATTTCAGTCAACTTCAACATCTTTTTAAAACTGCCTAAATTAGGAGTTTAATTGCTCCATTTCCTTTTTCTGTAAGCGAGAAGGATATCTCTGAGGAAAAGGTCAAGCCACCTAAGAAGTAAATATTCTTCTCCTTTTGAGGAGCTGAAAACCAAAGTGTCAGTTGTGTGGTGGATTGAAGAAGTCCTGACATCTCTTTGTCCAGGGAAAGCAGATGATGGATGGGAAAAATTACCTGTTCATTACAGTCCTAAGGAGCTAAGAATTTAACCTAATTGTGATTCATATTTCTGGATTATATAATAGTAGCAATTAAATCAGTCCAGATTAAATGATGAAATTAGAATTCTAGGTATGAGACTAAATATGCTGACTATTGAAATACTTTTTTAACTGAACACAATTAAACCTAACACAGATATCTTCCTATGGAAAAGAAAGAAAGAAAGAAAGAAAGAAAGAAAGAAAGAAAGAAAGAAAGAAAGAAAGAAAGAAAGAAAGAAAGAAAGAAAGAAAGAAAGAAAGAAAGAGAAAGAAANAAAGAAAGAAAGAAAGAAAGAAAGAAAGAAAGAAAGAAAGAAGGAAAGAAAGAAAAGCTATGAAATTACTTTTAAAATCCCTTATGTTAAATACATAAACCTGACTCATATGTCAAAAAAGGGAGAAGTTTTAGCTGGACACAACATGCAATAGTATCTTCTACACACACAAATGAGAAGGAAAAAGATGAAGAAATAAAAGGTGTGAGCAAAGATTATGAAAAAGAGGTAAGAAAAGAATATTTCACCAGTTGATGTAAAATATGCATCACACACAGAGGTAAAGCATGGTTAAGTGTTTGTATTGATTGTGTGGCTCTCTGTCTCCTTAATGTACCTCAGAAAAGTGTCTAGCATTCTGCTAAATCAATTCAATGCAGAAGGATTTCTCTTCCCCTATGAAAGGCTCCCCAGATTATTCCCAGACCTTCTCGTCTGATAGCATTTTTCGTTACCTTTTTACCTATACACAAGCATCTTGAGTATATGCAGTCAAATGGGTGATATAGTCCTCACTACAGACTTCATTCACACTTGTCCTACACATGAATAACCTAAGTTCAAGTAATGAAAACTAAACACTGCAAAAAAAAAAAACCCACCCTAAAAACACCCTCATGCCCAGCTCCTGAAGACAAAACATGAGGTTTGCATAAGTTGCTAACTAAACCCCTCTATTCAGTCAGCAATGCCAGCATCTCTGTGTTTCTACTGTTTGACACAATGATGGATTATTTATTTACTGAACAGCACTGGTGGCCAGAAAATCTGATTTTCATGCATGAAATCCATGAAACCTCAGCCACTGAACAGCTTCTTTTACATGTGGCAAAGGTCACCTATCAAGGGATTTTCTCACGTTTTGTGTGATTGGTCATGCCTCATTTCCTGCAAGAAAATATGATTTCCCCAAAGTGTGTGCACTTTTAAGAGACTCACAAAGACTGGGAAAGTTATTTCCTCTTTGTTTGTGATAAGCACAAAATATAGAGACTAACCTACAGGGAATGACAAGCAACTGTTTGTAGCTGGAAACCATATTTAATCCTATCATTAAGGAAAACCTCAGAGCACGCTAAGAACAAAAAGAGTGCAAAACCAGACACTTAACCTTGTCACTTAACCTTTCAGACTTGCAAGTATTTAAAGCAAATATTCAGTATATTTGGTAAGTGACTGCCCTGCACTGGGAAAATATTACCTGTTCAGACTAAGAGCTTCTATTCTTTTAAGCAATGGGAAGTCAAACACTAAATGATTTTATTTCCATCTTCTAATCTCTTGGAAGTAATGAGTGAAAATTACAGCTCACGTTACCCGTTGTGCAGCAGTTTCAGAACGTGGCATTGCAACACATCTTTATTGTGAGTTATTTCCAGAACTAGGACTGCCCCTTATTGTTGTAACCCTGTATAAAGTGCCTAGCACAATGGAGCTCTGCTAACAGTTGGGGTCCTAAGACACCACAGTGACAGATAACTACATGAAAATAGAAATGTAGAAGAATCCTCTGAAGTGCTTCTTATTTTTTGTGCTCTTATAAGCCATAGGTCTGTTCTTTTGAGAGGCTGGGCTTTGGGATACTGATGGATGTTGACTAATAAATGGAAAAGCTTCTGCAAGATCTTTCTGTAGTTTCTGGCAAAGTCTACACATCTGCAAGTGACATTCTATGCCTTTCATCTAAAGGAGTGATTCTCCATTTTGGGATTTCTTTCTTCCTTTTGGTTTGAAACCATTGAAATTCATAACCTCCTGCATTGCCAGTCCATTTTAATTGTATCTTATAGTAAGTCATCATGAAAAAAAGAGTTCTTACTGCTCTTTCCATGGGGCAGATATCTAACTGTAGTATAGTCATGACAACAATATCCTACATGAAGAATACACAGAAACAGGACATAATGTCAAAAGGAAAGCATTCCCAACCGAAAAAAGATGTAATCCATTCAAAGAGAAATCCTGTGGCCTTTGCCTTGTATTGCCTGAACATCAGAGAAGAGGGGGGAAAAAAGAAGTTTGTAGCTAAGGAAGGTTCAGGACTCTTTTAATCATGTGAGAATGTTTAAGTACTGGCACAGTGTTATATTTTAATAGGCTAATGGTACTATGCATAGTTTGTTTGGCCACATCATTTGGTAAGCTTCCCCATACATTCAGTTTACAACCTTGGTGATTCTTTTGGCATTTTGGTTTTGTCAGTGAGGTAGTGATGAATTATTGTGACATTAAAAAAAGAGAGAGAGAGAGAGAGAGATAAAGAAAGGAGGGAAAAGGTAAAAAATAAACTGATCAGGGAATAGAGAAGATTAAAATACAGTGCTAGGAAAAAAAATATTGTACCTTAGCAATAGGAAAAGAAGTACTGTACCTCAGCAGTAGGAAGAGAAGTTCTGTAGAGAAGATTAAAATACAGTGCTAGGAAAAAAAGTACTGTACCTCAGCAATAGGAAGAGAAGTGCTGTATCTCAGCAATAGGAAAAGAAGTACTGTAGAGCAGATTAAAATACAGTGCTAGAGAAAGAAGTTCTGTACCTCAGCAATAGGAAGATAGGAAGAGAAGTGCTGTACCTCAGCAATAGGAAGAGAAGTACTGTACCTAAGCAAAGAGAAGTACTGTAGGAGAAGATTAAAATACAGAGCTAGAAAAAGAAGTGCTGTACCTCAGCAATAGGAAGAGAAGTACTGTAGAGAAGATTAAAATACAGTGCTAGAAAAAGAAGTTTTGTACCTCAGCAATAGGAAAAGAAGTGTTGTACTTCATCAGAGAAGTATCACAGTATCACCAAGGTTGGAAGAGACCTCATAGATCATCAAGTCCAACCTGTTACCACAGAGCTCAAGGCTAGACCATGGCACCAAGTGCCACGTCCAATCCTGCCTTGAACAGCTCCAGGGACGGCGACTCCACCACCTTCCTGGGCAGCCCATTCCAGTAGTCAATGAAGTACTGTTGGAGAAGATTAAAATACAGCATTAGAAAAAGAAGTACTGTACCTCAGCAATAGGAAAAGAAGTGCTGTACCTCAGCAATAGGAAAAGAAGTACTGTAGAGCAGATTAAAATACAGTGCTAGAAAAAGTATTGCACCTCAGCCATAGGAAGAGAAGTACCTCAGCAATAACAAGGAGGAAGGTGATACTGTTAGAATGTTTAAAGTAGATGGGATCAAGAATGTACTAAAAAAATACAAGTTGACTCAGACATCTAAATGAGAAAGACCATCACAGATTTTTTTCTGCACTAGCTGAAACAGTGGAGAAGCTGCTATTAACATAAGCCTGTAATCAGTATAAAAGAGGAAGAGTGAATGATTGCTGTTGAAAATGCTTTTAAAAAGGAAGATTTAAGCTGTGTGTCTGAAGAGAAAGTGGAAATGCAGAAAAATAATGCTTGGTATTGGCACATGAAACATTTTTTGCATGGCAAAAGCTTGAAATATTTAAAACAAGGCTGGACAATGAATGATTTAAACATTCTGAGGAGTGCTTTCACAGGGGAGTTGAGATGGAATTAAAAAACCTCATATCTGTTACAGAATCACAGAATGTCAGGGGCTAGAAGGAACCTCAAAAGGTCATCCAGTCCAACCCCCCTGCCAGAGCAGGATCACCCATACCAAATGACACAGGAACGCATCCAGGTGGGTTTTGAATATCTCCAGAGAGGGAAACTCCACAACCCCCCTGGGCAGCCTCTTCCAGTGTTCTGTCACAGTCACAGTGAAGAAATACATCCTTATGTCTCTGTGGAACCTCCTGTGCCTCAACCTCCACCCATTGCCCCTTGTCCTATCACTGAGCATCACTGAGCAGAGCCTGGCTCTGTCCTCTTGGCTCTCATTCTTTACATATTTATAAATGAGGCCACTCCTTAGTCTCCTCCTCTCCAAGCTCAAGAGCCCCAGCTCCCCCAGTCTCTCTTCAGAAGGAAGATGTTTCATTCCCTGAAATCATCTTTGTGGCTCTGCGTTGGACTCTCTGGATGAGGCATTTAATGCCATGGTCTAGATGACTGGCTAGGGCTGGATGCTATGTTGGACTGGATGCTCCTGGAGGTCTCTTCCAACCTGCCTGATTCTATGATTCTATTCTATGATTCTTCTGTGTGTAGCTTCTATCCCTCTCCAGTGATACACGACAGTCTGTAGAACTCTGTTGTTGAACCAGTTACCAATCATGGTCCAATCTCTAGTGCAAAGTTTTACACTGAGGGTACTGAGACCCTGGCCCAGGGTGCCCCGAGAGGAGAGAGATGCTCCATTCCTGGAACCATTTTAGATCAGGTTGGTTGAGGTTGTGAGTAACCTGCTTTAGTTGTAATTGTCCCTGCTGACTATAGGAGGGCTGGACTAGATGATCTTTAAAGATCCCTTCCAACCCAAACCATTCTATGGCTTCTATGGCTATGGCTACTTCATTCAGTGGATCATAACAAGTAGAATGCAATACTTCCTGAGGAATTTTGTGTCTGCCTCTTTTTTTTCTGCTGGGGCAGAACTGCATATCAATATTAACGACATCATCTCCTGGGTTGTCTACAGCCACGTCACCGTCTTGATAGATGCGATTCGATGCAGCACACAGTGAGGCCAACGCTGATGCTCTTGAAGGGCTGCATGCCTCTCTGTCATGCTAATTTTGCCAGCTCCAACTTGGCTGCTGCTCCAGCTGCTGCCACTATTTATGGAAAGCAAGTTTGTGTTAATAAACCTCTCGCCTAGTTACAAATTGCCTCGACTAAGTACGGCTGCTACTCCTCTGATTTGTCTTGGAGAGCTGGAAGGAATTTTGCATGTAGATTGTCAGAATAAATCAAAACAGTGTAAAGATTGATTTATTTGTTTGTCACTCTCCAGACAATATTCTTCCTTTAAGCACATGGTATAATGGGATAAGGGCTGTGTGAAATAACCCAGAACATTTATCAAGGAGTCTTTAGATTTTGTGCAGAAATCTTTCTTCTTCTGTTTGCTTGTTTCTGGTTTTGTTTTTCTTTCTAATGATCTGCTGGAAACTGAAATTAATCCCCAAACTGGGATGCTATATCTTCATTTTACAGTAACCTTCTGTTAATTTGCATCCTATTCTATGTTTAACTTCATTTCTAGATTGCATGGAATTACATTATTTACAGATTTGTCATACTTTCCTTTCTTCATTCTTAAATGTATTAAATAAGAGGGGGAAAAAGTCATTCCTGAATTCATGCTTTACTTTATATTAGAGTTTCCCAGAATTTAAGGGTTCCCATGGAAAATTTTAATAAGGAGACCTTTACATTTTCCTTACTGCTCTGTTTTCCAGTAAAATCAACAATATTAGGTATATCTCTCTTCCCAGAGAGAGTGATTGGCATTGGAATGGGCTGCCCAGGGAGGTGGTGGAGTCACCATCCCTGGGGGTGTTCAGGAAAAGCCTGGATGAGGCACTTAGTGCCATGGTCTGGTTGACTGGATAGGGCTGGGTGCTAGGTTGGACTGGGTGATTCTGGAGGTCTCTTCCAACCTGGTTGATTCTATTCTAAACAGATGAAAAACCACACAGTCTGCTTTTAGATTAATGTTTTAGGAACAAGTTCTTTTTCATTTCATGAAAACATAACAGTTAATGTGACATCTAGTTCAGTCACAGACAAGGGTTGAAACATTCTTTATCTATCAAAATAATCATAGAATCATAAAATCAATCAGGGTTGGAAGGAGCCACAAGAATCATCTAGTTCCAACCCCCCTTGCCAAGGGCAGGGACACCATGGGCAGGGATCAGGCTGGCTAATGCCTTGTCCAGCTTGGCCTTAAACACCTCCAGGCATGGGGTCTCAACTACCTCCCTGGGCAACCCATTCCAGGCTCTCACCACTCTTATGGTGAAGAACTTCCTCAGTTGATTAGAAGAGAAATACAGAAAACCAAGAGTATATACTTTATAAGTAGGATTCTATCTATATTCAGGTGTTTTGAATTTGAGGCTGAAATCCAAGTCAACAAAACTGTTCAGGTTCTGAGCCAAAATTGCAAACTGTTTATAGATGATCCAAATTCTTTGTATATCACTTATGAACCTGGGAATTGTCTGAACATGTTTGCAGAAAACTAAGGGAAAAATACAACAAAGATGGAACAAACTTAGAAATGCAATATTTACTTAGGAGATAATTTAAACTGCTGTCCTATTTGTGAACTAACCAAATACTCTCATTAAGCAGCTTCTTAATGCAATTCATCAATGCAGTTCTTACATTCAATCATGGAATCATAGAATCAATCAGAGTTGGAAGGGATCACAAGGATCATCTAGTTCCAACCCCCCCTGCCATGGGCAGGGACACCCTACCCTAGATCAGGCTGGCCACAGCTTCATCTAACCTGGCCTTAAACACCTCCAGGGATGGGACCTCAACCACCTCCCTGGGAAACCCATTCCAGGCTCTCACCACTCTCATGCTCATCAGCTTCTTCCTCACCTCCATTCTGAACCTACTCACTTCCAGCTTTGCTCCATCCCCCCTAGTCCTGTCACTCCCTGATAGCCTGAAAAGTCCCTCCCCATCTTTTTTGTAGGCCCCCTTCAGATACTGGAAGGCCACAAGAAGGTCACCCTATTCCTTCAGTTTTGCTGACAAATGTAACTTCACTGCAGTTGTAAAGCAGTTCCATATAGGGCCTAGTGAATATTTATTTCTCAGTTTTATTGTCTGTTGGGGTTTGGGCAGCACTGAATGATCTGAAATAAGAGAGCAAGAAGGGTAACATTAGCACACAGAGAAGGATGTGAGATAAGGAGTGCAGCTTCAAGGAAAACAACCCTGAAAAGTTGGCAGAGAAGCTGCAAAGTTAGCTGTGCGAGGAGACTAAAGGGAGGCTGCTCAGTCAGGTTTGCTCCTAGGGCATGTGGACAGCCCATACTCTGTTGTGCAACCTATCAGAAGGATACACCCTGTATTAGCTCTCTATATAAGCATTGCTTTTAGCTGCAATAAAGGTTTGAGTTATTCACCACATTGGTGTCTCAGCATCGTTCCGGTCCCTGTACGATCTAGAAAACCCCAGCAGTCATCACTGCAAGACTGGCAACTATTTCAGTGACAAAACTGATTCAGTACCAGAGAAAGACAGCAGGGGGGGGAAAAAAAAGAAACAACAACCAAAAAACAACCCCTCAAAAAAAGACCCAGTCCCCATAGAATCAGTTCTATTATGAATTTGGAAGCTAACAAGTAATCATTGCTTGTTATAGTTTTTGACAGCTTAAGTATAAAAAAATCAATTACCATGAAACTGCTATCCAGATTAATGTTGAAAATAAACCTGCTTCTTAGCTACCTGCTAACACAGCATTGATTTTTATTGTTTGAGGGAGGCTGGCTATATTTAATTTCTTTTATTGATTTTATTTTGCTTTTCCTTAAGACCCATATTCGATGCATGTGAGATACAATGCAATTTCTTCTAGCAAAGTAGTGCCAGGCACCAAGCCTGTGAATTAATTTTACATGAGTGAAAGCAGTGCTTAGTAATTTGGTGAGTGTTTGAGAGCAAAACCTGTAATTTTCCTCTTTATTATTTATAAATATCAAGAGGTCCAGAAGTGGGCACGGTGATGTGGGCTCAAATGAGAAGACCTTGAAGTAATTTCTAATTTCATGACACTAGAACACCTCATGTCCTGTGCCTTATGGACTCTGAATGTCAGTGGTGATTGAAGGTTTTCTGGAAAGTGGGGGGAAAAGATGTAATTAGCATTTATTTCTCTTTTGAGACCGTGAGCTTCAAATCAGACTGTAATTTTAAAAGGAAGTTAATCTATGATTTTAAAGTCACACAAAACATAGACATTTGGAAAGGAAAGAAAAGGAAGAAAAGAGAAAAGAAGAAAGGAAAAGCAAAGGGAAGGGAAGGGAAGGGAAGGGAAGGGAAGGGAAGGGAAGGGAAGGGAAGGGAAGGGA
>WAAF01000972.1:0-12347 GCA_013400475.1 Tricholaema leucomelas
TGATTCTATGATGGACCTCATCACGATGCCACAAGCCCTGTAGGAATGAAGCACCTCACAGAGGCCTCCTTCAATCTTAAATATGTAGAGTAACCTGAAGTTACTTGTGGTGGTGGATGTTCATCTCAGGAGGATTTCACTTGCAGGCACTGGTAGTATGACAACTTCCCTTGTGGGTTTAAAACCAAACTCAAATCGGAAACTGATCTTCTGTTGGCTTCTTGGTCTTTTTAACCAGGCTTGACCCCAGGCCCTCATCCTCTGTTGCTCGCTTTACCTCTTTGCCACAGCACTGTGATTGCTCCCCATGCGTCTGCCGCTGCAGGCTGCCAGGTGCCTGTGACACAGCCGTAGCCACCGGTGAGTGCCACCAGGCTTTGATGTCTAGCAGCACTTCTAGCAGTCTGCAGTGGCAGATGTCCGGGGAGCAATCATAGTGCTGTCCACTCCTCATAACCAAACCTGGTTTGAAAATAGAAGGTAATAAGGTATCTTATTGGCCTGCTCTCAGTGAACTCTAAGTGTCCTCATCTCTCAAAATCCAGTAATGAAAACCCAGCCCTCACTGTGAGATGTGTAGCCCTATTGAGAGTATCTCAAGTAGCTCTTCCCCCTCTGAAGAAAACCATTTGTGGGTGTGAAAAGCTCTGGATCTTACCTCAGTCTGCATATGCTGTTAGCAGGGGTGAATCTGGTAGATGGTATTGTCAGCAGCTTGGGTATTCTGTAAGTGACATTGTCACCAGCTTGAGACTTCTTTTTTAAGCACTGAGGTTACAGGCTCACAGGATGTTAGGGGTTGGAAGGGACCCAAGGAGATCATTGAGATCATTGAGTCCAACCTCCCTGCCAGAGCAGGACCACACAATCTAGCACAGAGGAACACATCCAGACAGGCCTTGAAAGTCTCCAGGGAAGGAGACTCCACAACCTCTTTGGGGAGCCTGTGCCGCTGAGTTCTGTCCCTTACAGTAAAGAAGTTCTCCCTTGTGCTGAGGTGGAATCTCTTGTGCTGCAGGTTACACCTATTGCTCCTTGTCCTATCATTGGTGTACCTTCATAGATGAGCTGACTCCTAGATTCCTGCTTTAGACCTTGTCAAGGCTTAGAGCTGAGCTGACCACTAATTTTTGTTTTACAGGCTGGTATAAAGTCCATCATTTATCTTTTCTGTTAAGAGATGGAAAATGAGACACATTTTAGTGGAACCATTAGTCAAATGTAGGTATGAAAATCATCCACGCTGAAAAAAGCAAACCCCAAAGTGTGAGTGTAACAACATAAAATGACCTTGAAGTTCAGCTCTCTGTTATCCAGACTGGAACCCTAAACTTCATCTCTTGCTCCTACAAGAATCTCTTCACCTGATTTTGAATGATGGTAGCCTGACACTGTCAACCTTCAGGAAAAAGGTTTGGACACCTGCAGGAAAGTCCCAAATTTTATCCTTCTATGTCCAGGGTCTTTTGCAGCAGCAGTCAGATATTAACGTTGAGATGCTTCATATTAAATGGCATTGCTCTTGGTTTGGTTAACTGTTGTGGTAGACTTTGTGGGCCCAAAATAGGCTTATACATGTCCTGCCTTGCCTAGGCATGTTTTTCTGCTCCACCAAAGAGGCAAGCATAGGAAGAGGACACAAAAGAACCTGGAGCCACTGAGTCTGGTCTGCCCAAGGTCCTGTGGTGTAAGGTACACACACTTAGCTTGTGCCTGCCTACTGCAAGGCCTGTGCTTTTCCCAAATTTGGGTAAAAATGAGACTGTGGCTTTGCCTAACATGTTAAGGTTTGGCTAACTGCCATCCTGATTGGCTATTCTGTATCCAAAGGGCAATTAATCTCGGCCCACATTGATAAAAGGAGATACACAGGTGAACAATCTGCTTTTGCTTCCCTGCTCTTTGCCATGCCTCTCTGCTGTGCTCGGCCATGCTCTGCAATTGCCTACTGCCTTGTTGTTTGCCTGGTGAACTCCACTGCTGTGAGTTACCAGGAGCAGACCCTGGATGTCTGCACGCGATCAGCCTGTGTGGCCAGCGTGACATGGTGCTGAGACTGCACCACATCTGCCTTCTGCACCTGAAGGTCCTGCTTAGAATTCCTGGACATATATACAGATTGTCCAGAAGAAGCCAGGAGAACAAGGGCAGAGATTGTCTGCCTCTTTCCCCAGAAGCCGGGGAGATTAAGTCTCAATGTCCGACAAGACAGAGTCCCCTGAAAGCATTTGGGCACTGTCTGGACTGTGGCTAAGCCCCACAAGTGGGTAACAATAATTTGTGAGTAAATGCTTAAACAGACACACCTGAAGGGTGGTTGTAGCCAGGTGGGGTTGGTCTCTTCTCCCAGGCAACCAGCAACAGGACAAGGGGACACAGCTTCAAGTTGAGCTGGTGGAAGTCTAGGCTGGATGTTAGGAGGAAGTTGTTGTCAGAGAGAGTGATTGGCATTGGAATGGGCTGCCCAGGGAGGTGGTGGAGTCGCTGTCCCTGGGGGTGTTCAGGAAAAGCCTGGATGAGGCACTTAGTGCCATGGTCTGGTTGACTGGCTAGGGCTGGGTGCTAGGTTGGACTGGATGATCTTGGAGGTCTCTTCCAACCTGGTTGATTCTATTCTATCCACTGGGCAAGCAGCATATTGACCACAAGTGGCACTTCACCACAGGAACCTTCTCTTCCAGTTCAATTATTGTTCATATATTTTGCTGGTTATTACTAGATCTGGACACCATCCATAGAATGTTTCCATGACTGTGTAAGAACCAAAATATTATTAAAGTAATATTGGTGGCAGAGTTCTGGATAGCAAAATTAATCAACAATATTAATTTTGGAAAAAATACCATCTCACATCAATTAATTTCCCCTCTGCAACATTAACATTGCAAGTGATGGATCCTTCTCAGAGCTGGGAGGATATTCAGCTGATATTGCTTGACTAGTTGGAGTTGTTCAGCCTGGAGAAGAGAAGGCTTTGAGGAGACCTTAATAGTGGCCTTTCAATACTTAAAGGGGACCTATATGGGAGATGGGGACAGACTTTTTAGCAGGGCCTGCTGCAACAGGACAAGGGGTAACAAAACTCCTCTGGATTTCAGTTCTGGTTGGATTTAAGTCTTTCCTGATTCATCATCAATCTCAGACAAATCCAGAGAGCAATAGAAATAGGCACAAAGAGCGGTGTCTGTGCTGGACTGTCTGCTTGTGAGGTGGGTGAATCTTGACCCTGACCTCAAAGCTGAAGCCCACACGTTGTTGAACGTGGTGACCCAATGCCATGATTTCAGCTGCTTTCATCTCATTCTCCTCCAATGAAAGCAAGTGAATGAGGACTGAGCAAATTCAGTCAGCGATGTTAATCCCAGCCTTAATTAAGTGCAGTGTAAGGTAATGAGAGTCTTGGGCTGTGACAGCAAGTTGCTGGTATTCTCACTGCTCACCCATGGCTCACGTCACTCCCCAAGGGGGGAAGTTCCATTTTGTTCATTTTCTAAACTGAATCATTTTGGAAGTCTGGGCAAGAAGATAGACATACCCAGAGCAAGTTGGAGGAGCTTGAGGGAGTCACCCAGGGCAGGGGGCACAACAGAGAGAAGGAGGCTCTGAGCAGCACCTGGAGACGCTCCATGGAGCCAAGCCTTAGATGTTGACTGGTGAAGCAACAAGGAAGCTGTGGAGCAATACCATGGATCTCAATAAGACGTGAGTGTCAGCCCTGGATCTGCATCCACCTGAACTTCTAAGGTATTTGGATATAGAGTGAAGTCCTTACCTGGCTCAGAAACACTCTGAGTTGTGTGGGGAAGGGGATTTACCAGCACTGCTTTAGTTCAGTGCTGGAAAAGGAGGGCCTGGTCTTTGGAGCTGGCCATTACTACCTGGTGATCAACCATATAAATGTCTGTTGGGCCCCTGGTGTGGTGCTTAGTCCTTCAGTCCAGAAAGACGTTGGAACTTGGTTGTTGGCACATACAGTATGTCTTTGTGGTTTGGTATTTCAATCTTTCCAGTTGACGGCACACAGTGGTGTATAAATGACCAAGTGAACACATGAAATAGCTTCATAGACAAAAAAAACCCCAACAAATGTGTAAAGAGCATTTTGGTTTGCTTGGATTTCCCTTGTTGCCAGCCTCTTCATGTTCCTAAGACTGCCTGCTATGAGCGTTCAGCCTCTGCCTGGATTACAGATGTATAGCTGGTGCAGATGTGCTGCCACTAAATACACGATGGGATGGCTGGAGCACACATCCCCACTGAAAACACAGGATGTGGACAGGAAGGAGGGACATAAGCATGTGTGGGGCAGGCTGTGAAGGGTACAGAGTCTGGTGATTGTTTTTGTTGGGGTGTTCATTTTTGCTCAGGGGATAAACTGATGACAGAGAAGAGCAGGCTATGGGGAGAACTTACTGTGGCCTTTCAGTACTTAAAGAGACTTGGAAGAAAAGTGGGGACAGACTTTATAGCAGGGCCTGTTGTGACAGGACAAGGAGTGATAGTTGGAAACTAAAAGAGGAGAGATTCAGACTAGATAGAAGAAAGACATTTTTTGTGCTGAGGGTCATGAGACACTGTCTCAGGATGCCCAGAGGGGTGGTAGATGCCCCATCCCTGGAAACATTCCAGGTCAGGTTGGACAGGGCTCTAAGTAAGCTGCTGTAGTTGAAGATGTCCCTCCTGAGAGCAAGGGGAGTGGAGCTAGGTGACCTTCAAAGGTCCCTTCCAACCCAAACCATTCTGTGATGCTACTGCATGATTCTCTAGAGAGAAGACAAACATCACCAGAAAGCAAAGTAGTTCCAGGCAGGTGGTAGAGGAACTGGTATGGAGTCACCCCCTCCTGCAGGCCAGGATGTCAGCAATTAGCACACAGAGAACTGCCTGAAATGAGGTGGCTGTGCCTCAGTGGCTGTTATCCAGCCATGCACCTCACCCTCCCACATACCTACAGCCAGGCTGTGAATTCTTCCCTTCAGCAGGAGCCAACACCAGCGGAAGCCAAGAGGAGCCTGGCTCCAGTGAGGGGGATTGAACTTTGCTTTTTAGTTACCCAGCGTGGCACCTAATTGAACTGCTGCAGGGGAGAAAGGCTGATCTTAAGCTGATAATTCCTTGTTTAGATGTCACTTAAAATAACTGGCTTTGAGGAGCAGCAGTGCCTCCACTGACCCCAGTGAGAACTGTCCTGCTGCCAAGGCAGGCTGCAAGTCCCAAGATGACCACCAAGAATGACATCAGAGGCCCACTGTCACCCATTCAAGGACTGGAAGAAAATCAACAGCAAGAGCTGCTCTGAGCCATCAAGAGCTAGGGAAGTGGGTTGCTTGAACTTTCCTCCCTGTCTCATCGCAGCACAAGTGATGTGCCACAGAATCACAGAATGTCAGCGGCTGGAAGGGACCTCGAAAGATCATCCAGTCCAATCTCCCTGCCAGAGCAGGGTCACCTAGAGCACATCACACAGGAGCACATCCAGGCAGGCTTTGAATGTCTCCAGAGAGGGACACTCCACAACCCTCCTGGGCAGCCTGTTCCAGTGTTCTGTCACACTCACAGGGAAAAAAGTTCCTCCTCACGTTTACGTGAAACTTCCTATGGCACCAGTTAGTCAGGCAGCACAGCTGCTGAGATGTGATCATTAAACCTGGCAGGAAGAGGGGTTTATTCTGCTGATGAGGTGGGATACAGAAGCATGTAGTTGTTTTTTCCCATCTCCAGTCTTCTGTGGCTAACCACCTGTTTGTCATGTCAGGACACCCATGGTGTCACATGGAAATGTTAGCTCCCGGTGGGAAACAAAAGCACGTAGTGGGAGGTGCCACTAGGAGCGAGTGATGAATCCCGGCAGTGTCAGCACTCCGGCTGGCATGAACAGATCTCTGTGCCCTCCAGAGCCAGTAACCCATATCCTTGTTACTCATCATCATGTGCCTAACCATAACTATGCTTGTAGTTACCTGGCAGCAGAAGTATGCACACTGTTTTTCAAGTATGAAAAAGCCTTCTCCTCATGGCTGGAGCCTCCTGTGCTTACTTGGCAGCTTCTAAACTTTAATCCTAGTGCAGTGCAACTGCTGTAAGATCAAGGGCTGTGTTCCATGTACCACAACAAGAGCTGAGGATGATGGAGAACAGGAGACATTTTTGTTGGAGTGCTTGTTTATTTTCACTCAGGGAGTAAGATGATGAGAAAAGGCTCTGAGGAGATGTTATTGCTGCCTTTGAGTACTTAAAGGGATATGTAAGAAAGATGGGAACAGACCTTTTAGCAGGGCCTGTTGTGGCAGGAGATGTTATTGCTGCCCATGAGTACTTAAAGGGACATGTAAGAAAGATGGGAACAGACCTTTTAGCAGGGCCTGTTGTGACAGGAGATGTTATTGCTGCCCATGAGTACTTAAAGGGACATGTGAGAAAGATGGGAACAGACTTTTTAGCAGAGTCTGTTGTGGCAGGAGATGTTATTGCTGCCCATGAGTACTTAAAGGGGCATGTAAGAAAGATGGGAACAGACCTTTTAGCAGGGCCTGTTGTGACAGGAGATGTTATTGCTGCCCATGAGTACTTAAAGGGACATGTAAGAAAGATGGGAACAGACTTTTTAGCAGGGTCTGTTGTGACAGGAGATGTTATTGCTGCCCATGAGTACTTAAAGGGACATGTGAGAAAGATGGGAACAGACTTTTTAGCAGAGTCTGTTGTGGCAGGAGATGTTATTGCTGCCCATGAGTACTTAAAGGGGCATGTAAGAAAGATGGGAACAGACCTTTTAGCAGGGCCTGTTGTGACAGGAGATGTTATTGCTGCCCATGAGTACTTAAAGGGACATGTAAGAAAGATGGGAACAGACTTTTTAGCAGAGTCTGTTGTGGCAGGAGATGTTATTGCTGCCCATGAGTACTTAAAGGGGCATGTAAGAAAGATGGGAACAGACCTTTTAGCAGGGCCTGTTGTGACAGGAGATGTTATTGCTGCCCATGAGTACTTAAAGGGACATGTGAGAAAGATGGGAACAGACTTTTTAGCAGAGTCTGTTGTGGCAGGAGATGTTATTGCTGCCCATGAGTACTTAAAGGGGCATGTAAGAAAGATGGGAACAGACCTTTTAGCAGGGTCTGTTGTGACAGGAGATGTTATTGCTGCCCATGAGTACTTAAAGGGACATGTAAGAAAGATGGGAACAGACTTTTTAGCAGAGTCTGTTGTGGCAGGAGATGTTATTGCTGCCCATGAGTACTTAAAGGGGCATGTAAGAAAGATAGAAAGATGGGAACAGACTTTTTAGCAGAGTCTGTTGTGGCAGGAGATGTTATTGCTGCCCATGAGTACTTAAAGGGACATGTGAGAAAGATGGGAACAGACTTTTTAGCAGAGTCTGTTGTGGCAGGAGATGTTATTGCTGCCCATGAGTACTTAAAGGGACATGTGAGAAAGATGGGAACAGACTTTTTAGCAGGGCCTGTTGTGGCGGGACAGGGGGTGATGGTTTAAAACTAAAAGAGGAGAGATTCAGACTAGACAGAAGGAAGAAAGTTTTTCAATTGAAGGTGGTGAGACACTGGCCCAGGTTGCTTAGAGAAGTGGTAGATGGATCCCTGGAACCACTGAAGGTCAGGTTGGACTGGGCTCTGAGCAACCTGATCTATCTGAAGCCGTGTCGCAGCACGTGCGTTATGCTCCAGATTAGGTTGTACACAAGCAGCACAGCTCTTGCAGGAAGGGAAAAATCAGAAGTTTCAGGGCACCCAGAAGCTTAGCTCATCAGGAGGATTATGTGTGTGTTGGCCTCCTGAAGAATCACACCTTCTGGAAATGCACGTGGCAGGCGTCCTGCCTGCATGCACAGCTGGGCACAGCTGAGCTGCTCTGCAGCTGGCACTTCCAGCATGATTCCTGGGGACTTAGGTTAGCCAATGCCCATAATATCATAGCATATATATATTTCTTAAATCAAGGTCAGAAAGCCATGCTGTAAGTCTACATTTTTGCTCCAAATCTTTACTTGCACCACAGAAAACCTAAAGTAAGTTAACATTAAATGAATGCTAATATTAATCAGCAAATTTGAGATTGCATCCTTTGCATTCTGGGTTCAGAGCCTCTCAAGATGGGAGGCTTTGTTTACACAAGGACTGATGGGTTATTTGCTGGGGATTATTTAGCTGAAGACTCAGTTTTGCTTTTGTACTTGATTCTAGTAAATGGAACCTGGGGTAACCATAGGCTGACTGTGAGGGCTAGAAGCACTTGGGGAATTTCTCAACAGGCTGGGAAATCATTTGGTGCCTTAGAATGAAGAGTGTGGCTATTTAGAAGTCCTCCAAGCAAAAGCTATTACTATAGATTGTATTACAGCATGACGTGAGTGTGATGGGGTGTAGTCTGTTCCACACAGACTACAGTACTGTGTCCAGTTCTGGGCCCCCCAGTTTAAGAGGGACATTGAGATGCTTGAGCGTGTCCAGAGAAGGGCAACGAGGCTGGGGAGAGGCCTCGAGCACAGCCCTACGAGGAGAGGCTGAGGGAGCTGGGATTGTTTAGCCTGGAGAAGAGGAGGCTCAGGGCAGACCTTATTGCTGTCTACAACTACCTGAGGGGTGGCTGTAGCCAGGAGGAGGTTGCTCTCTTCTGCTGGCAGCCAGCACCAGAACAAGAGGACACAGCCTCAAGCTGTGCCAGGGGAAATTTAGGCTTGAGGTGAGGAGAAAGTTCTTCCCTGAGAGAGTCATTGGCTACTGGAATGGGCTGCCCAGGGAGGTGGTGGAGTCGCCGTCCCTGGAGCTGTTCAAGGCAGGATTGGACGTGGCACTTGGTGCCATGGTCTAGCCTTGAGCTCTGTGGTAACAGGTTGGACTTGATGATCTGTGAGGTCTCTTCCAACCTTGGTGATACTGTGAGACTGTGAGACTGTGTGATACACTCTGTGATTTCTTTGTGCATGTGCAGAGTAGTACTGATCAACTGCTGGAATCAAACTGTGAGCAGGATTTTTATCTGGCTTGAAAAATAGCTGCTCTTTTCATGACATAATGGCTGTGATGTTGATCAGTACCACTGAAGGAGGAGACAGAGTCATAAAGGGATTCATGAGTCCATGTCAAAAAAGCGTTCAAGAGGTTAAAAGCAGAGAACAGTTAAGCATCTTTTTTTCCCAGTTTTGTTCTTTGAGATGAGTAAAGATAATACTATTCTAAAATCTGGTATCCCTAACCCAGGAAAAATAAGGAGCTTTCTAAAACGTGTTCCTTAATAAATGTCAGTTCTCAGTGGCTTGTATCACTTTGCCACACCAGGAATAAAGCAAGTGATACCTAATGACAGTTATTCCACCTGACCATATCCTAGAGGAACCCACATTTCACACACTGATCAAAGAGATTTCAGTCACTTGGTTATTTATTCACTGCTATGTTTATACATCAATAGTGGTGTTCACCAAGGCTCAGTACTGGAGCCCTCTTCAACATCTTTATCAATGATAAAGTTCTCTTTGACATCTTTAGCACTGACCTGGAGGAGGGGATCAAAGGCACCCTCAGTTGGTTTGCAGATGACTGCTGTTGTTGATCTGCTTGAGGATGGGGAGGGTCTACAAAAGAATTTGGACAGATTGGATCTATGGGCCAATGTCAGTGGGATGAGGTACAACAAGGCCATGTTGTTGGGTCCTGCACCTGGGTCACAACAACCTCATGAATGCTACAGGCTTAGGGCAGAGTGGCTGGAAACTACCTGGTGGAAAAGCACCTAGGGGTGCTGGTTGGCAGCCAGATGAATGTGAGTGTCCAGAGGCCAAAAAGGCCAAAGGCATCCTGGCTAGGATCAGCAACAGTGTAGCCAGCAGAACTAAGAGGTGATCCTTCAGTGCTGGTGAGGCCACATTTCAAATGCCGGATTTTGGACCCCACATTACTAGAAGGACACCGAGGTGCTGGAGCATGTCCAGAGGAGGACAGTGAAGCTGGTGAATCTGCTGAGGGAACTGGGCTTGTTCAGTCTGGAGAAAAGGAGGCTCAGGGAAGACCTTCTCACCCTACAACTACTTGGAAGGAGACTGGAGTAAGGTAAGGGTTGATCCCTTCTCTCACACTGCAAGTGACAGGATGAGAAGAAACAGCCTCAAATTGTACCAGGGGAGGTTTAGGCTGGGCATTGGGAACAATTTCTTCCCCAAAAGCATTGTCTAGGCCTGGAACAGTCTCCCCAGGGCAGTAGTGGAGTCACCATCCCTGAAGGAATTAAAAAAGATGTGTAGATGTGGTGCTGAAGGACATGGTTTAGTGTTTACCTGGCAGTGCTGGGTTAATGATTTGACTTGATGATCTTCAAGGTCTTTTCCAGCCTAACTAATTCTGTGATATACATCACTGTTAATTCCAGTCTCACCAGAGCAGTCTGGTGGTTGCCTACTACAAACTTAAAACCTTGAGCAAACATTGCTCTAAGGACACTGTCCACTAACCCACTGCCACAGTGGGCAGACATTCCTTACAAGAAACTCATGTGCCATGAAACTCTAATGTAAGGTAAGAGGTTAAGTGGAACTTAAAGTATATCAGAGAATCATAGAATGGTTTAGGTCGGAAGTGACCTCAAAATTCAGCCAGTTCCAACCCCCTGCCATAGGCAGGGACACCTCCCACTAGAGCAGGCTGCTCAAGGCCTCATCCAGCCTGGCCTTGAACACCTCCAGATCACACTGGGTGCTTCTGTACTCCACAACCTCCCTGGGCAACCTGTGCCAGTGTCTCACCACCCTCACTCCAATGAACCCTTTCCTAACACCTAGTTTGAATCTCCCCTCTGCCAGTCTAAACTCATTCCCCCTTGGCCTGGCATTACCACACCTTGTCAATAGTCCCTCCCCAGCCTTCCTGTAGTCCTTTTCAGATACTGGGAGGCCACTGTAAGGTCTCCTTGAAGCCTTCTCTTCTCCAGGCTGCAGAGCCCCAACTCTTGTAACCTGTCCTCATAGCAGAGCTGCTGCAGCCCTCTGATCATCATCATGGCTCTCCTCTGGACTGGCTCCAGCAGTTCCATGTCCTTCTTGTGCTGGGGGCTCCAGAACTGCACACAGGACTCCAGGTGGAGTCTGAGGAGAGCAGAGCCAAGGGGCAGAATCCCCTCCCTTGCCCTGCTGCCCACACTGCTCTTGCTGCAGCCCAGCACACAGTCGCTGCCTGGGCTGCACTCACACTGCTGGCTCTCATGTTGAGCTTTTCATCACCCCAGACCCACAGGTCCTGTTCCTCATAACTTGTTTTTATCGTGCCCAGCATTTTACAACTATGCATATTGCCTGAGACTTTATAGCACGATTTTGGCCTCCAGAAAGCAGAGCTCATTTCTCCTTGTTTACATAAAAGTGATCCTTGCCAACTCCTCCCATGGTACACAGCAATACCTTGCTACAAGCCAAGGTTGTCTGTGTTTACATCCTACTCTGGCAGAAAAGGGAGCTGAGTCAGTACCTGCAACTGAGCTCTCAGGACAGTCTCCCAGCAGCAAAACAGGTTATGTGAGAACATGACCTTGGTGAGCTGTGCTAATCACCGGTTTAAAATTGCAGGCTTTGGGCTCAGCTAGAAAAACAAGTGACACAAAATGCCTTTGAAACCAGCCCAAATAACACTCAGCACAGTGAGGGCACCATGTGAATGTTTCACAGAAACCAGCTCGAGTGTCTTCAGTTTATCCCAGGCTGGCCAAAACGTGAAAGCTTTGTGCATTAAACCCACATCTTTTGTTGGTTTATAGGAGGTCTCTGAATACCTGCACTATGGTGATATTGGTTGCACAGGAATGCCATGATCCCTGTCCATACCAAGTGAGAATATATACTGAGTACAACATCTGTTCGACATCCTTATTGATGATCTGGACCAGAGGATGGAGTCCAGCAGCAGTAGGTTTGCAGATGACACCAAGCTAGGAGCAGCTGTGGCGCTGTTGGAGGGTAGGAGAGCCCTGCAGAGGGACCTGGCCAGGCTGGATGGGTGGGCAGAGGCCAAGGGGATGAGACTGAACAAGGCCAAGTGCAGGGTTCTGCACTTTGGCCACCGCAACCCCAAGCAGCACTACAGGCTGGGGACAGAGTGGCTCAGAGCAGCCAGGCAGAGAGGGAGCTGGGGGTGCTGGTGGCTAGCAGACTGAAGATGAGGCAGCAGTGCCCAGGTGGGCAAGAGAGCCAGTGGCATCGTGGGCTGGCTCAGGAGCAGTGTGGCCAGCAGGACAAGGGAGGTTCTTCTGTCCCTGAGTTCAGCACTGCTCAGGCCACAGCTTGAGTGCTGTGTCCAGTTCTGGGCTCCTCAATTCAAGAGAGATGTTGAGGTGCTGGAAGGTGT
>WAAF01000972.1:16147-56150 GCA_013400475.1 Tricholaema leucomelas
GAGGGGCCTGGAGCACAGCCCTGTGAGGAGAGGCTGAGGGAGCTGGGGGTGTGCAGCCTGCAGAAGAGGAGGCTCAGGGCAGACCTCATTGCTGTCTACAGCTACCTGAAGGGAGGCTGTAGCCAGGTGGGGTTGACCTCTACTGCCAGGCAAGCAGCAACAGAACAAGGGGAAAGAGTCTCAAGTTGTGCCAGGGGAGGTCTAGGCTGGATATTAGGAGGAAGTTGTTGTCAGAGAGTGATTGGCATTGGAATGGGCTGCCCAGGGAGGTGGTGGAGTCGCCGTGTCTGGAGGTGTTGAAGCCAAGCCTGGATGAGGCACTTAGTGCCATGGTCTGGTTGACTGGACAGGGCTGGGTGCCAGGTTGGACTGGATGAGCTTGGAGGTCTCTTTCAACCTGGTTCATTTTATAAACAAAAGAACCCAACAAAACCAACAAATTTGTGTCCATTGTTTGAATGACTTCATGGCACTCTTCCTATTTTTGGCAAGACTGAATCCTTTCACTCCTACCTTTATAATTCTGTATTAATTTCCAGTATAACCAAGTTCAGTGTAAATTCATTCAGTACTGTTACACTTAGTCACAATTTGATGTCAGAAATTTAATCTGCTTTCAGTATCATTATTTATCTTCACCAACTATACCAGAGAAAGAAAATGCATTCATTCACTCTCTTTCTGCTTCTCAGCTTAGAACTCTTCCTGATGGCTAGAATTCTCAGACTGCTGGGTGAAAAGCTAGACTTGAGCTAGTAATGTGCACTCACAGCCCAGAATCCAACCATCTGCTATGCTGCAGCCAAAGCAGTGTGGCCAGAGGAGATTTTGCCTCTGCTCCACTCCAATGAGACACTACCTGCAGAGCTGTGTCCAGCTCTGGAGCCTCCAGCACAGAGCTGACATGGATCTGTCGGAGCAGATCCAGAGAAGGCCACAGATACAATCTGAGGGCTGGAATCCCTGTGAGGACAGGCTGAGAGGGTTGGGGTTTTTCTGCCTGGAGAAGAGAAGGCTCCAGGAGGAGCTTATTGCAGCCAGTAAGAAACATGGGGATAGACATTTTAACAGAACAGGACAAAGGTTGATGTTTTTTAACTAAAGATAGGAAGATTTAGACCACATAAGAGGAAAAACTCCTTTATATTGAGAGTAATGAGACACTGATTGAGGTTGTTAGAGGGGTGGTAGATGCCCTATCCTCACAACCATTCCAGATCAGGGTGTCTGGGGCTCTAAGCAACCCGCTCTAGTTGAAGATGCCACTGCTGACTGCAGTGAGGTTGGACTAGATGATCTTTAAAGGTTCTTCCAACCCAAACCATTCTATGACTTTAACATTAGAAGTAATGTTACACAGATAAGATGGGGTAACAGTGACTTATTTCATGGAATTATTACACAGCCTTAGACCCTCTCAAGACAAAAATTAAAAAGCACACTACAGGTGTGAAATGACACCTGGGCACAGGGCATGGTGCTAGGGAGTCCACCCTGGGTAGCAGTGGGTATCTTATGGTCCATCTGATAATTAAATTGTGCTATAAGATACTGGCAGCTTATTGCTGTCATTGGAGCCCACAGGGATCACCTTTTCCCTGCAGGCCAGAGCAGGGAAAGAGTTCATTGTGTGATGCTTTTGATTCCTCTTGGCTGCCTTTGATGCTGGCAGCTCCACTGTAATGTTGCACTGGCCTAGAAAACGACAGGCAGCTTTTGAGCAAGGAAACTCAGGAGCAGAAACACATTCTGGTTTTAATCCTGCCTCTGATTTTCCATGGGCAATGCAACCTCCTATGGTTCCAGGGTGCAGTGGTGTGGCAAAGAGTCCACTGCAGCCTCTTTTACGCATCCTAACCCCTTTACATTCTTTCCCTTAGCATAATAGTTTGGTGAGGTTGTCATACTATTAATACCTGAATGGCATTCTGATTTATCACAGTATCTGTGGTATGAGAAAACACAAGTGAGGAATGTAAAGTACTCCTCAAGCATTAACAAAGCTGAACAGTGTCAAGGGATGATAAATTTTACACTATCGCCTTGATCACCTTGTTATTAACATCATCAATCTCTCTCTGTGAACAGTGGCTCTGGCCATGACCATATTACCACATGTCCTACTAAATAATTAATCATTTGGGGCATGCTGCCAGAGTTTGCTGCTTTCCAATTTAATCTCTGTAATTTACTCATTTGTTCCATTCTTTGGAAACAAAAAGCTTCACAGGCAAAACCAGATCACAGAATCCCAGCATGGTGGGGGTTGAAAGGGACCTCTGGAGATCATCTGGTTCAACCCCTTGTTAAGGCAGAGCCAACCAGAGCAGGTTACCCAGGATCACAATGTCCAGGTGGGTGTGGAATCTCTCCAGAGAAGACTCTTGGGGTAGGCTGATTTAGGGCTCTGGCACCCACACAAAAACAGTTTTTTCTTCTTTTCAGATGGATCCTCCTAGGTTCCAGTTTGTGCCTCTTGCCCCTTGTTCTGTTCTGAACCCATCCTCTTGCACCCTGCCTTTTAGATATTCATAAACATTGATAAGATTCTATTAGGATGAAGTTCTTCACAGAGAGAGTGATTGGCATTGGAATGGGCTGCCCAAGGAGGTGGTGGAGTTGCCATCCCTAGTAGTGTTCAAGCAAAGCCTGGTTGGGTCACTTAGTGCCATGGTCTGGTTGATTGGCTAGGGCTGGGTGCTAGGTTGGACTGGCTGAGCTTGGAGGTCTCTTCCAACCTGGTTGATTCTATGATTCTAGGATTCTCAGTCTTTCTCTCCTCCAGTCTAAACAGCCCCAGGTCTTTCAGCCTTTCCTCATCAGAGAGATCCCTTAGTCACCTCAGCATCTTTGTAGCCTCTCCAGCAGTTCTGTCTCTCCTGAACCTAGAGCTGGACACAAATGTACTAATAGGTACATGGAGACTATTTAGTGTTGATATCATGCCTTTTTAAACAACGTCTCACAATGAACAGTTCTGGGCATGATCACTTTGGGAACTCAAGCTGCTTCTGCTGCTGGCACCCTCACCCCAGCTAGCTCTCCCCGCTCCTTAGAGAGAGACCTGGACGTTGTGATCCTGGGTGACCTGCTCTGGGTGGCTCTGCCTTAACAGAGGGTTGAACCAGATGATCTCCAGAGGTCCCTTTCAACTCCCACCGTGCTGGGATTCTGCGATCTGGCTTTGTCTGTGAAGCTTTTTGTTTCCAAAGAAGGGAACAAATGAGTCAATTACTGAGATTAAATTGGAAAGGCACAAAGTTAGCTCAGACCTCTCTCCATTTCAGAGGGCACTTCAAACTGCTACACCACCAGGATAGCTTTGGCAATAGAAGACTGCAAGGCTAGCTTAATTGTTTAAGTTAAACATCAAAGGGTGTGAGTCCTTTTGTTGAACCAGTCGTTTGTAGCTAACAGAAAATAAGTTCTAAGTGAATGGTTTAAAACTGCTATCTTCTGTTTAGCTACAATTTGTTTAGAGTAAGACTGTATTAACTTGGAGTGTTCAATTATTTAATGAGTCATGGAGAAAGCCTGCTAATTATAGAGTCATTTATTTTTCACAAGTTCAGAGCTACAATATTCCTTTCCAGACCAGGAGCTCTGCTCTAGCCCTTCTTAATCATTGCTGTTATTTAACATGAGAAGTCCAGTTTGGGTTTACTTTAACCACATGCACCTTCCTGAAGCAGTTCATTTTTTGTCCCTCTAGGGCTTTCTAGCTAAAAGCTCTCACATCTTTTCTAGCTGTGATGCTGCTGGGTGTTTTTCCCCCTCTAGCTTCTTCCTGGGTATCGGCAGGCAGCTCATCAAAGATGAATGCCAGCCTTCCACGCATATTTGCCCATTCACAGACTCTCCTCTTTCAGTGCAGCTTGTGCTTTTGTTTGTATTAATAAGCTAGAATTGACCAAATATAACATTGGCTTTCTGTTCCCTCTCCTGATGAGTCAGCTGGCAGTACTTCATAAGCTCACTTGCCACCTTCCCTCCTACTTACTACTCGCTATTCATTTGCTGTTGCTGATGAAACCATATGGCAGTGGGGTTTTTACCCGTGGCTGGGGGCCTGGAACTGTTCAGAAGGGAAAGTCAGAGCAGTTAATGAGCTTTTGCTTCTGGAAATGAAAACAAAATACAAACCAAACATTTACGAATACAGGGATGTGGTTAGTATTACAGAATCCCAGGGTGGTGGGAGTTGGAAGGGATCTCTGGGGATCATCTGGTCCAACTTCCCTGCTAAAGCAGAGTCACACAGAGCAGGTTGTCGAGGATCACAATGTCTAGCTGGGTTTGGAGTCTCTCCAGAGTAGGAGACTTCACAACCTCAGCCAGTAGGGCAAGGGAGCTATTTCTGCCCCTGTACTGAGCACTTGTCAGGCCACACCTTGAGTACTGTGTCCAGTTCTGGGCTCCACAATTCAAGAGAGATGTCGAGATACTGGAACGAGTCCAGAGAAGGGAGATGAAGCTGGTGAGGGGCCTGGAGCACAGCCCTGTGAGGAGAGGCTGAGGGAGCTGGGGGTGTGCAGCCTGCAGAAGAGGAGGCTCAGGGCAGACCTCATTGCTGTCTACAACTACCTGAAGGGAGGCTGTAGCCAGGTGGGGTTGGGCTCTTCTGCCAGACAACCAGCAACAGGACAAGGGGACACAGTCTCAAGCTGTGGCAGGGGCAGTCTAGGCTGGATGTTAGGAGAAAGTTGTTGGCAGAGAGAGTGATTGGCATTGGAATGGGCTGCCCAGGGAGGTGGTGGAGTCGCTATCCCTGGAGGTGTTGAAGCAAAGCCTGGATGGGGCACTTAGTGCCATGGTCTGGTTAATTGCATAGGGCTGGGTTCTAGGTTGGCCTGGATGATCTCGGAGGTCTCTTCCAACCTGGTTGATTCTATGATTCTGTTCTATGATTCTCTCTGGGCAGCCTTGTCCTGTGCTCCAGCACATATAGCAGCTGATTTAGATTCTAAATTGAAAGGCAGAACTAGCACTAGGCAGTAGTGAATTCATGGCATTTAGGTGTGGGAAACATTCAGAGCTCCGTATATCAGTACAGGTTAGGGGTTAGTTAACCTGCTGGAAAGCAGCTTTGTGAAGAAGGACCTGGGAGTGCTGGTGGGCAACAAGTTCACCAGGAGCCAGCCCCCTTCCAAACCCCACCATACTGCAATTCTGTAATTCTGTGAATGGCTAAATGATCCTAAGATATGGAATGCTGAACAGCTTTTTTGGGAGGTAAACACTTTGTGATGAATGTCTGATGTGCAGTCCCACACACAGGAAAATCTCAGTGGACTTTTGGACAGTTTGTATGTGCAGGGCAGTGAAAGCCCTTTAGCTTCAGTGTCTGTAAGAAGCTTGTAACAGGTATGCAGCACTAGCTTGGGTAAGGAAGGTGTTACCTTGCTCCAGATAAAGTCAGGACAAACTGGGGGACATCACATCAAAAGCTTTTCAACTGTTTCAGAACCATCTTGCTGGAGTGGTGAAGTAATCACAAACTCCTCAGTTATGAAGACTGAGAGAGATACAGTCAAGAGCTGTGTCTGTGTGGAGTAAGCACAGATAGTTGCAGTTACTTTTTGGATTTTGAATAACTCAGAAGCTTGGGCAGTCTGAAAGCATGCCCAGCCATGCACCCTGTAATAAAGATAAGGATGAACTAGAAAGTCTGCAACAAATCCCTTTCTGGACTTCAAGTTTCTTAGCAATCTTATGCTCATAAAATTCAGTAGTAGTCAGATCTAGCAGTTTAATAAAGGTCACATTTAATTTCAGGCTATGGATTCCATGCATATCTCAAAGTCAGGATTTTTCCAGGACACTCTACTCCTCAGTCACTGGTGCTTGTGTGGGGAACAAGGAAATCTGATGCAGATGAGCTCTGCATTGCCCAGTGCTTCAGCTCTCATCTTCCTCTATGAAAATCACTGTTGTGGGTTTTATCCTGAACCTTCCTTGCCTTGAATGAGATGTGAGAGATTGCATGGCACAAATCTGGGGCTCTTTTCCTTTGGGCTAAGGAAAACTGTGGCAGAAACATCCAGCTTTGCAAAATGAGCTTTTTCTCTTCTTGTGCCTGCCTATCCTTTTCCACTTTTACCTGTGAGTATGAAGCTGGTTTAAATATGACCTCTCTCTACTCCTACCCATATTTCAGTTAGCATCACTTTTGCTTGAGTAGCTGTGATGGTTTGGGTGTTCCCCCACACACTTTGGAAACCACCCAGACTAGACTCAGCCAGCGCTGGAAATTGAATGAAGCTTATATTTACATCTGGCACAATGTACAAGCAGATAGTTACAGTATATACAGTTATAGACAGAAATAGACATGGGAAAAGGTAATACACAACAGCCCTCCCAGAAACCTGAGTCTCCAGGAGGGGCTCCCAACTGCCTCTTCACCTTCCCCCTACCCCCCTCAACCTTGCCCCAGTCCCAAGGAAGATTGGAGGTTCAGCCAGGGGGTTAGGAAGCAAAGTGGATTAGTCAGAGAAATGGCAGAGAGGCTAGAGAGGGAATGCAGCTCAGCCAGTTCCCCAGCAGAAGCACCTTTGTCTATGTTTTGATTCTTATTCTTATACATCTCAGCAAGCCGATGAGTGAGGTAGACATCAGCCTTGTTTTCCTTCCACAGCCTGTAATCTAGTCCTTCTCACCAAACATTCTAGCTAGGCTCAAACTAGCACAGTAGCTCACAAAACTCCTGGGGATAATGTTTTCCTGCTTTTCAGAACTGTCAGTTCCAGTTTTACACACTCTGGAAAGGTTTTGTCCTGTAGCAGAGGGATTGACTGAGTTATGGTTTTGAAACTGGTCCCTGTTAACTTTCTTTATTAGGGTCAGGCTGTTCTCTGCTACTCCGGGACTCCGCAAGTGACCACAGATGCCAACACTTTTTCCTCTGAAACACTGTTACCTGCTGAGGGGAAGGAGGAAGGGCTACAGAGGGACACATGCCATGTGTGGCAGCAGCTGTGGAGCTTTTAAGTGGCACGGAGAAACTCTCTGCCAGATGATCTGTAGGTGGGGTTGCGTCCAGGCTGCTGCCCTTAGCGCTGCAGCCCTGCTCTCGCTGTCATCAGGCTGTGCCTCTCGGATCACTGGGCTGCTCAGCCCCCAAGGGCTGTGTGACAGGAGACCTGCACAGAGGAAAACAAACCTAACCCGTGGGGAAACGGTGACTGCCACTGCTGCAGACAGAATCACACAAGTCCACTGTAATTAAATCCTTCTTCTGGGCTTTGGAATCTTCATCCCGTTTGTTGCTTTCATTTTGTTTGTCTTTGGCAGGTGCTTATTTGCCTTTCAGTACGGTATTGCACTGGTTAAATTAGAACCTTTAATTCTGGAGGAACGGTTGCAGGATCTGGATGAGTCAATAGCGATAAAAGAGGTCTTTGGTGATTGTTAAATAGGAACTTAGCCTTGAGTGGTATGAAGCAAAACTTGCTCCAAGTGATAGCAGCTTTGATGACACTTAATGTGTAATGAGCGGTCTTTATCCAGGTCTGACAGCAAGAAACCCACGTCACAAACTTCTGCAGCAACTGCCACTAATGACACCTTCATTTACAACCTCAAACTCAATCAGATCTTAACCTCAGCCTCAAACATTGAAGTTCTTCCCGAAGCTGTGGATCTTAAAATCATGACCCAAGCAGGAAGGCAGGCAGAGGAGTACAGCTCTTCCAGCACGCAGGGATAGGGACCAGCTCTGCCTGGTTGCCACCCTATGGCTTGTGTTCTCCAGAGCTGCCCATCGCCTCTGGTGAGAATGAGGTCCAGTCCAGGTGCACACCTCCAGCCAGCTGAGACCGCTGTTACTATCATAGAATCACAGAACGTTTTGGGTTGAAAGAGCATTTAAAGGACATATAGTCCAACTCCAGGGACATCTTGAAGTAAATCGGGTTGTTCAGAGCCGTGGTGGAGTCGCTGTCCCTGGAGCTGTTCAGGGCAGGATTGGACGTGGTACTTGGTGCCATGGTCTAGCCTTGAGCTCTGTGGTAACGGGTTGGAATTGATGATCTATGAGGTCTCTTCCAACCTTGGTAATACTGTGAGACTGTGATTTCCAAGTATGTGGCATCTGCCACCTTTCTGGGCAACCTGGGCCAGTGTCTCACCACTCTCGGTGTAAAAAATGTCTTGATTACATCTAAATTGTATCTCCTCTTTTACTTTAAAACCATTACCTGTGTTTCACCACTCACGGTGTAAAAAATGTCTTGATGGCACTTGGTGCCATGGTCTAGCCTTGAGCTCTGTGGTAACAGGTTGGACTTGATGATCTTTGAGGTCCCTTCCAACCTTGGTGATACTGTGAGACTGTGATACCTAAATTGTATCTCCCCTTTTACTTTAAAACCATCACCTGTGTTTCACCACTCTTGGTGTAAAAGACGTCTTGATTACATCTAACTTGTATCTCTTCTTTTACTTTAAAACCATTACCTCTTGCCCTGTCAAAATGGATCCTGCTAAAAAGTCTGTCCCCAGCTTTCTTATAGATAACCTTCAAGTACTGAAAAGCCACAAGGTCTAGCAGGAGCCTTTTCTTCTCCAGGCACAAAGACCTCAACTTTCTCAGTTTGCCCTCACAGCAGGGTTCCAGCCTCCAGATATTTTTTTCTGGCCTCCTCTGGACCCTGTTCCAAGAGATCCGTCTTCCTTGTGCTGCAATAGATAGGGAACGGTTCATGGATCCGGGTGCCGTCCTTGTTCAGAGGTCGTGCCGATCGTCTCTGTGTTGTCCCTATTTTAGCGTATGTGCTCCCAAACTTCAGGAGCTCCCCAAGTTCAACGCTCTGCAGAAGCGACTTCGATCTTAAGTCTTGTCAAAAAGTACCTTTAATACCATGTTAGTAGGGCTCCAGCCAGAAGCAGGTAACAGAGCATGTTCCGGCACCCAAGGCACAATGAACAACGCACTGAAGCGGTTACCCGTCACAGCCGATGCATCTGCTAACGTGAAGAAATTAACAGTGCACCGGCGGTCATCAGCGGGCGTTTTAACAGAGGTAAACAGGCCCAGGCTGAGGTAGCCGGACACCAGGTGATCGCCAATTGCGGGGATCACGGCAGTCCCCGCCTGAGGGCTCGCCGTGCCCAACCCCCGAAACCACCTCCCAAGCGATCCCCGCTCGCACTGACAGCGACGGCCTCGGGCGCGGCGGGAAATGGCCGGAGCGGGAGCGCGCATGCGCGGGGAGGCTGCAGCACAGCAGGTGACGCGTCCAGGCCCGGCGCCGGCCCTCCTCCGCCCCGCCCCGCTCCGCAGCTCAGCTCCGCCCCCCGCCGCCATGACCTGTAGTAACCCCTCTCCGGGGCGGGCTCCGCCTCCCGGCCATTCCTCACGAGCCCGGCCCCGCGCGCCACCCTGCTCCCGCCAATCAGGAGGCGCCGGGGCGCATACGGAATGAGCGCGCCCGGCGGCGAGCTGCCGAGCCGCGGCTGAGCCCGAGCTGGTGGCAGCGGCGTGGCCGGGGGCGCGCACTTGGGCCGTGGTCGGCGGGAGTGGTCCGCGCCGAGCAGGGTAGTGGTGACCCGCGCCGTGCGAGGACTCGGTGAGTGCGGGGCTGCGCGGCGGCAGTTGCGGGGGTGGCTGCGTGGCATTTTGCCGCTGAGGTGCAGGACCGCCGGAACGGGCCTCCCGGGGCGGGGCGGCACGGCGGCACGGCCTCCCGCCGCCTCTGCGGGAGGGAACGAGGATGAGGCCGTAATCCGGCCCCCGGTGGTGCTGAACCGTCTCGGTGGGGGGGGGGAGGAGAGCGGCGCGGTTGCGGTCCGCCCGGTCCCGCCACGGAGGCCTCCCTAGCATTGTGAGAGTCTTGCCACCCGCGCAGGGAGCCTCACTAGTGAGATAACAGGCAACAACGGTGCCAGTTTCTTCTGCTTTTCTTTGTGTTTTGTCTTTTAACGGATGAGGAGGTGGAGAAACATTGTGAGGCACCGGTCCGGCCGGGGTTGGGAGAGAGACTACGACCGCGGCCCCCTCGGCCGGTCACCAGGGAGGTTGGGGTTGTGGGGGGTGCGGTACATACCGCAACACTGCTGTCTGAACTGGCACATCCTAAATCTGTCGGTTTGGGACCGAAAGTGGGGTTATCCTCGGTCTCAACGTGCGGCTTACGACGTGCATGTATCTGTAGTGTGAAAGCGCAGGCGAAAAACCTACCAACCCGGCTGGCTAGTCGCGTTGCGCTCGTTGGAATTTCTAGGGCTTCGGGATTGGATTTAGTGAGTTCCTTTCGTGAGCTTGCACGGGAAAGATAGCAGAGAGAACACCTTCGTTTGAAGTGAAGAGAGGAGCAAGAGTTAAAGGAATATTTAACATAGTTCTGTAACGGTGGACGGTCCCGTTTGGGGGCCATACGGAATCTTTGGGAAATAAACAGGCGCTAACCATCAGAAACATTAAACGGTAACTTGAGTAAGAATGGTGATGAAGTAGTTTATGAGCACTGCTAGATGGTTTTTAGCTTAACGAAGAAATAACCCCCGCTAGACATAATAATTATGTATCGTTGATATGGTATAAACTGGAAACTCCTGCGTGTTGTTTAGGGGTACCAGTGTCTAGACTCTGGGAGGGTTTTTTGGCTAATAAATGGATTTTTTAACACCAAATGTGGTATTCTCCAGTTTCTAGAATCTGGGAGTTTTTTTTTTTTTTGGCTAATAAATGGATTTCTTCACACCAAATGTGATACTCTCCAGTTTCTAGAATCTGGGAGGGTTTTTTTGGCTAATAAATGGGTTTCTTAACACCAAATGTGAGAGGCCTCGAGCACAGCCCTACGAGGAGAGGCTGAGGGAGCTGGGATTGTTTAGCCTGGAGAAGAGGAGGCTCAGGGCAGACCTTATTGCTGTCTACAACTACCTGAGGGGTGGTTGTGGCCAGGAGGAGGTTGCTCTCTTCTCTCAGGCAGCCAGCGCCAGAACAAGAGGACACAGCCTCAAGCTGTGCCAGGGGAAATTTAGGCTTGAGGTGAGGAGAAAGTTCTTCAGTGAGAGAGTCATTGGCTACTGGAATGGGCTGCCCAGGGAGGTGGTGGAGTCGCCGTCCCTGGAGCTGTTCAAGGCAGGATTGGACGTGGCACTTGGTGCCATGGTCTAGCCTTGAGCTCTGTGGTAGTGGGTTGGACTTGATGATCTGTGAGGTCTCTTCCAACCCTGATGATACTGTGAGACTGTCAAATGTGATATTCTCCAGTTTCTAGAATCTGGGATGGGTTTTTTGTTGTCTAATAAATGGGTTTCTTAACACCAAATGTGATATTCTTGTGTTTGTAGAGTTTCTCTAACTCTAAAGTGCTATTATTAGTACAGGATTTGAGCAAAACAGTAAAAGCAAATGACAATTTTTAGTACTTTTAAAAGTCTATTAAAGAACATGGCACTTATTTGTCCTTAATAATTTAGAGTGTTATAGGAAACTTAAAGAGTGCTTGAGTAGAGATGAAGGAGTTTTAGTACATTATTCTGATTATTATGTAAAGAATAAGCACAAAGTGAAACCGTGGAGACTTAATGGGATTTTTGTCTACTTTTGGCCCATTGTAGAAAGTTTTTCTCCAGACTGGATTTAGCAGCTGATAGTGTAAGAAAAAAAATCACCCTGGCATATGACTTTTTTCTTTCCTGGAGGTAAAAAGTGAGGAATGATAGATGCTTTATCAGGTTTTAATTATGTCCTTAGAGAAAGATAATCATCTGGGTGCACTCACGAGGCTTTATACTGGTAACCCTCTGCAGCAATGGGAGAGGTTGCCATCTTAGATTTACCTGTCCTGTGTGCTTTGAAAAACCAGGAGAAGACACTGTTAAGCTTGGTAATTTTTGTCCTGTGGAATGGGTGAAGCTAGACAGTGTGACTGGAATAAATTTTCTGTGTAGTTTTTCAGCATGTTTGTCATTGATAGTCGTCAGAAGCAGGAGGTAGATCTGAATTCAGATGAGTTCTGGTGGCTAGCTGAAAAACATGAGTGGATCTGATGGATCTGCTGATCTCTGTGGTAAAGACTTACAGAAGTACATAACATGCTCCGGTCCCTATGGCTGGTCAGGAAAGCAGGCTTCTTACTAAAGGAAACAGAATCCCTGGGAGAGAGGCAAACCTACTTCTAAAACAGCTTGTGTGATCCTCAGTAAGTGGTCACCTGGTTCTGAAAGTTGTGCCATCTGCGAATGTCTCATTCAACTCAAAATAGTAAGGTAACAAACCTCAGCCTCAGTATCCTTGCATATAGTTGTGTATCTTCTGCACTGTGTTTTGAGAAAGATCTAGCTTGGAGCTGTGGCCACATTTTGGCCATCCATACCTGTGCATCCTGAGTGCTTTGGGGCTTTGACAAAAGCACCGTTGATGTCCTCAGGTGGTGCATCAGGGCTGTGGCATGTCGAACCTGATTCTTCTTCTCAGAAGCCTTATGAGTGGATCCTGTCTGACTACTTCATCCCTCTTTCTCAGACGATCCCAATTATGTATGTGGAGATCTAGAGGAGATGTTTTCATGCTTAACTTGAAGCATGATGTGTTCCTGCTGAACTGGTGAGCATATAAGCCTTTGCTTCCCTCGGCCAACGTTTGGCGCTGGTGTAGGGCTTTTACTTCTTGCAGTGCATGGTTTGAGCCACAATCATGGTAGACCCCAGACTTCTAGCAGTGACTCCTCAAGACATCAGGAATGAAACAGCACACGTGAGAGGGATATGTATCTAGCTATGGATGTGTTTTCCAGAAGGTTGCAGGGAGAACTGAATCCTGAATTGTTTAGAAATCCATATTTGCTTTAAAAAAATATATGTCCTAGTGGGAGACTAATGAACTGAAAGCTATCCTGATAAACAAGCTGTTGCATACTGCCGTGGTGACAAACCCTAAGGAACAGTGCTGCTGTGTTCCCAGGCCTTAAAGACCAAGTTCAGGTGGCCTGAATTCCACTCAAGCCCCTTTTCTCAGTGCAGAGACATAGGTGGGTTTGGAGAGCAGTTCAGAGAGTTTATGTAAGACACTGAATGAGGAGCTGCCTGAAAGCCAGCTACTAAAGAAATAGGAGGCAGAAGGATTTGTGTGGAATTTAGGCCATCTGAATATGGCCCTAAGATGCGACTTAGTCCTGCTAAGTAAGGTGTATTAACACTAAGAAGACTTGGCTTTGATTTCGATCCATTTCATCTGCTGCTGATTACTAAGCAAATTTACCATTTAAACAGCTTGTTAAGGGTGGGGGCTTCCTGACTTAGTATCCCCTTGAGGCCAGCCTGGCTAGGGAGCTGAGAAGGTCCCAAGAGTCATGGTGGACAGCAAGGTGAGCATGCAGCTACCTGCCTCGTGTTGACGGGAGCACAGCAGTAGGTCAAGTGAAGTGATTATCCCCTTCCACTTGGCCCTTGCTAGGCCACATCCAGAATACAGTATTCCATTGTACTTCAGGACAAGGGAAATGTTGAGGAGCTCAATGGAGAGCTACCAAGGTTGTCTCCAGAGATTTTTGCTTTGTGAGAAGAGGCAGAGGAACTGTGCCTGCTCTTCTCTGGAGAAGACTTGGGGCTGCCCTTCCAACACCTATGCAGAGGTTCTCAAGAGGGTGACAGCCAGAATCTTGACAGTGGTGTGTGGTGGGAGGTCAAGAGGAGGCAGCAGCTGTGAATTGAAGTCAGTGAGGTCTGTGTGTCTCTAAGATATTTTTCACCATGAGGCCAGTCAAGCAGTTGGACTTGCTGCCTAGATAGTTTGTGCAGTCTCCTTCCATGGAGATTTTCAGACTCCAGCTGGGTTTCTGGACCTGTTTTAGTGGGAGGTCTGTCTGCCTATGGCCGGGGGGTTGGAACTGGATGAACTTTGAGGTCCTTTCCAACCTAAACCATTCTATGATAAAGCCCTGAAGAAGCTGGTGCAGTCTCCTGGGTTGCTGTGCTTTGAGCTGAAGGTCTCCTGACACGCTTTTCCCACCTGATTTACCCTGTGGCTTTATGTTCTACCCACGGAGCAGTTGTGGAAGTTTCTGAGCCAGCTTCCTTAGGACTGTCAGCAGGGGTTTACTTACTTGGAGAAACATAGCAAGCAGTCAAGCCAAGTTTAAGCAGCTCTGAAGTGGCAGGACTTTGTTTAGTTATGCAGTTAGGATTGGAAGAACTGCTCTTCACCCAAAGGTGTCCTGATCTGCATCACCATTTGCCATGTAGCAAGGACTGAAGGGCTCTTGAGCGTTTCAGTACTCTGCTTTGAGATGCAGTGTGGGATCTAAGGATGTTGAAGATGTTAGAGAAGGCCCTGTCCTAATCACACCTTCTGAATGGCCATCACTAAATCCAGGACTGGAAGGTAGGGGAGGGAAAGTGCAGCTTTCTGGAGGAAGCTCAAATCTTATTCTCTATTGCCTTCTAAATCAGTTATTTATCTATCTAAATCAATTCTGTATTATCTTCAAAATAGATTCAGAATGAGTCTGCTTCAAAAGGACAGATCCTGGGGATCTCATGTGTGTCCCTTGGTTCTTCAGTGAGCCTGGAGCTCATGGGAAGGCAAGGTGCTGACCTGGTGTCTGTGGTCCCGTGGAAGGAGCTTTTGGCAGTTTGTCAACACATGTGCAGTGGGAAGTCATGTTTCCATGAGTCTCGTTAATTATGAAGGTGTGCTAGTTAATTAAAATAGCTGAAATGGGCCAGACTGGCTTCCCAGGTGATGAGTTTCCTGAAAAGCAGGAAGGATGGGCTTATTCCAAGTCACTGATTTACAGATCAGTGGTGGAAAATAGCAAGAAGAAACTACAAGCCCTTTCACTCAAAAATTGGAAACCTGTGGCTTTGGGTTTTTTTAGGTACTGTACAATATCATCCTTACACTGAATGCTTGTATTGAAAAGATGAAACCAGTATGAGACCTGGGAGGGGAAGATGCATAGATCAAGACTACAAAAATGCCAAGTTGAACTATGACAGAAAAAGTCTGTTCTGGCTCATCTTTTACATACAATTTAGATTGTCTGTTCCATGAGTGCTAGTGATGTCTAAAAGCTTCTTACAAATTCAGGTTCTTCTTCTTGTTTAATGTCTGCACTGCATGCTAAGATTGTCTGGAGCTAAACTGATGTTTCAAGTCAACCATCTTCTCTCATATCAGTGTTGGAGGAAAGTGGAAAGCTAACCGTCCTTTCTGTTGCTATTTGTTTGGGTTTTGTTTTTGTATCTAAAACTTTAGTGGTTGGATTTCAATCCCACAGTGTTGCTTTGTGGATAGACATTTACCTGGGTCTGCTATTTCAAACAATGACCTGTATGGCAAGTCCAGTATAAAACTCAACTAATAAAATGCACTCTTCTGCAATTTGTTCTTGAGGTGTCCCTGCCTATGGCAGGGGGTTGGAGCTGGATGATCCTTGAGGTCCCTTCCAACCTAAACCATTCTATGATTCTAAGCAGCGGACTATCACTAGCACTGCCAGATCCGGTTCACAGCTGATTTACTGTGTTAGGTTCCTGACCATACAGAACATTCTCTCCTCTTGTGAGAAACACGTGAGGATACTATGTAGACTGAGTTTTTCTGCCTCTAGAGAAAGGGCTCTTCTACTTCAGTGCTGTTCAGGACAAGGTATGGAACATGCCTCATTCTTTACAGATTGACTCCTGAGATGTGAGAAACAGTCACCATCCCCGGGAAGGTTTTGCATGTGGGCTCTTCACCACCAGAAGACTTCAGAGCAGCTGAAGTATGCAGTATGGGCTTGTTCTGTCAGAGCAGAGCGTTTGTGGTTAGTCTTTAAGTTAGAGGTGTGTGTAATTTGTTTGGTAGATAGAATATCTGTGTTTTAAGTATGTGAGTATGGAGAAAGGCAGGAGGGAAGGAGAGAAGGGGCAGGGTTGAAGTGGTTATTGAGAGATGAATCTTCTTTTATGTGCAGATTTTGTCAATTTGTTTGGTAGGTATCAAAGAAGAGAGAGGGAAGTACGCAGGCGTAGGAGGAGGCAGTGGTCCTAATGGTGCTGGGGCAGAGAGCTCAGTTGTCTGTGTGGCAAAACGTGGATTCAGCCTGTTCCTCAGCAGTCAGACCATACAGTGCCTGAGAGCTCAGTTGTCTGTGTGGCAAAACGTGGATTCAGCCTGTTCCTCAGCAGTCAGTCCATACAGTGCCTGAGAGCTCAGTTGTCTGTGTGGCAAAACGTGGATTCAGCCTGTTCCTCAGCAGTCAGACCATACAGAGCCTGAGCAGTTCAGTCCCAAGGCTTGTCAGTCGTTTATATCTGCCAGTCAGTTGTTCTGATGCAGTCACTGCGCAGACTTTTTCTAGGGAAGCTGTGAATAGAGAAATTGTTTTCCTCATGGACAACTTTGAGATGCCTTCGAAATATTTTTGAGTTCTGCAGTGCTGGTAACTGTGTAGGTTCTATTTTTTTTGTTTTCAGTCTTGATGAATCTTATGGAGATTTTTATTTGGGCCTCTTACAATCTACATAAATAGCTTAACCTGATAATATGCAGTATGTTGAAGAAAAAGGTACAAAACCACAGACCCATTGACTATAGCAGGGCTGTGAGTATCTCAGTAGCAAGGCCCAGGCTCTCCCAGGGTATATGATGGTGGTGTTGAGGTATTTTGCTCAAGAAAGCTAACTGTTAGGTAGTAGCTGAACATGAGCCAGCAATGTGCCCAGGTGGCCAAGAGAGCCCATGGCATCCTGGCCTGGATCAGTGTGGCCAGCAGGACAAGGAAGGTTATTCTGCCCCTGTACTCAGCAATTGCCAGGACACAGCTTGAGTGCTGTGTGCAGTTCTGGGCTCCTCAATTCAAGAGAGATGTTGAGGTGCTGGAAGGTGTCCAGAGAAGGGCAGCAAGGCTGGGGAGGGGCCTGGAGCACAGCCCTGTGAGGAGAGGCTGAGAGAGCTGGGGGTGTGCAGCCTGCAGAAGAGCAGGCTCAGGGCAGAGCTCATTGCTGTCTACAACTACCTGAAAGGAGGTTGTAGCCAGGTGGGGTTGGGCTCTTCTGTCAGGCAAGCAGCACCAGAAGGAGACAGAGTTTTGAATTGTGCCAGGGAAGGTCTAGGCTGGATGTTAGGAGGAAGTTGTTGCCAGAGAGAGTGATTGGCATTGGAATGGGCTGCCCAGAGAGGTGGTGGAGTCTCCGTCTCTAGAGGTGTTCGATCAAAGCCTGGATGAGGCACTTAGTGCCATGGTCCGTAGTTATTGAACAGGGCTGGGTGCTAGGTTGGACTGGCTGAGCTTGGAGTTCTCTTCCAACCTGGTTGCTTCTGTGATTCTAAATGAACGTTAATTAATGAAGTATGACTACTTCTGTTTTTGAAGATCTGTCCTTTACCAAGAGAATAAATTTTATATTAAACCCCAATTCTGCTCACATTGTGTGTTCTGCTTTCACATAGGCAGTTCTAGCCAGGTCCAGGGTGTGAAAGAACGGAGTGATCTGCTCCCTGGCTTTCCCTAGGTATCTTTAGATGTGTATGCATCTATGGTAACAGTCTGAGAGTGGTTGAAATTCTCTGTTTTAATTACATGATAAAATCATAGAATTGTCTCGGTTGGAGAAGACCATAAAGTCCAGACATTACCAAACTACCAAGCGTGGTGCTAAGCCATGTCCCTTAGCACCACGTGTGTGTTGTAAACACCTCTGGGGATGGTGATTCCACCACCTCTCTGGGGAGCCTGCGATGGTGTTTGTTATCCCTTCCGATGAGGAATTTTCCTCTAATGTCCAATCTAAACCACCTCTGGTGCAACTTGAAGCTATTTCCTCTCATCCTATCACTTGTTACTAGGGAGGACAGGCCAACACCCACCTCACTACAACCTACTTTTGAGTAGCTGTAGAGAGTGAGGTATCCCTTCAGAGCCTCTGTTTCCCCAGGCTAAATGGACCCAGTTACCTCAGTCACTCCTCGGAAGTGTTCTCCAGACCCTTTGCCACAGTATCACCAAGGTTGGAAGAGGCCTCACAGATCATCAAGTCCAACCCTTTACCACAGAGCTCAAGGCTAGACCATGGCACCAAGTGCCACGTCCAATCCTGCCTTGAACAGCTCCAGGGACGGCGACTCCACCACCTCCCTGGGCAGCCCATTCCAGTAGCCAATGACTCTCTCAGTGAAGAACTTTCTCCTCACCTCAAGCCTAAATTTCCCCTGGCGCAGCTTGAGGCTGTGTCCTCTTGTTCTGGTGCTGGCTGCCTGAGAGAAGAGAGCAACCTCCTCCTGGCTACAACCACCCCTCAGGTAGTTGTAGACAGCAATAAGGTCTGCCCTGAGCCTCCTCTTCTCCAGGCTAAACAATCCCAGCTCCCTCAGCCTCTCCTCGTAGGGCTGTGCTCGAGGCCTCTCCCCAGCCTCGTTGCCCTTCTCTGGACACGTTCAAGCATCTCAATGTCCCTCCTAAACTGGGGGGCCCAGAACTGGACACAGTACTCAAGGTGTGGCCTAACCAGTGCAGAGTACAGGGGCAGAATGACCTCCCTGCTCCTGCTGGCCACACCATTCCTGATGCAGGCCAGGATGCCATTGGCTCTCTTGGCCACCTGGGCACACTGCTGGCTCATGTTCAGGTGGGTATTGATCAGCACCCCCAGATGCCTTTCTGTTTGTCTGCTCTCAGCCACTCCGACCCCAGCCTGTAGCTCTGCATGGGGTTGTTGTGGCCAAAGTGCAGTCAGGGTTGGAAGGGACCACAAGGAGCAGCCAGTTCCTACCCCCTTGCTATGGGCAAGGACACCCTACCCTAGATCAGGCTGCCCACAGCCTCATCCAGCCTGGCCTTAAACTCCTCCAGCCATGAGGCCTCAACCACCTCCCTGGACAACTCATTCCAGCCTCTCACCACTCTCATGCTGAAGCTTAGAGTAAGTGCCATGTTCCTCCATGCCTTCATGGGCAAGAGAATGAAGTAGTACCACGTGAAACCACCCGTGGTAGCCTTCATAAAGGGCTTAGTTCTGAACCGTTTGAGGCAGCTCTGTTGTTGCAGAGGACAGGGCTGTGCATGTTCCTCTTGTCGCACTTGTGTCCGTAGGAAACACACAAGTCCTGTTTCTACTCTGTGCAGCATTTCTTATATGGTGTCTTATAAATCACAGTTTGGTTTTGAACCTTGGTGAAATCAGGAGATAAGTCAGTTTTTAGTGTAAGGTTTCAAAAACTGAGAGAAGAGCGGCAGCGTCAGTGCTTTGGAGTACTATCAAGTGTTCAAATATAGCTAATTGTAACGGTTGCCACAGTCTCCTTCTCTGGAGAGGCTCCAGACCTGCCTGGACAGCATCCTGGGGAGTCCCCTGTGGGTCACCCTGCTTTAGCAGGGTGGTTGGACCCCCACTGCTCTGGAATTCTGTTAAAACAGATTGGGAGTGAAGGGTAATCATCTGTAAAGCCGCATGTTTAAGAGGTGGGATTCAAGATACTCATCTAAACACAGGAACAGAAGATTACATGTTGAAGGTAGATTAGTAGTCTTACCCCCATGCATTACAAAAATTGCACATTGATGGAGTTTAATGTCTTTCTTTCTGTGTGTGCTCAGGGAAATCTCTGCAAGTGATTCCATGCATTTATATTGTTGCTGGAGGGTACTGCTACTACTAGTTCACAAGTGTCTCGCTTAGTCCTTGCGAAGAGCTTCAGGTCATGAGGTCTGAAACACCCAGTGAGTCTTGGGCAGGCATTGGCTTCAGACCATGCTTCCTGGGGCGATGGTTATTGTAAACTGCCTTCCTGTTGTTGTCCTGCTGTGTGTCTGAGGGCATCTTAGAATCATAGAATCAGTCAGGGTTGGAAGGGACCACAAGGATCAGCCAGTTCCAACCCCCCTGCCATGCCCAGGGACACCCTACCCTAGAGCAGGCTGGCCACAGCCTCAGCCAGCCTGGCCTTAAACACCTCCAGCCATGGGGCCTCAACCACCTCCCTGGAAAACCCATTCCAGCCTCTCACCAGTCTCATGCTCAACAACTTCCTCCTCACGTCCAGCCTGAACCTACTCATCTCCAGCAGGGAAGGAGTTGCCAGCAGGTTGAAGGAGGAGATTCTGCCATTCTACTCTGCTCTGGTGACACCTTAGCTGCAATGCTTTGCTTTGTCCAATACAGGAGAAATGACCTGTTAGATTGGGTCGGGGGGAGTGCCATAAAAATGATCCTAGGGTTGAAACCCCTTTGCTATGAGGACAGGCTGAGAGAATTGGGGTTGTTCAGACTGGAGAAGAGGTCTTACTGGGGCCTTTCAGCCCTTAAAGGGGTCTATCAAAAAGATAGGGACAGGCATTCTAGCAGGGCCTGTTGTGATAAGACAAGGAGTGATGGCTTCAAACTAAAAGAGGGGAAATTTAGATACAACCAAGGTATTTTTTTTACGTTGAAGGTGGTGAAATCCTGGACCAAGTTGCCCAGAGAGGTGGTAAATGTCCCAGCCCTGAAAATCATAGAATGGTTTAGGTTGGAAGGGACCTCAAAGCTCATCCAGTTCCAACCCCCTGCCATAGGCAGGGACACCTCCCAGTAGAACAGGTTGCTCAAGGCCTCATCCAGCCTGGCTTTCAATGCCTCTAGGAAGGTTGTGGAGGACAGAAGCACCCAATGTGTTCTTTGATCACATTGGGTGCTTCTGTCCTCCACAACCTCCCTGGGCAACCTGTGCCAGTGTCTCACCACCGTCAACCTGTGCCAGTGTCTCACCACCCTCACTGCAAAGAACCCTTTCCTAACATCTACTTTCAATCTCCCCTCTGCCAGTTCAAACCCATTCCCCCTTGGCCTGGCATTACAAGACCTTGTCAGTAGTCCCTACCCAGTCTTCCTTTAGCCCCCTTCAGATACTGGAAGGTCACTATAAAATCTCCTTGAAGCCTTCTCCAGGCTGCACAGCCCCAACTCTTGTAGCCTGTCCTCATAGCAGAGCTGCTGCAGCCCTCTGAGCATCTTCGTGCCCTTCCTTTGGACTTGCTCCAAAAGTTGCATGTCCTTCTTGTGTTGGGGCTCCAGAGCTGCACACAGGACTCCAGGTGGGGTATATTCCAGGTCAAGTTAGACAGGGCTCTGAGCAACCTGCACCAGCTGAAGATGGCCCTGCTGACTGCAGAGAGGTTGACGTAGATGACCTTGCATGGTTCTGTACAAGATTAACCTTCCTGAGTGGTCTCGATCCCTCCCCAGGGGTGGCTCTGAACGCTACCACGTGTGGTGGTTTAGCCCACTGCCACTTCCTATCTAAGATCCATAAAAGCAGGGGGACTTCCTGTTCCCTCTCTCTCCCCTGCCTCTTGCTTGCCAGCAATCATCACCATTCCTGTTTCCTGCTGCTCTTTGTTTTACCAGGTGGCCATCACCCACGAGGCAGACAAACCCATTGCCATCAAATCTGGTTGTATTTACGCATTCTGTATCTTGTTTTATTCCCTTTTCTACACCTTTGTACCTTCCCTACCTCATATACCTTTTCTTTATTGTTAAACTTTTCTTCTTTTAATTTCCAAATCAGAGTGAAATTATTTATTTGGGTCTGCTTTACCTTTCCTCTCTCTCCATCTAATTCTTTTTCTTTGGGAAAGAAGGGGGAAGAGGGAAGGGCATCCTATAAATTGACATTGGTTCTATCAACTATATTTGAGTCTCTGGAAAATTTAAATTAGGGCCGAAGTGAGGTTCCTTCCAGCCTAAACCGTTCTGTGATTCTATGACAAGCAGGAATTAATGTGGGAACTTCCAAATTATATTGTGGGGTGGAATTCTTTGGTAGAACATCCCTGTAGATTACTGGGGACAGTGAACTTAAAACCTGTGCTAGTTTGAGCCTAGCTAGAAAGTTTTGGTGTGAAGAACTAGATTACAGGCTGTGAAAAGAAATCAAGGCTGATGTCTGCCTCACTCATAGGCTTGCTGAGAGATAGAAGAACGAGAATCAAAACATAGATAGGGCACTTCTGCTGGGGAGCTCTGAGCTGCATTGCTCTCTCTAGCCTCTCTGCTATTTCTTTGGCTAATCCACTTTGCTTCCTAACCCCCTGGCTGAACTTCCATTCTTCCTTGGGACTGGGGTGAGGTTGAGAGGGGCAGGGGGAAGGTAGAAGGGCGGTTGGGAGCCCCTCCTGGGGACTCAGGTTTCTGGGAGGGCTGTTGTGTTTCTGTATTACCTTTTTACCTTATCTATTTCTGTCTATAACTGTATCTACTGTAACTATCTGCTTGTACATTGTGCCAGCTGTAAATATAAGCTTCATTCAATTTCCAGAGCTGGCTGAGTCTAGTCTGGGTGATTTCCAAAGTGTGGGGGGGCAGGGAACACCCAAACCATCACAAAATCCAAACGCACCAAAACCCAAGCAATTGAACTGTGAAATTGCATTTAACCCTCCAAAGAGGAGGTGTGTTGAAAATGACATTGGTTCAACCTTTCAGACAAAGTGGTGAAACATCCAGCTGTTAGAGAGGTTATTCTGCCCCTGTGTTCAGCACTGGTCAGGCCACACCTTGAGTGCTGTGTCCAGTTCTGGGCTCCTCAATTCAAGAGAGATGTTGAGGTGCTGGAAGGTGTCCAGAGAAGGGCAACAAGGCTGGGGAGGGGCCTGGAGCACAGCCCTGTGAGGAGAGGCTGAGGGAGCTGGGGGTGTGCAGCCTGCAGAAGAGGAGGCTCAGGGCAGAGCTCATTGCTGTCTACAACTACCTGAAGGGAGGTTGTAGCCAGGTGGGGTTGGTCTCTTCTGCCAGACTATCAGCAACAGGACAAGGGGACACAGACTCAAGTTGTGCTGGGGGAAGTATAGGCTGGATGTTAGGAGGAAGTTGTTGTCAGAGAGAGTGATTGGCATTGGAATGGGCTGCCCAGGGAGGTGGTGGAGTCACCGTCCCTGGGGGTGTTCAGGAAAAGCCTGGCTGAGGCACTTAGTGCCATGGTCTGGTTGATTGGCCAGGGCTGGGTGCTAGGTTGGACTGGATCCACTTGGAGGTGTCTTCCAACCTGGTTGATTCTATGGTTCTTTCATGCACCTGTGTCATCTGGGCTGTTTGCAGTCATCTGGTCATCTCTAGTGGTTGTTGAAGATATCCTCTCTGTGTGTCCTCCAGACTCTGACCCCTTGGCACAAGTGCAATAAAAGCCCCTGCCAGTTTCTCTGCTTATTTCTCCATCCTGGGGAGGCACATCCCCGCCTTGTGTTTCCTCTGAACATGAATCATGCTTCTATTTACCCCAGGACTTGCCATGGGGTGTTGTATCTTGTCTGTAGTTTTCCTGTATTTTCAAATATGATTCAATGTTTCTTTCCCGCTCATTCCCGAGCGCCTCCTTTTGTCCGCTCTTTAAAAACCATGACAGGTAGGACGTGGAACATCCAAACCATTTTGATTATTCCCCTGCATTCAGATGGAAAGCAGAGTCTGCCTCCCCGTGGAAGTACTTAGGAGAATTCTCTTAATGACTGGAAAATGATTGCAGGGATTTGAAGAGAGAAACTGGCAGTGATGATAACAGGGCTGTTGCTCCTCTGGCAGCCAAAGGTTGAAGGTAGTGATGCTTTATATTTAAGCATATTTTTCTCATCCTCTGTGTGCAGTGGTATCAGTGCTGTTATTTTTTAAGTGCTTCTCAAAAGTGTAGTTTAAAAATTCAGCAGTTTATGTGGGAAATCAATCTCTTGGTCTCTCTTTGACAGTTAATTTTAGTCTAGTAAAGTTATTCTGAGGTCTTCTCCGGTAGTAAGTTATGTTTTCCATTAATTTCTTTGTTTCTCTTGCATGAGCATGGAAACATTTGAGTTTGGCATCAAATACATCACTTAAATGCTTTAATAATGGCTTGTGAGAAGGGCTGGAACCAACCAGTGTATTGGCATTATCTGCTAAATCATGCCCAAAATCAGTAGGATGCTTGCATGCTGTGAAGTGATGTTACACAGCAGGAAGAGAGGAGGGCAAAAGAAGTAACAGCACTGGGTTGTGTTCCTGACATAGCCATTACTGTGTTAAATACTTAATCTGTCTTCTTGTGATGATTTGAAGCTAATTGGAATATTTTTGCCAAGCAGAGCCTGGGCTGCAGCAGGAGAAGTGTGGCCAGCAGGGCCAGAGAGGTGATTCTCCCCCTCTACTCAGCTCTGCTGAGACCCCACCTGCAGTACTGCATCCAGTTCTGAAGCCCCTATGACAAGAGGGATGTGGAGATGCTGGAGAGTGTCCAGGGAAGGGCCACAAGGAGGCTCAGAGGGCTGCTCCACCTCTGCTATGAGGACAGACTGAAAGAGTCTGGAGAAGAGGAGGCTCCCAAGTGACCTTATTGTGGCCTTTTGGTATCTGAAAGGGGCCTACAAAAAAGCTGAGGAAGGACTTTTCAGGATATCAGGGAGTGACAGGACTGGGGTGAATGGAGTGAAGCTGGAGATGAGTAGGTTCAGGCGGGACGTGAGGGGGAAGTTGTTGAGCATGAGAGTGGTGAGAGGCTGGAATGTGTTGCCCAGGGAGGTGGTTGAGGCCCCATGGCTGGAGGTGTTTAAGGCCAGGCTGGATGGAACTGCCTAGCCTACTCTAGGGTAGGGTGTCCCTGCCCATGGCAGGGGGTTTGGAGTTGGATGATCCTTGTGGTCCCTTCTAACTTTGACTGATTCTATTTGTGTCATATGTAATGGTGGCTTTAGGAGTGCCTCTTGAAGTGTTGTTCCTGAGTTAGTGCTGAACCCATTTTGATTTAGTTTTACTTTTCACCTGTCAGCAAAGATTTAAACTTCAGTTTGTGTACCTGTGCAGCTGGACTGCATTGAATGTCCCATGTTTGTTTTGGCAAAATAAAGCTTTTTGTTTACTTTATCACTGTCACTTCATGTTTCAGAACCTCATAAATATTACTGCCTTTGGTTTGGTAAAAAGCAAAGGATAGATTAATGGACTTTAGCCTAACTATCCTGCTACATGCCTGCTGTTTCATACAGTTAAGGCACAGAAGTCTGTAGGTTGATGGCAAAATGGACATTTTTAACCCCCACTCACTGTTACTCTTTTTAGAAATAAGTGGCTTTAACACTTATTTCTAACTAAAGGATGCCTTTAAGAGAAAACACAGGTCTGTGCCCTTGAGAACTGTTAACTGCCTCTGTCTTGACTTCTCCCACATTTGTGTTCCTGTTCTTTGCTGTCACTAGCTGTGATTATTTTCCCCTTAATGTAAATGAACCTCCTAGGAGGAAGAGAAAACGTATAGGAAAGCTAGCAAGATAACCAGGGGGTCACACAGAATTTCAGCATAGTGGGGAATGAAAAGGGCCTCTGGAGGTCATCCAGTCCAATCCCCTTGCTGAAGCAGAGTCACTCAGAGCAGGCTGCCCAAGATTGCATCGTTTAGGTGGGTTTGGAAATCTGTCTAGAAAAGGAGACTCCACAACCTCTCTGGGTAGCATGGTCCAGCACTCTCTCACCCTTGTAGGAAAGAAGCTTTCCCACATGTTGTGGTGGTTTGGGTGTTCCCCGCCCCCCTACACTTTAGAAATCACCCAGACTAGACTCAGCCAGCTCTGGAAATTGAATGAAGCTTATATTTACAGCTAGCACAATGTACAAGCAGATAGTTACAGTATATACAGTTATAGACAGAAATAGAGAAGGGAAAAGGTAATACAGAAACATAACAGCCCTCCCAGAAACCTGAGTCCCCAGGAGGGGCTCTCAACCACCCCCTCACCTTCCCCCTACCCCTCTCAGCCTTCCCCCAGTCCCAAGGAAGAATGGAGGTTCGGCCAGGGGGATTAAGAAGCAAAGGTGAATCAGACAAAGCAAATGGAGGGTGAGGTTAGAAAGCAAGGTGGAGTTCAGCCAGCAGCCTCAGCTCCCCAGAAGGCGAAGAGCCCAGAGCAAAGCCCAGAGCGAAGTGCCAAGCGAAGTGACCTTATCTTTGTTTTGCTTTTAATTCTAATACATCTCAGAGAGACTCTGAGGGAAGTAGCCATCACCATTGTTTTCATTTCATAGCCTATTATCTAGTTCTTCTCACCAAAACATCCTAGCTAGCTTCAAACTAGCACATGTGTTCAGATGGAACATCCTGCATTCCAGTTTGTGCCTCTCGTGCCGTGTTCTCTCACTGGACGCCACTGAGAAGAGTCTGTCCCCCTCCTCTTGCTCTTCACCCTTTAGATATTGGTAAGACTTATTAGATTGCCTCTCAGTTGTCTCTTCTCCAGGGTAAACAGTCCCAGGTCTCGCAGGCTGTCCACGTCAGAGAGATATAGCAGTCCCTTCATCTTTGTAGCCTCCAATAGTTGTCTAAAATAAACTTCCAAGTAAATAACAATGATTTCCTTGTTTCAGTATTTCTAGTAGAAGGTCTCTCCTTAGGGTGAAGCATGACTGCCTGGCTTCTCCTCTCTCCTGCCCCAGCCTGTGTTCTCTCTTCGTGGTGGCATTATGCCTGTCTATCCATGGTTACCCAGTTTGAGATAGCAGAAGAATAACTTCTTTTGTAGTGCTAATTTTCTGTTGGTTTAGGTGCCTGCAGAGACTCGCCCCATGCTCAAGTAAATACCAAAGTTGATGCAAAGGGAAATCCACTCTTCTGCCCTGAGAAGGAGAGGGTTTAAACTGGATCAGCAAGCTAATCTGACTCATTCCTAGCCGTGCATGCACTCATGTGTTGGTACAAAGGAGGGAAAGAGACGGATTATGGTTTGGAGATGAACAGTCTGTTTTTATTAGCAGCCCAGCATTAAATCTGCTTGAGCCAAACTGAAACTGGACCCTTAGGCCATGCACTTCATGGGCAGCCTTGGTTGCCCCACATTGACCTTGTAAAGTGTTATGTTTTGTTTTTTTTTCCCAGGCTGTGGTTCATCTTTAGTGATGGTCTTCTGGTACACCTCAGTTGTCAGGAACAGAGTTCAGTAGTGGATTTGTTTATGCCAAAGCTGCCTGGGGGGAGTTGTGTGAACAGAACTAGATATGTGGAGATGGCTCTGACAATCCACGTTTGTTATCCCCACCACAATGACTGGAAGCATTTAAAGAGCCTCAGCATTCACCCAGGGATGTGTAAGAGGTGGGTGACATCTGTGGACTCCAGGGCAATCTGAGCAAGGTAGCTAAAAATCAGCCTCAGAGAACTTGCAGAGCAAGTCTAGAAACTCTGCATTCTTAATCAGTAGTGATTTTGGCCTCCCACTGTTCTTCATTCTGTGTAAACTAATAGGTGTGAAGAGGGTGAAGCCCAGGAAGAAACAGATACTTCTTGTACAGGGCTTTGAGTGAGAGATCAAGGACTGGAGGTGATGTGGGAATGAAGTTCAGTGTAGGTCTGCCTGCTTGAAAAAGCTTCTTGGAAACCTTTAGCTCAGTAGGTCTGACTGTTACAGCCACACAGTCCTGTTCTCCTCGACCTTTCTGTGGCAGAGGCTTTTTCATACCATAACCTTGCATGGGCCAGTGGAGCTGTAGAGGAAGGTTGTGCTGCTATGTTGGTTCCCAGTGGGTGGTTGTAATACAAGGGCTGGTGCGTGGAGCGCTTACTTTGCTCTCTGTTGCAAGCAGCTGTCCTTTTGGACAGAGCTGTGGAGCTGCTCCCAGGCCATTTTGGAGCAGGGTTTCCAGTCTGCCTGGTTGAATAATTTAGTGGGTGCTTGAGAAGCACGTGGGAGATCTTCTTTGCTCTAGAAGTGATGCTGAGATCCAGGCACTGGTCTGGTGGCATGGAGGAGAGGAGAGCCTGGAAAATAAGTGAAGAGGGGACACAGGTAACATTTACACTTGTGTGGAAACCACTGAGAGGGGACCACCAGGGTGATTCGGTGGGAGCTGGGCCCTGGGGAGGGGCCACTCCTGGGGCAGCAGCAGTGTGGGGACGTGGGGAGTGCTGGGAGGCTTGCTGTGGTGCGGCATCGTGCTCGCTTTGCAGTGGCTTCAAACTCAGGGAAACCTGCTGAACACCAGCTCTTCTCTGGGGACCAAAGAATTGTATCCACCATTCTCTAGGGCTTGTTAGAATCTCTGTCCTCTCCACTTCAGGAAATGTGTGACAACACTTCTGCTGTAGCTGTGAGGTGCATCTCTTTTCAAATACAGCTGCCTTAAATCCCCATTGTAGCTCTTCCACTTAGCTGGCTCTACGATGAGGAGTCTTCCCTCAACATCTTTCCTTACCTTAGGCTCTGCTTTGCTTGATAGGGGATTTTCCTTATGAAGCTGTTGCTTTTGTGTGTGTTTGGTTTCCTTTTGTGTTTTAATCCACATGAGGGTGTATTTATAAATGAATAATAGTAATTTGGGTTTTTTAGACCTCTTTTTGTGAGTTAAAACCTTGCATACTGAAAACTGGCAAAGAAGTGTTGCCCCTGGCAGCTCTGATAGTACATTCCAGGCATAGTAGTAAAACTTTCTTGGGTTTGTTAATGGTACTTTTAAAATGCAGATCATAGAATGGTTTAGGTTGGAAGGGACCTCAAGGATCATCCAGCTCCAACCCCCTGCCATAGGCAGGGACACCTCCCACTAGAGCAGGCTGCTCAAGGCCTCATCCAGCCTGACCTTAAATGCCTCCAGGGAGGAAGCATCCACAACCTCCCTGGGCAACCTGTGCCAGTGTCTCACCACCCTCACTGTAAAGAACTTCCTCCCAACATCCAGTCTAAATCTCTCCTCTTCCAGCTCAAACCCATTCCCCCTCGTCCTGACATTCCCAGACCTTGTCAGTAGTCCCTCCCCAGCCTTCCTGTAGGCTCCCTTCAGATACTGCAAAGCCACTCTAAGATCTCCTGGAAGCCTTCTCTTCTCCAGGCTGCAGAGCCCCAACTCTCTCAGCCTGTCCTCATAGCAGAGCTGCTGCAGCCCTCTGAGCATCTTCGTGGCTCTCCTCTGGACCCGCTCCAGCAGTTCCATGTCCTTCTTGTGCTGGGGGCTCCAGAACTGCACACAGTACTGCAGGTGGGGTCTGATGAGAGCAGAGTAAAGGGGCAGAATCCCCTCCCTTGCCCTGCTGCCCACACTGCTCTTGCTGCAGCCCAGCACAGGGTTGCTGTCTGGGCTGCATGTGCACACTGCAGGCTCATGTTGAGCTTTTTGTCAACCCAGACCCCCGATGTAAATGAGTAAAGTCTATTTTCCAATATAGTTAAAGTTTTGTATTCCAGGCTTTGTTGTATCACCTTGAGAACTCAGATAGTGATAGTGAAGTTACTAGGCAGTACCTGAAATCACTCACTTATTTTATCCAGTAAAGCCTAACGCTGTAACTCCTTTATCCTTTCTGTGGCTGTTAGTAAATTGGGATTCTTGCAAGATTCTTTGCGGAGAGGAACTTAATGTGTGTTCCTGTGGCTATATGTTGAGTGAAATGGGGTGGGGTTTTTTGTGTGTGCAGATACTTTGCAATATCTGGGGTTTGAGTTTAAGTAGTAGGTGTGAAATGCTGGAAGTCAGGAAACAGGGCACTTAGCTCCAACTGCAAATAGTCAATCCATTGAAACTGTTCTCTGGAAAAGGTTATCTGCCTGAGAGCTGAATAGCTGTGTAAATAATAATGTTTGCAGACAGGTGCTAGGTACAGCACGTTTACATTTGCCACCTTTTAAATGAATTTCTGGCCCAAGCTTTTCAGTGAGACCTATTGCCACAAAGGGCAATAATGAAAACCTTGATATATAGTAGAGCAGAGTCAATATATGTAATGATGGCTGGGATAAGTAGTCCTATTGAAAAACATCCAAGGATATTTATTACTCAGACTGAAATGTATTCTCAGCATAGACAGATACATCAAGTGTATTTTTCCACCCCAAATGGTAGAACCAATCTTAACACTGAAAGACACAGGGAAGTTACTGGTTTGCCGAGGAGCCAAATGGTGGGAGTTGCAGGCTTTAACTTGTGCAGTTCTGGCCACCTTGATGATACTGCATTTCAGTATGACTGCTGTGTGGTATTCCACTGGGCTTTATCTAACTTGGATGTAGAGAATCTGAACTCTCCGTGCTGGGGGTTGCAAAGCACCTCTGGAGATCACCTAGTCCAACCCTCCTGTTAAAGCAGAGCCACCCAGAGCAGATTGCCCAGCATGGATCCCAGGCAGGTTTGGAATCTCCTCAGAGAAGGAGACTCCGCAACCTCTCTGGGCACCCTGGTCCAGTGCACCTCACAGGACAGAAGTTCTTCGTCATACAGAACCTCCTGGGTTCTAGTTTGTAGCTATTGTCCTTTGTTCTGTTGCTGGACACCACTGAAAAGGGTCTGGCCCTATCCTCTTGGCCTCTGCCCTTTAGCTGTGATAACCTTTAGTAAGATCTCCTCTGAGTCACCTCTTCTCTGGGCTAAACAGCCCCAGGGGTCTCAGTCTTTCATCCTTAGAGAGATGCTCCAAATCCTTTGACATCTTTGTAGCCTCCACTGGACTCGGTCCATTAGTTCCCTGTCTTTCTTGAACTGGATGGAGTAGTCCAGATGTGGCCTCTCCAGGGTAGAATAGAGAGGTGAACATCTCTAGACCTGCTGGGCACACTCTTCTCAATGTACAACATGAGACCACTGGCCTTGTCTGCAAAAACACATTGCTGGCTCCTGGGGAACTTGTTGCCCACAATCATTCCCAGGTCCCTTCCCATGGAGCTGCTTTCCAGCAGGGCACCCCCTAACCTGTACTGGTACAGGGAGGGACTATTCCTGTCCCAGCACAAATCTCTGTACTTGCCTTTGTTATATTCAGAGGATGAGCAAATTATAGAATCAGCCAGGTTGGAAGAGACCTCCAAGCTCATCCAGTCCAACCTAGCACCCAGCCCTAGACAATCAACCAGACCATGGCACTAAGTGCCCCAGCCAGGCTTGGCTTCAACACCTCCAGGGATGGTGACTCCACCACCTCCCTGGGCAGCCCATTCCAATGCCAATCACTCTCTCTGCCAACAACTTCCTCCTAACATCCAGCCTAGACCTCCCCTGGCACAACTTGAGACTGTGTCCCCTTGTTTTGTTGCTGCTTGCCTGGCAGAAGAGCCCAACCCCACCTGGCTACAGCCTCCCTTCAGGTAGCTGCAGACAGCAATGAGCTCTGCCCTGAGCCTCCTCTTCTGCAGGCTGCACACCCCCAGCTCCCTCAGCCTCTCCTCACAGGGCTGTGCTCCAGGCCCCTCCCCAGCCTTGCTGCCCTTCTCTGGACACCTTCCAGCACCTCAACATCTCTCTTGAATTGAGGAGCCCAGAACTGGACACAGCACTCAAGGTGTGGCCTGAGCAGTGCTGAGCACAGGGGCAGAAGAACCTCCCTTGTCCTGCTGCCCACACTGCTCCTGAGCCAGCCCAGGATGCCATTGGCTCTGCTGCCCACCTGGGCACTGCTGCCTCATGTTCAGCTACTCTCTACCAGCACCCCCATGGTACTGGTATATGTATGTAATGGTTTATGTATTTATGGTAACAGACAAGTGAAAGAACAGATGTTATTTCATAACTGCCCTATCTAATGAGGCTTTTCCCCTTCAGATCCCTTGCCTGTGACAGGTCCTGTGGAGTAAAGCAAGACGGGAACGTTGCACATCGGCTGCTGCACCTGTGCCCGCCGCAATGAGAAGCTGCATGAGGTTTGTGCTTGTGACTTCCTGCTTTTATGGGGGTGTAATTATCACAAGCAGGTCGATTGGTAAACACATTCCTTTAAGGATTTTCCCCCTCCCTTATTTAACAGGAGTTTTCTTCTAAAACTAAAGGGTAAACTGTATTAGTGTAAGTAGTGTATCAGGCCAAATCACTGATTATGTTCTAAGCAGGATCAGACCTGAAAACCTCTGGTTTGCTTCCCCAGGGTCTTGAATGATTGTCCTGGCTGCTTTGTCTTGTTGAAAAACCATGTCATGTTTTATTTGTGGTTGTCAACTTCGGTCTTTGGTGGCTGCCTTGTGAAACAGAATACACTGAAGAGCTGTTATCTGTGTACCTCTCACAGAGTTTGATCTGTAATCATAGTCGTAGAGGTGTTTCAGTTGGAAGAGACCTCTAAGATCACTGATGTCAACCATTATCTAACTAACAAGTATGGTGCTAGTTCCTTAGCACCACATATGTTCATCTCCTGAACACCTTCAGGGGTGAGGATGCAGCCACTTCCCTGGGGAGTGTATTCCAGTGTTGAATGACTGTGCAGTTATCAGGTTGGAAGAGACTCTTGAGATCATCAGGCCCAGCCATTAACCCAAATCTACCAAATTCTCCACTAAATCATATCCCTGAGTGCCACATCTAAACAACTTCTGAACAGCTCCAAGGATGGTGACTCAGCCACCTCCCTGGTCAGCCTGGCCCAATGCTTGACTGCTGTTTCAGTGAGTACTTTTTTTTTCCTAATGTCTGTCCTAAACCCACCCTGGTACAGCTTGAGGCTGTTCCTTCTTGTTCTATTACTGATTACCTGTGAGAAGAGACCAGCACCTACTTCCCTATATCATCCTTTCAGGTAGTTGTAGAGGGTGATAAGGTCTCCCTTCAGCCTCCTCTTGCTCAAACTTAACAATCCCAGTTCCCTCAGTTGCTCTTCATAAGACTTGTTCTCTAGGACCTTCACCAGCTAAGTTGCCGTTTCAGAGAAGTTGCTTCTAATATCCAACTTAAACCTCCCCTGGCACGACTAGAGGCCATTTCCTCTCATCCTATCAATTGTTATTTGGGAGAAAAGACCAGCCCCCACCTCACTACAGCCCCCTTTCAGGTAGCTGTAGAGGTTGAGACATTGTCCCCTGAGCTTCCTCTTCCCCAGAATAATTGGTATTCTTGCACAAATGAGCTGCTCGTTCCTCCAGCACATGCCAACCTTTGCTATATCAGAAGTCAAGGTATGAACACTTGATTTCTCCAAAACCCCACCAGGACTGTGTGAAACTAGGATACATTCATATTCTAGAAGAACCTGAGTGTTTATGTCTAATACAGACCAGTAGGTGAAAGATCCTTTCACGTGTCTTTTAATTTGTCAGTAATTAAGCAGGAGTGACCCAAGATGAAAATTATGGTGTTGTAATGGCAGTGGAATGCCTCACAGTGTCATAATCTAATACTAAAACTGCTTAGGATCCAGTTGCTCTCTGTTTTCATAGAATCAGCCAGGTTGAAGAGACCTCCAAGCTGATCCAGCCCAAGCCAGCACTCAGCCCTAGCCAGTCAACCAGACCATGGCACTAAGTGCCCCAGCCAGGCTTGGCTTCAACACCTCCAGGCACAGCGACTCCACTACCTTCCTGAGCAGCCCATTCCAATGCCAATCACTCTCTCTACCCTGGAATATTTGGTTTACTTACCCTCTTCTTACACTCAAAAGCAGTTGCATACTTCCAGAATTAGGGAGGTGACCACAATTTGTATTTCAAACAAATTTTAAAGCCCCAGTAGAGTATTTGACACAGTCTTTCATTTTGTTTTTCAGTTTGCTAGCCCTCAAAGGCAGAATGTAACCCACCAAACGGTGCATCCCTTTCATGTCTCTCAGATTTGATAGGACCTTGACAATTTCCCCAACACTCTTTGTTTTCAAATCAGTTCTGCAAATTGATTATGTCTTTTCATTTTGAGGTTTTAAAATGCTGTGCATTAAAGGTTCAAAATAACAATTGTTAGACAGAAAAATACCCATGCAGGCACTGAATCTGAATGAGACCAATCTTTTTCTTGCACAGTGTCATTAAAACTGAGGGATTGTTGTGCTGGGCTGCAGCAAGAGCAGTGTGGGCAGCAGGGCAAGGGAGGGGATTCTCCCCCTTTACTCTGCTCTCCTCAGACCCCACCTGGAGTACTGTGTGCAGTTCTGGAGCCCCCAACACAAGAAGGACATGGAACTGCTGGAGCCAGTCCAGAGGAGAGCCACGAAGATGCTCAGAGGGCTGCAGCAGCTCTGCTATGAGGACAGGCTGAGAGAGTTGGGGCTCTGCAGCCTGGAGAAGAGAAGGCTTCGAGGAGACCTTAGAGTGGCTTTCCAGTATCTGAAGGGAGCCTACAGGAAGGCTGGGGAGGGACTATTGACAAGGTCTGGTAATGTCAGGATGAGGGGGAATGGGTTTAAACTGGCAGAGGGGAGATTTAGACTGGATGTTAGGAGGAAGTTCTTTACAGTGTGGGTGGTAAGACACTGGCACAGGTTGCCCAGGGAGGTTGTGGATGCTTCCTCCCTGGAGGCGTTTAAGGCCAGGCTGGATGAGGCCTTGAGCAGCCTGCTCTAGTGGGAGGTGTCCCTGCCTATGGCAGGGGCTTGGAGCTGGATGATCCTTGAGGTCCCTTCCAACCTAAACCATTCTATGATCTTTTATTTAATCCTCCCTCACTCCAAACAACTGAAGAAAACAACCAGTGTAATGTTTGGAATTCACTGACAATGGCTAACAAAGGTTGCTGGTTAACATAGCAAGCAGGTACTGAGTGTTGTGACCAGTGCTGGGCTCACCAGGTCAATAGGAAACTATTGGAGAGAATCCATCAGAGGCTACAAAAATGATGAGGCCTGGAAGCATCTCTCCCTGAGGAAAAGCTGGGAGACCTGGAGCTATTCAGCCTGGAGAAGAGAAGACTGAGAGGGAATCTGATCAATGCTTATCAATATCTAAAGGGCAAAGAGCAAGAGGATGTGGCCAGACTCTTATCAGTGGTGGCCAGTGACAGGACAAGAGGCATCAGGCACAAGCTGTAACACAAGAGATTCCCTCTGAACATGAGGAAATACTACTTTCCTGTGTGAGTGTTGGAGTCCTGGAGCAGGCTGCCTGGAGAGGTTGTGGAGTCTCCTCTGGAGAGATTCCATACCCACCTGTACCTTCCAGTTCTGGTTAGCCTGCTCTGATTGACCCTACTTTAGCAGGGGTTTGGACTAGATGATCTCCAGAGGTCCCTTCCAATCTGCACTATTTGATTCTGGTGTGGCTGGAGAAGATCTTTTACATTTCCAATAAATCCATGATATTGCTGTGCCACTTCATTAAAAACTCGGGTCCTGAATTCTTTTGGTGTTCTGTATTTGGGTCCAAAGACAAAAAATATCAGTAAGCACTGCACTGTGTTAAATGGGGATGGAAGAGACTTTCATTGTGGATCTGTGTCAGGTTTTGGTTTTGTTAGAGGTGAAGACTTTCATATCTTTACTTTGATGTGCATTGTCTAACATAGTTGAAAACAACCCCCTTGCTGACAGCTCTGGAACTCACCACTGACTTTTTCTCCTCTCTCTTTACAGATTGTTTTGGATCCCAAACTGATCCATGCGTCCCAATTCTCCCTTACAACCTTCACAGGCAGACGAGATGAAGTTGAAGCATAACATTAACCCTGTCCTCCTACAGTTTATAAACTTAGTGGTCCTGGTGTACACCTTTGTAACCTACATTCCATGGTACATACTTTCAGGATCCAGGCAGGCTATAGCAAAAGCCAAGCAGGTTAAAGCCAGACCTGTGAATAACAAGCCTGGGGCTGCATACAGATCTGTGAACAGCCTGCATTGCTTAGCTTCAGTTCTATACCCTGGGTGTGATACACTTGACAAGATCTTTAAGTATGCTAAAACAAAATATAAGGACAGGAAACTCTTGGGAACACGTGAAATCCTTAAAGAGGAAGATGAAATCCAGCCCTCAGGCAAGGTTTTTAAGAAGGTAAGTCTTCTTGCAGCCTGCTTCCAAGAATTATTTCAAAGTACATTTATTTTGCAGTACTTCCAGTCCAGGAAAGCAAATCTTGGGAAAAGGTAAGGTTCTCTAATTAGATTAAAAAGTTGTGAATAGAATTATCTGTTTCCTAACTTTTCACTACTTGTCTTTTAAAACAAATCTAAACTCTATTTTTGCATTCTTGAGCAGATAACTTTTTTTTGCTTCAGTTAAAGAAAAAACACAGGTATGTTTTTGGTATTTGTCATATTTAGCTGATGAAGTTACTAAGTTCAGTAATTCCCTTTTAAGTGAGTTTAAAACATCTCCCTTTGTGTCACTCTATAAAGAGATAAATATAGGAAAAGCAGTAGATGTCTCTGCTGACTTGGCTTTCTGGTAAACTACACTGTAGAGTGAGGATTTACAGTTGTGTGCTCTGAACTCAGAATTGAAACAAACTATTTGTTAGGAAAAGTATTTCACAGGCTTCAAATGGAAGACCTTTTTTTTGTCTTTCAATCTGCTTTAGGGTGAAATAACTTCTCTGCTGAGCTGTAACCATAGAATCATAGAATCAGCCAGGTTGGAAGAGACCTCCAAGCTCAGCCAGTCCAACCTAGCACCCAGCCCTAGCCAATCAACCAGACCATGGCACTAAGTGCCCCAGCCAGGCTTGGCTTCAACACCTCCAGGCACAGCGACTCCACCACCTCCCTGGGCAGCCCATTCCAATGCCAATCACTCTCTCTGACAACAACTTCCTCCTAACATCCAGCCTAGACCTCCCCTGACACAACTTGAGACTGTGTCCCCTTGTTTTGTTGCTGCTTGCCTGGCAGAAGAGCCCAACCCCACCTGGCTACAGCCTCCCTTCAGGTAGCTGCAGACAGCAATGAGCTCTGCCCTGAGCCTCCTCTTCTGCAGGCTGCACACCCCCAGCTCCCTCAGCCTCTCCTCATAGGGTTTGTGTTCCAGGCCCCTCACCAGCTTTGTTGCCCTTCTCTGGACACCTTCCAGCACCTCAACATCTCTCTTGAATAGAGGAGCCCAGAACTGGACACAGCACTCAAGTTGTGGCCTGACCAGTGTTGAATACAGGGGAAGAAGAACCTCCCTTGTCCTGCTGCCCACACTGCTCCTGAGCCAGCCCAGGATGCCATTGGCTCTGCTGCCCACCTGGGCACTGCTGCCTCCTCTTCAGCTCCTCTCTACCAGCACCCCCAGGTCTCTCTCTGCCTGGCTGCTGTCAGCCACTCTGTCTTCAGCCTGTAGTGCTGCTTGGGGTTGTTTTGGCCAAAGTGTAGAACCCTGCACTTGGCCTTGTTTAGTCTCATCCCGTTGGCCTCTGTCCACCTATTCAGCCTGTCAAGGTCCCTCTGCATCTTCAGCTGGAGCAGATTGCTCAGAGCTGTCCAATCTGACCTGGAATGTTTTCAGCAATGGGGCTTCTACCACCTCTCTGGGCTACCCAAGACATGTCTCACCACATGTTCTTCATATCTAGTCTAGCATGCCAAAGTTTGGTTCTGTAAAATCTTTACAGTGGCTTTACTTGTTTGAGAAGCTTCCTTCCATCTCTAGAGTTAATAATGCAGTGTGGAGGAAACGCTGGGTACACCTAATCTTGCTTCCTGCTGTGATGGTTTTGGTGTTCCACTCCCCGCCACATGCTTTGGAAATCACCCACACTAGACTCAGCCAGCTCTGGAAATTGAATGAAGCTTATATTTACAGCTGGCACAATGTACAAGCAGATAGTTACAGTATATACAGTTATAGACAGAAATAGACAAGGTAAAAGGGAATACAGAAACACAACAGCCCTCCCAGAAACCNAGCCAGTTCCCCAGGGGAAGCAAGACTTCTGAGTGTGTTATCTATGTTTTGCTTTTTATTCTTATCCATCTCAGCAAGCCAATGAGTGAGGTAGCCATCACCATTGTTTCCCTTTCACAGCCTGTAAGCTAGTTCTACTCACCAAAACATTCTAGCTAGGCTCAGACTAGCACACCTGCATATTTTTTTCCTCAGTACCCTATAAGTAAGAAGAAAGTTCATGCTGTGCAAAGTGGGCTTCTGAGCACAGCTCAGAACTTTGGCAGGTCGTGATCTGTTCTCTGGTTTTCAAGCATCATTAGTAGCATAAGGCTTAAGAATTTAGGAGTTCTAGTCTTTTTCCATTATGCAAGCAAAGTGTTTTCAGTATTGGAAAGCTGAAGTGTGTTGGTGTTGAGCCACTTTAATTCCCTGTTTCCAAGTATTTAGAGTTACAAAATGACCTCAGTTAGGTAAGTTCTATACACAACAGCTTGTTCTGATCCGCTTCCATTCTATCCCTCCAAGTATTTTGTTCCAAGTGTGGCGTTCTCAGTTATACCTACTTCTGATTTATGGTTTGATGCATCTTCCAGTAGGGTTTCTTAAATCTTTATAGCATGTTTTAGCAAGTGAGTGGAATGGGAAGTGCTCATAAGGTAATTTGTTGAATCCAGAGTTCTTTTGGTTTTTGTCTTTCACGTTCATTGCCTTATTCCTTCCAAGGGCAACTTGTTGAGGTTGATTTGGTGCACAACAATTTTAGTCCTTAGGTGCAATGCCTACCATTTCTGTATCTTACAGGAGCTGTAAAACCCAAAAGGAAGAAAAAAATCATTTGTTAAGAATTCAACATAATAATGAGAACAAATGAGTGATGCATTTTTATGAGGTCCTCTGCAAGCCAGGAGCAGATCTGAGTGTAAATCATGGGTCTGTGTACTGGATTGCATTACCTGTGGAAATTATGATGGGCTAGATTAGCCTTGTTAATTAATGAAGTAAAATATACATACATATACATGCAGATAGATATCAGAGGCTATTCTTGAGCTTCTGATCCTTGGGAGAACAAAGTCTACCCACACTTCTAGCTATTTTATGTTAAAGCTAGATATTGAGCATTGATTTATTAGTTAGAGAGGCTTGGCTGATGCAGCTGCAGGCTGTGCAGCCATCCAGAGAGACCTGGGCAGACAGAGCTGGGCACAGAGGAACCAGATGAGGTTCAACAAGGACAAGTGCAGAGTCCTGCACTTGGGGAGGAACAATAAACTGCACCAGTATAGGCTGGGAGGTGACTGCTGGAGAGCAGCCCTGTGGAGAGGGAGCTGGGAGTGCTGGTGGCTAACAAGTTACCCATGGCACAGCAATGTGCCCTTGTGGCCAAGAAGGCCAAAGGGATCCTGGGGTGTATTAAGCAGAGTGTGTTCAGCAGATCAAGAGAGGTTCTCCTTCCCCTCTACTCTGCCCTGCTGACACCTCATGTTGGATACTTCCTTCAGTTTTGGGCTCCCCAGTTGAAGAGGGACAGGGATCTGCTGGAGAGGGTCCAGCAAAGGGCTACGAGGATGATAAGGGGACTGGAGGGCTGCCTGATGAGGAGGGGCTAAGGGACCTGGGGCTGTTTAGTCTGGAGAAGACTGAGATGGGATTTAATAGATGTTTATAAACACCTGAGGGCTGGCTAGGAGGAGGGGATAGGCTCTACTCACTTGCTGCCTGGGATAGGACAAGGATCAATGAGTGTAAGTTGCAGCACAGGAGGTTCTGCCTCAGCACAGGGGGGAACTTCTTGACTCTGAGGGTCCCAGAGCACTGGCACAGGCTCCCCAGAGAGGTTGTGGAGTCTCCTTCCCTGGAGACTGTCAAGGCCTGTCTGGATGTGTTCCTCTGTGATCTGTGCTAGATTGTGTGGCCCTCCTCTGGCAGGGAGGTTGGCCTGGATGATCTCTTTGGATCCCTTCCAACCCCTAAGGTCCTGTGAGCCTGTGAGAGCAGCGCTCTCAATTTCATTAGTTAATTGAGAGCAGTGTTAGCCCAGGTAGGATCATAAAAATTCAAGAAATGATGTTGTTAGATTTGCTTTAATCCTGCATAGTGGCAAAGCAGGCAGGAATTCAGAGACATTAATGTAGTATAAGCATTTACTACTACTTCCTTTGTATTTCACAGTATCACCAAGGTTGGAAGAGACCTCATAGATCATCAAGTCCAACTCATTACCACAGATCTCAAGGCTAGACCATTTCACATGGAGTTAGTTTTTCTGTTTATTTCCATAGTGCCCTTTAATACAGAGATTAGAGAATATTGTTAATATGCATAAATATGTATTCACATCAAGGTAAAAATAATGCTGAACATGCTTCACAAAGATGTGATGAATTGGACAAATGAATTTAAGCAGTGCACAAATGATGCCCAAAAGATGGGCTTTTTTTCTTTTGTTGTTGTTGATGGGTGATTATTTTGTCTTCATTTTGTATCATTTCATTGCACATTGCAAACCCTTGGAAATTCAGAGCTGATACTGAAACTTAGTGTGAAGTTGTGGGAAACTTCTAAGCATGGAGAGTCACAGAATCACAGAATCAGTCAGG